>JAWNOX010000204.1:0-463024 GCA_035045555.1 Drosophila fulvimacula | reverse complement strand
TCTATATATCTATATCTATATCTATATCTATATCTATATCTATATCTATATCTATATCTATATCTATATCTATATCTATATCTATATCTATATCTATATCTATATCTATATCTATATCTATATCTATATCTATATCTATATCTATATCTATATCTATATCTATATCTATATCTATATCTATATCTATATCTATATCTATATCTATATCTATATCTATATCTATATCTATATCTATATCTATATCTATATCTATATCTATATCTATATCTATATCTATATCTATATCTATATCTATATCTATATCTATATCTATATCTATATCTATATCTATATCTATATCTATATCTATATCTATATCTATATCTATATCTATATCTATATCTATATCTATATCTATATCTATATCTATATCTATATCTATATCTATATCTATATCTATATCTATATCTATATCTATATCTATATCTATATCTATATCTATATCTATATCTATATCTATATCTATATCTATATCTATATCTATATCTATATCTATATCTATATCTATATCTATATCTATATCTATATCTATATCTATATCTATATCTATATCTATATCTATATCTATATCTATATCTATATCTATATCTATATCTATATCTATATCTATATCTATATCTATATCTATATCTATATCTATATCTATATCTATATCTATATCTATATCTATATCTATATCTATATCTATATCTATATCTATATCTATATCTATATCTATATCTATATCTATATCTATATCTATATCTATATCTATATCTATATCTATATCTATATCTATATCTATATCTATATCTATATCTATATCTATATCTATATCTATATCTATATCTATATCTATATCTATATCTATATCTATATCTATATCTATATCTATATCTATATCTATATCTATATCTATATCTATATCTATATCTATATCTATATCTATATCTATATCTATATCTATATCTATATCTATATCTGATTCTGCACTCTTTGTATTTTGCAATGCCCTGCATCTATAAAGGTCTTGAAAAGATGCCCTGTTTCCTAAAAGGCGATTATTACACTTGTCGCTTTCTATTGTGTCCGGTATGCTGGTGGGGTACGATTAGGAAACATTACGGTGGAGTTTGTGTTATGTCTACTTAGAGTTGCAGACGAAAGGTCATTGACAAATCTGCACTGTAATGTTAAATTCGTTAATTTTTTTAGGGTGCTCGCTTTGTCACGTTAACTCACAGTCAGCATACCCTCAGTCACTGAGACTTTGCGGTGGATGTTGGCTTTGGGGAAAACATTGAATTCGATCTCTTAACGTAATCCGCTTAAATGTTCCTAATGACAGTCGCCATCTTAGCCACCACACGACTAAAGCTATTGAAATCCACTATATACGCAACAAGTACAAGTGCAGTAGTCGTGACTGGTCGACTATGGGATCCAAGCAGTTTACACTGCGACTGCGCTTGGGCTGCAATATGCAAATATTAAATTTTTAACAAAACTCAAAATTATATAACAATAAAAACATCTAAGGAAGCCCTAGTTTAGACCGCTCAACTAGGAGAAACCTGAACCCTTCGAATAGCCGCTATTGCAAGCATGAAATGATTATTTAAATATATATTGGAATCAGGGTATAATGTTTTTGCTAAAATGTATGCGACAAGCAGAATGAGGCGCGGCAGACCCCATAAAGTATATATATTCTGGATCAGGACGAAAAGCCCAGTCGATATAGCCCTGCCCGTCTGTCAGAACATACAATACTTAAAAACTTAAAATTTTCTTTGTAGATTTCTATATATCACGTGCAGAAAAAGTTATTAAACAATTAATTTTCCATAACAAAGGCAGAGCGCACGCCTTTGTGCGTACATATGTCTGTGGGTGTATGTGGTGGGCAATATGTATGTTTTGGAATACCAGCTTTTCGGAGGATCCTCGACTAGAGCTTTCTTACTTGATTGGTAGATGGGCTTTCTTAATCAAACTTTCCCAGTTATTTAATCGAAATATGTCGATAATAATGAAAGTTATCAAAAAAAAAAAACAAACTCGTTCTGCATATGATGTTCACGAGTGTGCATCTCAAATTTCATCTCTAGCTTTTTTAGTTTACGAGATCGCTACGTTCATACAGACAGACGGACGGGCGGATATCTATAATATATATACTTTATATACTCTGTCACACCTCCATGAGTCTATTGAAAATGGGAAAAACTGGGTATAATGGTTTTATGAGGATTTTAATTTTTGTCTTACTGACTTCCTATTGTTTTAGCAAGGCCAAGCCGTTTCAGTCGCCTTATGTTGTTTTATTATGTAAAAAAACTACAAAACAAATCACGTTACAAATCGAATTTTTGTTCGAATTGTGTGTGTATGATGCCTGAGCATTTGACATACATTTTGTATGAACATGATGATACGCCTAACGATTGCCGCAGAAGGGATCGTCTTTTATCGTTCTTGAATTACGCTTGAAATGTGACCACTTGACCAATCAATGAATATTATATGTTGTCATCTGTATGCTGTACAAATGTTGAATACCAACAGAGTTACCCTTGGCGATTGCCATTTTCCTGCCAGCATCTGAACTGACCAAGGGAAGCCAAATTTATACCCTCAAGCCTCACCACTAACACAAGTCAAACTGCTATAAGAGTGTAAAAGTTTTGTTGAATAACTAGAAGGATTTCTGAAACCCGTGCTCAACTTTTCCTACTTAATTTCGTCTTATATTATTAAGGGGATGCAAATGTCACACTTACTCCTATGAGGGAGCTTAGTCGCTCAAAAGCAAAGAGAGATTGACAGTGTTACAAGATACACCAATTAAAACAATATTCACAATTTGAACAATATTCGATGGGTACTTAGTATACAAAATTGTGTTCCCAGTGCGCCGATAGATATCTTTGTTTTACCCATACCCATACCCATGATTAAGTCGCCTGCATAAGTGATTTGAGCAATAGTATTAAATTAGGCAGTAGCCATATGATCTGTATTTTCTGGCCATTTTGGCCCTATTAACGTCTTTAAAATATAGATATAACCATGCCCGTTAGTTCGCACGTGCATAGAACTCAGAAATCTCGTAAATCACAAAAACTACAGACCTGGAATGTATAACTGTATAAACAAAACGTAGTACGAGTTTGTTTTACAACTTCGATAACTCGTCCGGGTTCCTTGATTTCGACAAATTTACTTCGTTTTTCGTTTATCATGAAAGGTAGAGACTTCAAATTGCGTGCGTATGTATATATACATATTTGTATGTGTTGTTTGCAATATATGTATGTCAAATAAGCGCTTTAAATATAGCAAGGTGTCTCTTACTCGAGCATTCTCAACAACACCACTCGTTATTATATCTACAAGCTACACTTGTGTGTGTTTGAGGAGTCTGCCTACGCTGGCATGAGAAATGCAAGTAGCACACGTCACAGAAGACAAAACATAAACCTAAAGACAAAAAATCAAAACATTTTTGACAATGAGATTATGACACAACCACATCTGATCCACATCTGGCCAACACGTGGAGTACAGAACAAGAGAGTCCCAAACCAAATTATCATTTCACGTATTCAATGAGTGTAATATTAGATTATAAAGTGCATGTATCTGTATCTGTATCTGTATCTGTATATGTATCTGAATCTGAATCTGAATCTGAATCTGAATCTGAATCTGAATCTGTATCTGTATCTGTATCTGTATCTGTATCTGTATCTGTATCTGTATCTGTATCTGTATCTGTATCTGTATCTGTATCTGTATCTGTATCTGTATCTGTATCTGTATCTGTATCTGTATCTGTATCTGTATCTGTATCTGTATCTGTATCTGTATCTGTATCTGTATCTGTATCTGTATCTGTATCTGTATCTGTATCTGTATCTGTATCTGTATCTGTATCTGTATCTGTATCTGTATCTGTATCTGTATATGTAACTATACTACTTGTGTTGACATACCAACTTCAATAAGCTATGTCGGATATATCTACGTCCACAAGGGGCGTGGCAAACCGCACGAGTTTATATCTCCTACAATTTTACAGTTAGACGCTTCAAAATTAAATGTTAGGTTACTGGTGACCTTTTACGCCTTTTTTGCAACGTGACATATTCAAAAATACCCTGTAATTTGCACATTTTTGAGTGTAAGCGTCCAAGTTACCTTGCTCTAGACCCCTGTAATGGACTGGCCAAAAATTATATGTCTATGCTCACTTGGGACGTGTCAAATAGAGGAAAACTATTGTTTTTGAGCTATAAACTGACAATTTATAGACTTTATGCCATTTGAATACCTTAATTGATTTGCTAAATACAATAATTGTAAAAAAAAGTATATTTTAGTACAATAAAGCAAATAAATAAAAGAAAAGCCAACATAGAAAAACTGAGGTTCGAATCTCCGCCTACTTGTACGAGTCGATTACGAGAATGAATAACCTCACCTCTACCACGACGCGATTTTCCGCATATTAATTATATTTTTAACTGAATTGTAAGAAATTGTATTGTATTATAAATTGTATTGTTATACCCTGAACCCATTGAAAATGAATAATCAGGGTATAATGTTTTTGCGTGGCATACCCCATAAAGCATATATATTCTTGAACAGATCGATGAGCTGAGTCGATATAACCCTGTTTGTCTGTCCTTTCATCTGAGTGAACAGAGCGATCTCGTAAACCACAAAAGCTAAAGATCAGAAATTTTACGTGTATACTCATGGATACCGTACCCAGTACGAGTTTGTTTTTGTTTCCGATAACTCATCCCGTTTCCTAATTATTGATCATTTTCGATAAATTAGGATTAGATTTATGTGTAACATTAAACAGAGACAGAGACTTCAAATTTACTGTGCAGGTGTAGTGAATTTGCAATTCAAGTATGCAGCCCAAGCGCAGTCGCTGCTTAGTTAGCAGAGCACGTGAGTATATGTGTGTACACACTCATTCACACTCCACCACACAGTTCCAAAATATTCCAAGACACGAATTTACCTATTTGACGAGCCGCTTATTATCCGCAAATTTTGTATTTAATACAATTATTACATACCAATAGGTATATACCAATTTCCTCAGTTGAAAATATACATAATTAATGTGCTGAAAATTTCATTAAACTCCATTAAGTAGAACATAAGCACATTGGCAATGTGCTTGGATGCGCTACGAGCATTTTAAAAAAATAAGAAATACTATAGAATTCAGCTTGAATCATCAGCTGCTGATTAACCTTCTCTGTCGCTTCGAAATTTAGAGGCGGTGGTAGTAGAAAGACGCGCGGCGATCATAGACACTCTTGGCGATTGAAGGTCGTTTGATTTATTTATTATTGTTTTGACAAGCATTCGCACTGATTGTTGTCAAAAAAAAAAACTTTGAATCCTATGACAAGCAGTACGATACAGTGACAAAGGGTACTATGCAGTGCAAATATGTTGACGTCTTGGTAGAAGTGATCAATTCTGACTCGTACATCCAGGTGGAGGCTCCAATCTCGGTAAGGCGATGTCTGTTTTTCTTTTATTTCATTATTTATTTTTTTTAATAAAATATATTTTTTTACATTTATAATATTATACAAATCAATAAAGGCGGTAAAAAGGCAAAAATGCATTAAATTTTCAGTTTATAGATAAAAAAAACAATAGTTTTCTAAGATCCGCCACGATCCAGTGGGCGTAGATATATATTTTTTTGCCACTGCATGCCATGGGTCTAGAATAATAATTTTTAGTTGATCGAAAGAAGTGGTAAGTAAACATCCAATTGTGAAGCTTCTATAAAGTAAACTGTAGGACGTATAAACTTGTCCGGTTTTTTTTATCATGGGATGTTAATGCTCAAAATATAACACAACTTGTAAAATCGCCCCATAGAATGTGGGTACATCAGTTTTTGGTCGATCTCTACAGAATCATGTGCCAAGTCGTTCAAGCTCTCAGAAGTATTTCCGATTGCACGCCCTTAATGGGCGTATCGGGAAAATCTTGACGCTTTATGTGACGAAGGTATACACGAATATATATTTCAAATTTCAATTCCATAGAATTGGTTTGCGTTCATACGGACAGACGGCCAGACAGACAGACAGTTGGACGGACAGGAAGACGGACATTGCCCAAACCCAGTATATTTCCCTTTGTGCATTAGTATAAAACAAAAACACATAAAACTGGAGACTCCAGCTCCATAGACGTAGAATATATAATTTTATAACTCAATTTCCATCAACTTTTAATAGATCAAATTAAAACGTAAATAATTATTGAATGCTTTAGGGATCTCCACAGAAAGTTTTAAATCTCTGTCTCTTATAAATTCTGAGATCAGTGCTCTTAGACATATGACAGGCACACGGATCAAAAATATATATACTTGATGGAGTCTGCAATTGACACTCATTGCCCTCTACTCTGCTCTGTTTAATTTCGCTTTGAGATTGGTAAAATTTGATGTAAGCAAATGAACAAACACTTCGTTTGTTTAGCTAAACAGCAGGCGGTCAATCCTTTGCGTTATATTCTATCTGAACACAAACAATGGCTCTATTGTTCTACTGATATGCCAACCTATCTTTCAGTATGCGCACAGTAGGCGTCAAAATTGAGATACCCATGAATATCTTAAACAATGGTGTACTCTAAGTGGATACCAATTAGGATACACTGAATGGAGTCACCTAGGAGGTGTCAAATTTCTAGTCCTTGCATTTCGTACCTGTACACATTCTGGGCCCATCAAATGTACTAAATAGATATTTATATCTTAGGACCCATGAACGGGCGTCTATCCATCTGTCCGTCTCTAGAGTTTACAAGTGTATCATTGATCTTATATACATATAAGTGAAGCTGCAACTGGCTTTTGTATGTGTGCATATATGTGACATATGATCAATGTGTGCAGTAGTTTTAAAAACGAAGGTTGGAATTGAGGAATTGAACAATAATTTTAAGTACTAGTTTGAAAGGAATTGAAATTATGATAATAATTTAGTCGGTTGTAAGTTGTTTAACCCATCTTTGGGTATGCCATTATTCTAGAGTTTTAGGCTTTACCCCGCTCAGCAAAATTTTAAAACCGAATTCTGATAACACGGCTAGACGAAGGCTATAGGCAGGATGGAATAAAGTTAATCAAAGGCGCCAAGCAAGTTCATTGAGAGCCAACCAAACAGGACGAACCGACAAGGCGGACAAAAATACTAAAATCGAAGAGATCAACTTCGTAGCTCGAATGCACAGTATGTCTCACAAATGATAAACGCAGACAGTCAAGCACAAGCACACACACCCTCCTCTGCAGCAGTGGCAGAGCCTTCACCTTTAGCTGCAGTTCCAGGTTTTGGTCGAAAGAAACAGGAAACAACAATGTTGTATGAGAAATTTGATTTCTTGTATTCGCGTTCGTTTGCGTTTGCGTTTGCGTTTGAATTCGCATTCACCTGTTGTTATTTTCAGTGTGTTTATTTTTGCGACGACAGCGACTCCAGAAACGGGTACAACAATCACAAGAGCAACAACAATAACAACAACAACGCGACACCACAACTAGTTTTCCGTGTTTCGAATCGCGCGCATTCGCATTCCGACGAAGTCTTTTCCTTCGCCTCCCTCTCCGAAACTGATCTTAGCTCGGCACAACGGTGTGCTCGCAGGCACTGTTGTTTCTTCAACCGGAGGGTCGGCGCCGCGATTCAGATTCGACTTTATCTATCTACTCTAAAACACGTTTTCGAAGCATTTTCTCAATAGACTAGTACACGCAAGCACACACACAAACATACGCAAAATTGGGTTTTATGCGTTATGCGTAACAAACGCAACTCCAGGCCCCAGTCCAGGCCGTTTTTTTTTTTACATTTTTGAACAAACACTTGTTTTTAGCTTGGCTTATGTACGACAGATATACCAAGGAAAGAGGTATAAAAGTGGCATTCATTTAAATGAAAAAAACAAGTATTAATGGTTTCGTCGGATATAAGGGAACGAAAACCTTGCTCAGGCTGATGTTCTAGCATACAGTCAGCAAAAAAAAATATAAGTAAGTTAGTAAATCTCACCCATATACAATAGATTAAACATTAACCCTTAGAATACTGTCCATTAAAAACAATCAAAGCGTCATCACCTCCCCCAAACTGCTGTTAGCGTAGTTTTAAGCATACCACGCCCCAAAAGGACTGTAAAAATAATTTTTGGGAGTCAATAGAAGAATTAACTAGTAACTCAACATCCAATTTTGAAGCTTCTAGCACTAAATCTGTACGAGATATAAATAAGGACGATTTGCCTCAACCCCTGTGGGTGTAAATTTATCTGCCATATAGCCATCAATATTGCTCAAAATCAGGTCAGAATCAGGTCAGATTTGCTAATGCCCAAAGTCAACGTAATAGAATCGTAACTGTACCTCACGTACCTAGTACAAATGCACCCGATTTACCACGACCCAATGGGCGCCATAGCTTTTTGATCTTGGGAGTATATATTCGAAATCTCAACTGACTAGGACTTCAGTGTTCAGAGACACAGGACACAATTATTTTCCTTACCTGAAAAATCTTGACACTTTATCTGAAGATAGTATACAAGAGTATATAGTCAAAATTTCAAGTGTTTACTTCCATGACTTTCACTTTTGTGAATGAGTATAGTAAGGGAGATATGACGTATATAAACATCAACTGGGACGGGGAAAATCGGGAATAACTACAACTTTTAGAGTGAGAAACTGTGAACTTGACCTCCACTATTGATTTGCCGAATTTTTAAATACATATATACGTGGTGTGGAAAATGCAGTGATTTGAACGTGAATGCCTCCAGGAGGTAGTGCACGACTGCTACGTTTTTACTTGTGTATTAAATATAAGTTGCATACGTATAAAAGTACATATTTTTTGATTAACTACTAGCAAAAGAGGTCTGAAAGCTATCGATATTGTAGCCTATTAGCTCAAATCTGTTAAAAACAAACGCAGGTTCATTTGCAAAGAAAATGCTGTTCTTATTTGTCCAGTTTAACCAGCTCCACAGAACTGGATAAAAACCTGTCGCTGTTTCCCTAGCCCCCTCCTGCCACTTCCTTCTTAATCGCCCCGCCCCTAAATAGCAGGCTCAGTTCTGTTTAGCTTAATGAGCATGCGTGCAAGCACTGGAATATATTCATTATGTATTACATATATATAAATATATATATATATATATATGTTTATATTTTCTTTCCAATTCCGGAGAGTTTTGTGAAACTTCGAAGAAGCTTAGTGAATTTTGTGTTTGTTGTTATGTGGACATCCAGTCTTACCACAAGACTTTCTTATCTCGTGCCAGGCTCAGATACGATATTCAAATACGAAGCATTCACATGGTACAATATTGATCGACGACTTGCGAATTACAGATTGTTATTTATAGTGTAGCAAATGAGGCATATGGTCACATAATAGCACGCACTAATGATTTATCAATGCTTGATGTTATTGCATGTCCCAATTCAAAATAGTGCCTATTACAGAGGTAGATGCCATGTCCATTCGTACGTCTGTCCGTCTATCTGTTTGTCCGTATGAAATCTGAAATATATCTATATATCTATGAAATTGCAACTAGAGACCTGAAATTTGGAATATATACTCGTGTGTACTGGTTTGATCTGGTTACTGGGGACCTCCTCTATTTATTTTCGCATCTTTTGGGGTGTTCCTTTTTAAAAATACCCTGCATATTTTCGCATTTTTGGAGCGTAAGAATCCAAAATTTACAGTTACCCTGCCCTAAACCACTTCAATGGACTGTTAAAAAATTTGTATGTCTACGCCCATTGGCGTACCGCTACCGTTTTTGAGCTTTAAACTCACAATTTAATGGCTTTTTGACACGGATTCGAACCTATTCCTCATACATATGACGTATATTTGCCTTGCAATGCTTTTTTTCCTTGTCGAGCACCCGACAAGGAGATTCTCTGAACCCTCCGAAGAGCTGATATTCCAAAACATGCTTATTTTACATAATATATATTGCAAGGAAAACATACACACACATATGCACGCACTTGAACGTACGCATTAGCAGGCGCTCTGCTGACCGAGCAGTTTACGTAGCGACTGCCTATGTTATGGGAAATTATAAGTTTAACAAGTAAGGAAACTCTAGTCGGAGGTGCCCGACTAGGAATTAAATGCACTTCAAAGTTTACATATAATTTTAAATTAAATTAAAAAATAAAAAAAAAATAAAAAGCTCAGAGAATCGAACTGGGCTCTTCATGTCGGCGATCGGAGCCTCTACCAACAGAGCCGTTACACCACATGACGTGGAATAGCGAATTCCTAAGTAAACTTACTGAGCTACTGAGCTACTACTACTGAGCTGCTGAACTTCTGCTAAAAATTCATCCCCAATTTATCTTTGTAGTTGCTATGAATTCTTAGAGTTTTCTAGATGCTTCTGCTGCTGCTATCACGTAAACAGTTTTATTTAATAACATAATGCATTTTATCTAAACATATGTATATTATATTGACTTGATATCCAAAATTTAACAAAAATCAAAATTGTATAAACGTGCCATTAGACTAAATACAAGATTTGGAGTCCCTAACTATAAAGCTGTAGAAGATATAATTTTAAAACTGAAAATCGATTACGCTTTTAATCGATAAAAAAACGAGAAGAGTTATCGAATTTCTAAAACAAACTCGACCTGCTCGTGATATACACGAATGTATGAAAAAAAATCAAGTCTCTAGCTATTATAGGTTCTAAGATCCACGCGTTCAAACATACGGACAGACGGACAGACAGACAGACGGACAGGCGGACAGGGCTCAATCGACTCGGCTTGTCGTCCTGATCAAGAATATATATTTATGGGGTCTGCCACGACTCCTTCTGCCTATTACATATATTTCGGCTGCAACAAAACCATTATACGCTGATTACCCATTTTTAATAGTTTTTGTTGTCGACCTTTTTAATCAAATTGCACGCAGTGATAATATCATTCATATGTCTGTATGTGTCATATACTCAGTACATAAAATACGTGTTTGCCAAATTCAAGGCAAAGGGGGCGTGACATTAAAAAATTTAACAAAAAATCAAAATTTTTTAAAAGTGCCATAAAACCAACACACAAGATTTGGAGATTCTAATTTTAGAGAATAGCATATATATATATATATAATTTTACAACTGTTATATAGGTATAAATCGACGCGTTCGAACATACTGGCGGACGATCGACCCATCTTGTCTTAACTTAATTTGCAGCTGATGATTCGAGCTGAATTCTATTTTATTTGTCAATTGGCGTAAAGCGCTGTTGGATTACCTGTGTTCCACCTAGTGGATTTTAATGTGTGTGTGTGTGTGTGTGTGTGTGTGTGTGTGTGTGTGTGTGTGTGTGTGTGTGTGTGTGTGTGTGTGTGTGTGTTGCTTGCAATATATATGTAAAATAATCGTAGCATGCTTCCAATATCGGCTATACGCAGGGTTCAGGGTATCTCCTAGTCGAGCGGTCTCGACTAGAGGACTCTTACGTGCTGTTACATTGCCGCTCTTTTGTGTTCTCGTTGCCATCGTCGACCACTTATCTGACACTTGCCAAGCCGCCTTCGGGTTCTGGATTTCAACTCATACTGCTGCTAACCAAATACATAAATATATGTGTTTATATATATGTATATACGTACAGACGCCTATATGTGTGTAGATATCTATTTTCATTTTGTTACTGTCGCTGTCGTAGTCTGTCATTGTTTTCCGTATTTACGCGTCTTTGGCAATATGCCGCCTTTGGTTATTTCATAGGCAATGCCTTACTCCTTACTGTTTTCACTAGAGCATTTAGTATATGGGGCTTACGTCTGTCCACATATCCCAATCAGAGATGAGAAGCAAATGCTTGAAGACATCTCTGGTGCGGCGCAGAGTATGCATGTGCAGTCGGTTCATTGTTTCGTCTTGATTGTCTCTTTGATGTGGCCCGTGGCCCTTATTACAAGCAAGTACAAGGTCCGAGTACAGAATTTATGGCGTTTCTCGATGACACTCTCTTTTGAACAATCGACTACGAGCAGCCGACCGACCAACCAACAAATAGTAACAAATGCAAGCCCCTTGACAGATGTATAGAGGTAATATCATTAGGAAGCGTAAAACTTTGTATCCGCTTTGTGACCGCTACTAGGCTACCCTGGACAGATATCTTCGAAGGCTTTCGTAGCTATAGAATCTCAAATAACGTTATGGATATATCCACCTTTCTCCATAGCTTCCTTTTTATACCCGCGGTAGGCTAAAAGGTATATGGGAGAGTTATATAGGAGCATGAATCAAGACTAGCTCAGTTGCTGCTTAAGTGTGTGTCCCGAAGGACTAAAGCACTCTTACTTGATCACAACTAAAGATCGTGGATCGTGGATCGTGGATCGTGTCTACGCATGCATGAATTATTATTTCATTGCATAGCATATAGCAAATCTTTTTTGAACGAGATTAACGAGATATTATAAAGGATTTCAACCGGATAGACTAACTGCATCAAAGACAACGACAACGACAACAACAACAACAACGACACAAATCAAGGCACGAAGCAAGTTAACCGCATGCCGCCCCGGTTACAGTTATGTATATGTAAGTAGTTAACTTACAAGTCGAAACGAAGCGTATCGCAATGAGTCGGACTCGTTGTCTTCGTCTTTGTTTGCGTCTATGTCTACGTCATCACGTCGTAGTCGAACGGGCGGGCGAGTTTGCAATTACAGCACAGAAAGAAAAACAAAAAAACAGAAAAACAAAAAACAAAAAAACAAAAAAAAAACCTGTCACCGTCTTCCCATCGAGCGCACGATCTAAGTAGGAGCTGAACTTCGGCTAAGGCTTTTCCCATGCAAAGAGATGTCTGCGTGGCAAATGCACCTGTCGCACTCAATGCTTGTGCGCCCAGCCACTGCAGTGGCTAGAGCCGCCGAGTGCAAAACTGGTCCGTGGAGCAAATTTTTCGAATCGCACTACCCGAAAGTTTTGAAATATATACGAATCAAGTTCACGCACCTCGCTGGCTGGCAGCAACCCCACCGAAGCGCAGGTGAAAATACCTTTCGACGTCCAAAAACACAGTTTCTATAAATAACTGTGCAATAATAACCACCAAAGCACCGAACTTCATAACTTACTTTCTATTCAGATTTATCGCATACGATATTCTTTAGTATTCACAAAAATTGCCACGATCTCTCTCTCTCTCTCTCTCTCTCTCTCTCTCTCCCTCTCTTTCTTTCCTCGCTGGAGTAAGGATATTGACATTGTTGGATATAACACTCACCTTTGCTACTACAGCTTTATCTGAGTATATTAATTCCATATATGAGTATGTCGCAACCTTTCGTTTGTTTTGCTTTGACTAGGTCCACTTATTTGATATAGATTCTGGAAAGTTGTATATGTATATGGCACTATTTGGAGAACAGTTAATTGGATCACGCTTGAGTCACATTTTTCTGTCACAGAGTCTGCTGCAGGGGCGATCGAAGGGATTGCATTATTGAGCAATGCAACAGTTTCTCTAGTGGATCCCAGGCATGCCACTCTCTCACTCGCGTTCTGACGTCATAGTTAGCAACATCAAATGCTGCCGATTTGCCGCCTCTCCGGCTGTAGACACAAAAATATTTTTTGTTTTGATAAGTGTTTGACCTTTCACAGCCAGTTCACATTTAGTTTCTCTCTCTCTCTCTCTCTCTCTCTCTCTCTTCCTCTCTTCCTCTCTTCCTCTCGCCCTCTCTATATATATATATATATATATCTGTATAAATATATATATATATATATATATATATATATATATATATATATATATATATCTGTCTCTGTCTCGCACCAACTTTGATCGCAGCCAATTCCTTATGAGGCACACACACACGCACACATATGCATAAAACGATTAAGCACAGTTGAAAATCCTTCTAACGCGGCAGTTTGACTCAACTATATTTGAATTACTGTAATTGTCAGCTTCAAGTAGAATTTAATTTTAATTTTGATTTCGATTTCGATTTCGATGTCGATGTCGCCGTATGCGCGTGCAATGTTAAACGCACAAGCGGTAAAACGATTTGCCGATAACTGCAGCAGCAGCAGCAGCATCAGCAGCGTCAGCACCGTCGACGATAACGCCAGAAACTGTAACAGCGCCGCGACACTATACCTCACTACCATCACCACTGCGTGGCAATGTTCAATTGTCACTGATTTCAATTGGATTCCACTTCCACTTCCACCTTCGGCCGTTCCAATGGGCTGCAATGCGATGCGATGCGATGCGATTCCACTGCAAGAGGACAGCTCTTCAGTTCATCGGCTCTGCCGTTTTTTGGCTCCACATCTGATTTAAGAGATGCTGCTGCTGCATTCGGGTTTCCGTTCGTCTCACAGTTGCCTTCGTATTGCTGTTCGTATGCAGAGTCGGGATGTTATTGTTTTTGTTGCTTTTTGTATTTATTCACGAGCATCTCTTTAGGTTTCGCTCTTCTACCTAAGAGCACACGTTGCGTAATCAAGCTGGCGCGTCGACAAAAAAGAGGGCGACCGACAGCGATGCAAAGAACGGCAGAGAGAGAGAGAGAGAGAGAGAGCGAGAGAGCAATCTAACCAATGACAGCTCGCACTGGCCATTGACAACCAATAGTTAGTTTATCGGAATAATTTAGCCACGCCCAGAGAGCGGGCTGTCCTATACTATATGTATGGAGACTAACCGGTTTTTGATGCTTTGAACAAGCAAGAATTGCGTATTCATCCTTAAATTATCCAGACACTGCGACAAGTGCAAATACCAACAACTAAATTCTGTAAATTTTCATATAGTATATTTTTAAAATACATAATAAACCTCATGCATTATTCTCGTATGACAATTCTGGCTAACTCGATTATACATTTACATAGTTTCCATGCAGAAGTAACTAGTGTTACAGGCCTTTCCATCCATCCAACATCAGGGCAAACAGATAGGCATCGATTTGTAAACAATTCTCATGAGAATCATCATTCGATCTGAAAGTCTGATAAAGGTAGACAATATTTTTATCTTTTGCTGTAGCTTATTTAAGTATGTACTATAAAGCCGTCTTTTTTCATATTTCCTCATTGTTTGCCAGTCAAGCTAAATTTACAACGTAAAGCCCCATCTGTCGGCAACATTAGCCATCGCACAAACCTTATAGCTCTAAACTGTTACAGTTGACAAATGGTAGTTTTCTTTGATAGAAATAAAAAGATTTGGTTTGAGTTTACGATAAACTATAAACGATAGAGAAAGTCTCACAAGGTACATCACAGCAAGGACCCAAACCAATTTTAAATTAAATATTAAACTTTAAGTTTCACATAATTCTATCTTGTTCACAAACCCCCATGAAATATGGACACACTGTTCAAATACACCATAAGTTCACGAGGGTCACGATTATCTTTGTATGCGATAAAACCAAAATTTTAATGTAGTATCTATTAATATTATTTAGATTTGCTATTTAAAACATTATTATAATTTTAGCGTAATCGTGCTCGAGTGATAAGTGCTCTTACCTATTTCCCAGCTTCCCTGCCGGAAAAAAATTTGAAAATAGCGGCTAGCGGTAATGCTAGCTGTAACAATTGTATATAACATTTTGTACCCTTATTGTATTTCGTATACCCTAAACCCATTTAAAATGGGAAATCAAATTTATGTAACAGCCAGAAGGAGAGTATATATATTCTTGATCTGGACGACACTTTATTGAGCCCTGTCCGTCCATCTGTCCGTATATTTGAACTCCTCGATCTCAGAACATATAATAGCTAGGGACTTCAATTTTTGTAGGTTCCGGATTGAGTTTCCGGATTTATTTCTTGTCCACTAAAAACGAAAATCGCAATTCAGTTTTCAAATGATTGTTTGAAATGAAAGTTTGATTAAGAAAGTCGGTCTACAAAAAAGTTATTAAGCATTTAATTTCCTATAACATGCACATATGACATAGAACAGAGCGTATGTGTGTGCGTGTGTATGTATGCGCTGCTTGCAATATACATACATTCATACATATATATTTACATATATATAAAATAAGAATAACATTTATATAATATAAATAAAGTCAATATAATATGTATACATATGTATAGATGAAATCTATTATGTTATTAAATAAAAATGTTTACGTGGTAGCAGCAGAAGAAGCATTTAGAAAACTCTAAACTCTAACAACAAAGACAAATTGTGGATGAATTTTAAGCAGAGTTCAGCAGTTCAGTAGCAGTAGCTCAATAACTTTACTTAGGAGTTCGCTATTTCGCTTTCACGTAGTGCAGCGGCTGCATTGGCAGAAGCGCCAATTGGGGACATGAAGACCTCGGTTCGATTCTCTAAGCTGACATCAAAAATTTTTTTATGGAAGTTACACCTATTTTTATTTATTTTTTTTTTAATTTTTTAATTTAATTTATAATTATATGCAAACTTGGAAGTGCATTAAAAATCGGTGATGGGCGGGGCTCAGGGTATTTCCTAGTCGGGCAACTCCGACTAGAGTTTCCTAACTTGTTTCTATTTATTGTTGTTACACACAGAAAACATTAAAATGAATGTAACAGGCAAACCCTTAAAACTAGATATATTCTTAATCAGTGCGACGAGCTCAGTCAGATTGTGCGGCTGTTTTCGTAGCTTCATGTATAGCACACGCAGATCATGTTAACTACTTTGTTTTGTTATCAATTAAAAACGAAAATAGAAATTCTGCTATTCAATTATATCTATTACATTCTTAAAGTTAGAACCTCCATAGTACATAGTTTTATGTGACCAAATTTAAGTAAATTTGATTAAATTAGACAGTTATTAGACATTTAATTTTCCATAACATAGGCATAATGCCGCTTTCATTCTGTTTTATTTAGCTTTATTTTGGCAAGTCTAGCTTTACTTACTAAAACTGTAACGGTAAGTACTATACACTTATAGTACGCATGCTCGTCAAAATCACATTATTTATGTCTCTCAACACTTTCATACCCTTCCCACAAATATTAATATGTAGACTTACGTACAGGCATAATAATTTCGAACTGGCCAATTCGGTGGTGAATGAATACAATGTTATATTTTTAATGAACAACTATTTAAATACACACATATCATACATTTTTCTTTTTATCATATTAAACAGTTTTTTTTTTATATATTTAAAATCATAAAATAACAACGAAAACTAAACAAGCGAAAGTGGTGTTGCTAATAGAAATGAAGCGCGCCGGACATGTCATTCTTGGTTCGAACCTCAGGTAAAGCTGGTATTTTTATACACATTTTATTTATAATTATTATTGGTTTGACAAGCACAGCGGCGGCGTCGTGGTAGAGATGACGAATTTCGACTCGTGCAAGTAGGCGGAGGTTCGGATCTCGGATTTTCTATGTCGGCTTTTCTTTTATTTATTTATTTCTTATTCTAAAATACATATTTGTTACATTTATAATATTTAGCAACTCAATTAAGATGGAAAAAGCCCAAAAAAATCCAATTTGGAAGCTTCTAGTACTAAAACTGTAGGAGCTATAAACTATATCCGCCATAGCTTATTGAACTTGGGGCGTTAATACAATACATAATACAATACATACTACGTCTCAAGTTTCTAGCATCAATCGTGTTCAAAATATAACAGAAGATGCAAAATTGATATACATTCTGATCCGATTGTGGGCGTGGATATATAATTTTTTGGTCGATCTTTATCGGATCATAACAGTTACTCCACTCACGTGCCAAATTTTGACGTTCTAGCTCTAAAACTGTAGAAGATACAGTTTCACCCGATTTGCCACGCCCCCAAAAGGTGTAGATATATCCGTCATAACTTATTCAACTTGGAATGTCAACGCGAGTGTACATTCCAAATCTCAACTCTCTAGGACTGCTACAAAAAAAAAATGTATGATAAATGTGTGAAATTAAATAGTTGTTCATTAAAATATATAACATAACAAAAATGTTTAACTCTTGCGAGAAGAGATCAAAGAATAAGTACACAAGTAGCATAAAGTTCAGACCATTGCCGAATGAGCGCTCGCAGTGCACTGATTTTGAAGTCACATATTTTCGTTGCCCTAATTTAAAGTTGAATCGAATTCGCCGCGAATTCGGCGAAATCGGATTCTAAGAGGCGCACGCAGGGTTGCCAATTTGGCTATTTTCCTGTCAGATCTGGTGTGGAAAGAATTGAGATCTTACAGCTGCCGCGGGATTTCAGAGTATTTTCAAGTGTAAATTTAGTATGATTTGCATGTAAAATACATACATACAGGAAAAGATGTGTCTGGCGGAAACAAAAATTTAAATGAGAACAAAAACGTTTATGTATATGCTCTATGGTTAGTGCTTTAATTAAATTGCAGAGTTTTGGATATTAAAAGGTAAAGGATTATGAAATATTATTATTTATACTTTTAACGTGTTTATTTTTTATAAGGTCCCATGTATATACAGAAGCTAAATATCGAACTAATAAAATAATACAATGAATTAAAAACTTTTTTTACATATATTTATTTTTGGGCAACATTTACGACATTAAAACGTCGGGTGGGTACAGTGACTACTCTTTGCGTATGTATGTATGTATGTATTTACATATGTATATCGAAAATTAAGATTTGTTAGGCAACAGTTCTATGGGCGCGTGTTGTGACGTTGGCGGTGCTACATTTTTCGATTGGGTTCTGGATGATGCCCCGAAAGATGCTCGCCTAGCTGCAGCTGCCATATAGGTGCCATAATATCTGCTCAAGATCTGGGGATCGACGCTATTAAGAGACATTGACATGGTGGACATGGTTGATAACTCAGGACTAGATGTGGTTCCGAGTGGGCACTCCTCCAAGGAATTGGAGTCATGCTGACTGCTGCTAGCCACGGAGCTGCCCAAAGGTGGTGATTCGGGAACGGGGAAATTATGTGGTTCCTGCCCATGTTCGTGCTCAGGTTCTTGAGACTGCTCCGCGATGTCTGCATCGAACAGGGATTGCCTTGCATCGCTAAGGTACGAATTATTGTCATCGGGTGAGTGTAGAGGATGCCCTCCCCCAGATTGCTGACCGTCTCCATCACCATCTCCATCCACATCAATGTCGGCATCAACATCCGCATCAGGTGCAGTTACTCCTGAAGCTGGATTTTGATTCGGATTCGTATTCTGATTTGGTTGTTCCGCAACCAATTCTCGATGAATTAGCTGCTGTTTCTTTACTTGCACCTTTGTGATAACGGTGTGCTGTGTTGAGGAATCCTCGCCCTCCACCAAGTCCACAATGTGAACATCCGGCGCTAGCAGAGATGCAACATCAAATTGGCGTTTACGCGTCTGCGAATACAAATTTGCGATTGTCGTCGTCGTCGTCGAATTGATATACGCAATATGCTGATGCTGCTGTTGATGGGGCTGATGATGCGGATGTGCATGTGTGTGTGGATGTGAATGGAGATGGGGTTGATGCTGTGCTAGCTGATAGCCGGAGTCCAGTCTTTGGTGCTGTGCAGCTGAACCCTGGCTAAAGTAGGGACTACGACCAAAGAACTGACCAATGTAATGGTGATGATAGGGATAGGTAAGTGCAGCCAACTGCATAGACGCTTGCGCTGCAGTCGACGGCGGCAACACAGGTGGTGGAGTAGTCAGATCCAATGGCGGCGGACTAGGTGAATCTGTGCTGGCATCGTCAATAGATAAGCCCATGTGTCGACGCACCTTTCGCTGTGCCTTGCGACGTCGAAAGTCTCCTTTGCGAAAGTCATCCATATTAGCGGGATGTATAGCCCAGTAATGACCCTTGCCATTGGCACTCCGACCAGACTTAATGAAACAATCGTTTAGCGATAGATTATGGCGGATAGAGTTGCGCCAGCCGGGACCACGAGTCCGAAAGTATGGATAGTTATCCAATATATATTGGTAAATGTCCGATAGGACCAGCTTCATCTCTGTCGAACTGAGAATGGCCATTGCAATCAATCCAATGTAGCTGTGCTGCGGTTTCGGCTCCTCCGGCTGAAAAATGCGCTGCGACTGCGGAAACAGTGAGATTGTTGAAAGCGTGGCTAATCGATTACCGCCGCTTCCCGCTACGCCATGCGCGCCATACGGATGCAGCCATGAGGGCAGACCGCTTGTGCCTCCCACTGTCGCGTACGGCGGACACCTCAATCTCTCAATGTTCAAGGCATAATTGTAGAGCTGCAGTCGATATTGCTCCAATGCCATGGATGTCGGTTGTGGAGTCGTTTGTCGAGTGGGAGACGCAGGATTAGATGCATTTGCATTTGCATAGATACCACTGAGAAAATGTGGCTTGAGGGTCGAGTCTTGTTGCACAGCATTGGGCGAAGAGGAACGAGATTGCGCCAGCTCTGTGTTTGCCATTTGTTCTGTGGAAATCTGATCTAGACAACTTATTCAGTTGGGCCACATTTTCCAGATGCGTGTCTCCTCTTCAGTTCTCCTTCTTAGTTTACAACTGAAAACAAAAAACTAATTATATTTAAAATTTATTATTATTATTATTATTATTATTATTATTATTATTATTATTATTATTATTATGGTGGGATGGGGTTACAAAAACAAGGCAACGCTATCAGGGGATGGTCACATGAGGATCCTCAGTGGCAATCCTTCTCAAGTAATTCAAGTTGACAGACAGCCTCCGCGATCGGTCCCACCGGACAAACCGCTGGGCAATCTACCAAATTGTTAACTTCTGTGTACAGCGACTTAAAATGAATTAGATAAATGGAGCTTAGTAGAGCGATATCTTTGATCGACCAATCGCATTTTTGGTTGTACAAAATCGTGTGCGAAATCCTTGCTGTGAACGTTGGTTCCCATAAGATCCTTACATGGCCTCCCTGTTATGCATAAATAAGAACACACCACAAACTCAAGACGAGAATGATCCACGGTATGCTGACCCTCGGCTGGGCTTTGCCAATAATAAAGACGTATAAAAGATAACCCAAACAGAAGCGGTCTTAATAACACCTCATGGAGGACAAAGCTACGTTGATGTGTTAATTCAATTCAGCAGGATGAGAAGCCAAATATAAGAGGGTAAGAAAAACCCGAACCGGAGCACTCCATGTAGAACTCAGCAAGGGATAAAAAGTACAACCGGAGTAAAGCTAAGGGCTAACGTCAAGGCGTTAGGAACTAAAGCCTACGACTTATGGTAGAGGCGGAGATCGCAGAAGCACTGCGTAACGTCCTTGCAAACCGAGCACTGGACTTACGCAAAAAAGTTACTTAGCGGAGAGCAAGTTATAAGTAAGTAAGCATTCGTAACTCTCGAAAGCCAGCTAGCAGAGACTTTGCTTCACTCAGGCAATATAAAACAAGTAAGAACGTTGCATTCGGGCGCTACCCACTCCGGAATACTCATTCACACCGCAGCTTTCAGTTCCATAACATTCTAAGATATAAATTTACCAATTTTCCACACCCCTAATTATCCCTAAATTTTTTATGTTGTGTCATGTGTATTTAATACAATTTTGATTTTTGCTATACACCAATTTCTTACAATTCATTTGAAAATATAATTAATATATTGAATATTTCATTAAAATCCGTTAAGTAACACAGAAGTTATTCAACAAAACGTTTAGGCAATTGACAAATGTTCTAAGAAATACAAATACAATAGAATTCAGCGTGAATCATATGCTAATTAAGTTACCCAAATACTGGGAGGTTCAGTGGCGTTGATAATAGAAGTGACGCGCACCGATCATGGCACCCTTGGTTCGAGCCTCGGGTGAAGTCGGGTTTTTTTTAACACCCTAAACCCATTAAAAATGGGTAATCAGTGTATAATGATTTTTGGACCAAATGTGTGTAACAGGCAGAAGGAGGCGTGGCAGACCCCATAAACTATATATATATATTCTTGACCAGGACGACAAGTCGAGTCGATTGAGCCATGTCCGTATGTCCGTCCGTCTGTTTGAACGCGTGGATCTCAAAACCTATAATAGTTAGAGACTTGAATTTTTTTTGTAGATTGGTATAAATCACGCGCAGATCGAGTTTTTTTTTTATTTCGATAACTCTTCCCGTTTTTTTTTTTATTGAGTGAAAAACGAAAATCGATTTTCAGTTTTAAAATTATATCTTCTACATCTTTATAGTTAGAGACTCCAAATCTTGTATTTAGTTGATTGGGATCTTTATACAATTCTGATTTTTTTTAAATTTTGGTTCCCACGCCCCTTCGCCCAAATTTCCAAATCATCTATTTCAAATACAAGAGACTTGTGCTTTTGCACATACACGTATATGAATGACATAATTACGCTGCGCAAGTTTGATTAAGAAAGTCGGTCTACAAAAAAGTTATTAAGCATTTAATTTCCCATAACATGCACATATGGCACATAGCAGAGCGTGTGTGTGCGTGAGTATGTATGCGCTGCTTGCAATATACATACATATGTATGTACGTATGTATGTATATATAAAATAAGTATAACATAGATATAATTTATATAAAGTCAATATCATATATAGATTAAATCTATTATGTTATCAAACGAAACGTTTACAAAACGTTTACGTATACACGCACGTGGTAGCAGCAGCAGAAGCATCTAGAAAACTAAGAATTCATAACAACAACAAAGATAAATTGTGGATCAGTTTTCAGCATAAGTTCAGCAGGTCAGTATCAGTAGCTCAGTAGCTCAATAACTTTAGTTTGGAATTCGCTACCCCACGCTCATGCGGCGGCGGTGTTGGTAGGGGCGCCGATCGCCGGCATGAAGACCCGGGTTCGATTCTCTAAGCTGCCGTCGAAATTTTTTTATGCAAGTTACTTATTTTTACACTCATTTACAAAGTAAAATGAGTATATTGGGTTTGTGCAATGTCCGTCTTCTGTCCGTCAAATTGCAAAATTGATATATATTCAGATCCCATTTTCCACGTCCAGAAGGCGTATATATGATTTTTTATCGATCTTTCTCGGATCATAACAGTTACTCAAACTCACGTGCCAAATTTTGACGTTCTAGCTCTAAAGCTGTAGAAGACACAGTTTCACCCGATTTGCCACACCCCCAATAAGCGCAGATATATCCGCCATAGCTTATTCAACTTGGATTGTCAACGTGAGTATACATTCCATGTCTCAACTCTCTGGGACTATTACAAGTAGTATTATTGACATACAGGAAAATGCCTTTTCCAATTTGCCACGCCCCTAGTGGATATATCGAGAAAATCTAGACACTTTATCTGACGAGAGTATACACGAGTATATATTCCAAATTTCTAGTCTCTAGCTTCAATAGCATAGAAATGGTTTGCGTTCATACGGACAGACGGACGGGCATTGCACAAACCCAATATACTCATTTCACTTTGTGAATGAGTACAAATAGGTTTCGTTAGGGCTAGGATGAGAATGTGCCAACGCATTCGGAGATGGTCACTTGCAGAGCAATTGCACAGCATCAGACAGGAGGGGTGGAGGCCGCTGCATTAAATGTGGAAAAGCAGGTCCCAAAATGAAGGAGTTCAAAGTGCCACACAAATATTGCATATATGCAGAACGTAGCTCTGTAGACTATATAGTCGCCGGCATATGCCGGGATAGCAGAAATGCCCAGGTACTGGACAAGTTGCAAAAAATAATGAAGATTCTTCAATCCAATCAATGGAGTTTGAATCAAAGACTTCGGCATTGTGGATACCTTGGGGCACACGTAAACGGGGAAACTGCTACGACTAAGAACGTTTCAAAGAC
Organism: Drosophila fulvimacula; assembly: GCA_035045555.1. Taxonomy (NCBI): domain Eukaryota; kingdom Metazoa; phylum Arthropoda; class Insecta; order Diptera; family Drosophilidae; genus Drosophila; species Drosophila fulvimacula. Next base: position 439,101 of record JAWNOX010000204.1, on the reverse strand, counting down.
GCAGTGGTCACAGTGGTCAGCTGCTACTTGACATCGAGTGACGACGTAAGTACATCACAAAGTAAGCTACACACGATCGAGGATATCCTCGTTGATCGACCACAAATCTTTATTGGCGCAGGCGATTTTAATGCACGAGCAGTAGACTGGGGCATGCCGTAAAGTAACTCCAGAGTTCGGAAAATTATGGACAAATATACATTACAAATCTTATTTTCCCTGAGATACAGGATAATTGATTTTCCGATTTGCCACACTCAAAGTGGGTGTATCCGGAAAATTTTGACACTTTGTCTGACGAGTATATTTACGAATATACGAACAGACGTCCAGACAGACGAACACTGCACAAAACCAATATACTCATATCACTTTCTCGTATGGGTATAAAAAAACAAGTAAGGAAGCTCTAGTCGAGACTGCTCGACTAAGAGATACCCTGAACCCTTCGAATAACCGATATTGGAAGCATGCTATGTTGCAAGCAACACATACACACACATTCGCTCGCACACGAACGTAATAAGAACACGCGCTCTGCCCTCCCATTGAAAATGGGAAATCAGGGTATAAAAATATATGTACATATATACACACTCTATCATCAAGTGCTTGCTCTACAAAATTTAACAGTTGTTGGTAAACTGTAAATTGTTTCCACTTTATAGCTGAACACCTAATTAAAATAGGTATCAAGTACAGGAGATTGTACCTTTTAAGTAAACTGATATAACCTTATACCGATATGAAAGTATTAAGTACTATATTTAAGCTCATTTCCTTCTTCTTTGTCATTCCAGTAGAAATAAATTATATATCTTTTACATCTTTAAAGTCAGTCCAATGCTTCTGTTTAGCTTTATTGGAATTTTCGTTCCACGCCATCTTCGCACTTTTTATTTTAAAAACACATTCAAATACTAGCGACGTGGTTTGGCAAAGCGTGTGCTTATGCGAGTGCCTGTGTATGTGTAGTGTTGATAATGTACACATGTATATGTAAAAAAAAGTGTAGAACGATCGGAATAGCGACTCTTCGGTGGGTTCAGGGTAACTCGTAGTCGAGCGGTTTACTTATTTGTCCTATATTTTTTTTTCCAATATTTCGTTTTGATTCAATTGTAATTTCTAATCCACCTTTGTGTCAGTAGTCTAGTAAGCTCCATAGAATCTGAGCTCCATAGATATTCAGTTATTATTATTGTTATTTTTATAGTACTGAGAGCTTCCCTCAGATAATTTCAACTCAGTTTGTTCAGTCCGCCGGTGGGAAATCCATGTGGGGGGTCAATGCTTTCGAAATACCAATGATCAATCTCATATAGTGATCTTAGGTATATTTATGTTAGTAAGAGGTCCACTTGATGTCATTGGCAAAGTGATGGCCGTGTTTCTCGTTTTCACGCTTGATATAATAAAAACACACTTCAAGTCCCTCTCATTGGGTATACACGACCGTCTCTCTTAAGTAGTTCATAAGCATGTTCAACCGAATATGTTGTTTGAATATGTGTATGTATATGCATATTCGTATGCATACATATGTATGACGTATAATAATTTAAGTGCACAGAGGTGCGGTTATTGTGTTCTTTTTTTATTAATATTATTTTATGCTAATCGCTCCGAAGATATTTTTTCTCTTTTTCTTTTTTCAAACATTGTTTATTATGTTTACTTATTTTTATAACCCACCCGCCTTTTTTATTTGGACAGTTCCTCAATTCTAATGTGTCCCTTGTACCCCGGTAGTTTGTCTCGGGTTGAACCTGCAGTTTCCACACCTTCTCTAAATTAGCGACATTACATAAGATGATAAACTTCTAGTGCGTACGTCAAACACACAACATATAATTCTTTAACTTTTGTAGCTTATAATGTCATCGGTAGTTACAATCGATTTAGGCCAAATTAAGATTGGTCCGACATGCTGTCCGCCTGTTCAAGCTAGAGACTTGAAATTTGGAAAATATACTCGAGTATGATTGACTTGTGAACCCATTGAAAATGCTAAATCAGATAAAATATGATGTTTCTCGGAAAAGTTATGTAGTCGCCACAAATTCTATATATTTTTTTGATCAGCTCGATGAGCTGAGTCGATATAGACCTGTCCAATTATCCGCCCGTCCGTCTGTAGGAACGAAGCGATCTCCTAAACCACTAAAGATGAAATTCGACTTGTATGCTCGTGTATACCATATACGGTAGCGCACGACTGCAAACAAATAGACGATCTGAGGTATAGAGTGAACTATTCAATTCTCTCAAATTTAATGAGTAGTGTTTCTGAGATTCCGGCAATTGCATTTTACGATCGATAGTCGGACAATAAGTGGGGCATTGCAAAAAATATATATATACTAATTTCACTTCATAGATACTATGTATACAAATTTTAAGTTTATGATAATTTGCATGAATAACATATTGCACTATTGTCAACATAATTGTTCAGATATGTATCATTTTTAAATTCTTACAATTGTAGTTAATTCTCAACTATTATTTTACGCACACACACACACAAATATATATATATATATATATATATATATATATATATATATATATATATATATATATATATATATATATATATATATATTAATTAACTTATATATTTATCTATATATTCATATGTATACAATATTACCGTATACGTATCGCGAATTTTATCGATCGACTGAAAATTAGTTTAAAACTACCCGCGATGCAGCAAGCAAATAATAGACAAACAACTCCGACAAATAATTTGCATCCAGCTGCAAATTGTGCGTGCGGTCGGCTCAGAACTTCAACTGGGTCTGGGTGAGTAAGCGAAAATTACCTTGCGCCTTTGCGTTTCAAAAATGGATGACAGGCCGCACGCTTCACTCAGGGTAGCTTGGAATATATGTTCGAACATTTACCGCCCATTTTCGTCTATGTGCCATTTGATTGGTGCTTGCAGTTCCTTCCGCACAGGGCTACTGGTTCGTGCGGCCAATCACGTTTCAGAAAAGTTAGTTTTCTCCGCTGTTACTCACACAAACAGACACATGCATAAGGCACATAGTCGAACAGTTTCAGCACAACCCACTACCATATCGCTGAATGCTTTCCACCCCTCTTGGTGTCAGTGCTGACATATTACCTTTTGCCTGTGTGTGTCATATCTAGCTGTCTCACTTACTCAACCACACTTCTGACTGCGTGTTATTGTGAGAAACAGGTTTCAAAGAGTCGAAACACCTTCGAGCAATATACATTAAGCATTTTTATCAATTACACAGCCACAGTCTAAAACAAGCAAGCGTGCACTGACTGAGTGTGTAAGACTAGGTTATACCCTCGCCGAGGTGAGTCGATAGAGACCTGTCCGTCTGTATGAACGCAGCGATCTCATAAACCATAAAAGCTAGAGATCTCAAATTTGACGTGTGTACTCGTGAATACCATATACAGTACGAGTTTGCCTTTTTCGACAACTTATCCCGTATCCTACTTATCGATCAATTTCGATAAATTGACTTTCAATTATGTGTACCATTAAAGCTAGAGACTTCAAATTTACTGCTCAGAAAGGGGTAGTGAATTCAGACATTTTGTAGTTTTGAATTTGGGACTACACTCCCCTTCGCCCCAAATTTGCAAAACCCGTATTTCAAATATTAGTGATTTGTGCTTTAGTAAATAGACACATATGAAAGCCATAATCATTTGATTTCTTAATTTGATTAAGAAAGTCCATCTGCAAAAAAAGTTATTAAACATTTAATTTCCCATATAATAGGCGTATTGTACCCCGAGCGCAGTCCCTGCTCAGTTAGCAGAGCGCGTGCTCATTATTATGTCCTTGTGTGTGCGTATTTCTATGTATTTGTTACTTCCAATATATATGTATGTAATATAAGCATGTTTGCAATATCGGCTATTTGAAGGGTTCAGGGTATTTAGATACCGCACCCACTTCGTCTTAAATTAGCAAAAGACCTATGTCATAACTAGAAATTAGTAAAAGTTAGGCTAACGCTTTGATTAATAAGCTGCATCTCCAAAGAAGAAAGGAAACTCTAGTCTTGGTGTCCGACTAGAAAATACCCTGAACCGTATGTGAATGTACTTTACAGCTTGCATAGACTTATAAAATTTTAAATTACATTTAACAAAATTAATTTTATTTTTTATTTAATTTGTTTAAAGCCAGAGCAGCAAAGGCCTTCAGGCAGAATATTATATACAGTTTATATCTTTATTTGCAGTTTATTTATAATTTTTATAAAATTATCTATATTTGGTATATTGGGTTTTGAGATGAGGATGTTGAGCGTGGGGGGAATCAAGGCATTTGTAGATATTCATTACGTGTTGGCATTGGAGTGTTAGGAGTTTTATTGTCTAAGGAATCGCTATTGCAGACTGGGCAAATAGGTGACGGTGTTTTGTTAAAGATGTGTTCGTGTGTTAGTATTGTGTGTCCTAGTCTGAATCTTGTGTATTTTATTGCGTGTTTCCTGACTATTTTAGTTGGAAGATGTGCAGGGTTAAAGGTTTTGTAGAAGTGCGTGTAATCGTTCTAGATTTTTTGAAGTGTTTCTTTTTTTGTAAATGTAATTCATTTATTTATATATTTTTAGTTTATTTCCTTTTATCTTGACATGTCCAGGTGTCCAGAGTAGTTTAATCCTTTTGTGAGTTGAATTGAGTTTCTCCGATTGTGGGTTGATGTCTGTTTGGGTTTTTGATAGCTATTAAGGTGGAGAGTGAGTCCGTGCAGATTTGATAACAAATTCAGTTTCTTTTTCTTTTTGTATGAACTCTACCGCACAGAGAAGCGCTTCCGCTTCCGATTCTGATTTTAAGATTTGATTGTCTTCTGTGACAACGCTGAAGGTTCAGATTTTGATACGTCGGTGTATAAAAAAGTCGTTTCTGATTTTTTAGAAACTTTTTCTGTAGACTTGGCATGGAGTACTGTTTTTTTTATATTTCGAGAGCTCTAACAGTGTAGAGTGACTGTTTCTTGTCCATGGTGGAGTATATGCTGGTCAGATGAATATGTTTAGAGCAGCTTCTTTGATAATCATTTCTAGACTTGATGGCCTTTTTATTGTTTTTTTTTTTCAGTTTAAATTGCCTGAGGAGTGTATTGTGTAAGGAAGAACTATGTGAATTGGTTATGTTATTGATAAGTCGTCCAATGCTCCATTGGAATCTAGTGCTTAAGTCGGGGAGTCCTGTGTCTGCCAGCATGTTTTTTATTGGGGTAGTACGGAGGGTGCCTAATGATAGTCTGATGGAGGCATGGTAGTGATGGATTTGTTTTATTTGTTTCCCCGTAAATTGAGAGACCGTAGTCAATCTTGGCGGGTATTATTGACTTAGCTATATTAATATTATTAATATTATTATTATTATATAATAAATATTATATTATTTAATGAGCTAGTTAGAGCTTCGGCATGTTCGTTCCAATTATATTTACTACCGGTTTGGTTTGAAAAAGAGGCAAAGGTGGTATGTTTGAAAAATGTATTTTGATTTATCAGGTGATTTAACTTATTGAAGGCGATGAGAAAAAGCATGACTGAAATGGGGAACCTTGTGGGATGACGTTTTTTGGGTTCATTTCACTAGATAGGGTGTTATTAACTTTAACTCGTATTCTACGGTTGTTTAGGTAGCTCCGGATGTAATAAATCATTTTTGGGTCAAATTTCGAATCATATAGCTGCTGTATGATATAATGAGGACCCACTCTGTCAAATGCTTTTTCCATATCGATTGAGAGTACCGTTGTGTATGTTTTTTGTGGCTAGATTGTTATAGATGAAGTTATCTATTATAAGTAAGGGATCCGTGGTCGGCCTGTTTTGGTGGTGTGCATATTGGTTAGGAGTTTCTCAAGGTTAAGCATCCACATAATTCACATCCACATAAAGTAATAATAATAATAAATTAGTCCCGACGGAGGCCTAGAGAATAGAACCTGGGCACCACCGTTGAACTACTTGAGAGTCAAATAGCAGATTCTTAAGCAAAGTAATAGGTGTTAACTCAACCCCAATTCAACTTAATTTTTGAATTCTTATAATTTCCTGTTCTGCTTCTGTTGCTGGTGCCATGCGCTTTTGGTAATTTGGCTAAACGTTTTGTTTGGTAACATTTCAGCATTTTATATTAATACTAATACTACACATGTATTATATTGACTTTATTTGCAACTGCAGGGAGATAAGTTATATCTATCCTATCCTATCTTATCCTAGCTTATTTTATATATGCACATATGTGTATTGCAAGTAACACATACACTCTACTCTGCTAACCGCGAAGTTTGCTTACAGGGCTCAATCGACTCGGCTTGTGGTCCTCATCAAGAATATATATACTTTATGGGGTTTGCCACGCCTTCTTCTGTCTGTTACATACTTTTCATCGGCAACAAAAGCTTATGCCCTGATTACCCATTTTAAATGGGTTCAGTGTATACAAATTATGTCTATTACATCTTTAAATCAAGCAAGAAAGCTCTAGTTTAGGCCGCTCGACTAGGAGATACCCTGAACATTCTCTGATTATTTTACATATATATTGAAAGCAACATCATACACATACATACGAACGCACAACCCAACGCACACAATTTATTAAACATTTAATTTTCCATAATATAGGGATATTGCGACCGAAACGCAGTCGCTGCGCAAACTGCGCAGTCAGTAGAGCGCGTGCTTATGTGTTATATGTGCTTATATGTATTGCTTGTTCAATTCGTTCAGGGTAACTCCTAGTTGAATTTGTAATATATATACGATACGCCCCGGCGTGGAAAATGCATTTTCCTGTACCTCAGAAACACTAATTTTAGCAGTCCTAGAGAGATTTAGAATGTATACTCTCGTTGTCATCAAAAGTTCAACAAACTGTAGCGGATATATCTAAGCACATTGGGGGCGTGTTTTACAGTTTTAGAGCTAGAACGACCAAATTTGACAGTATGTTATTGTTGCGATCCTGGGGACACTGCACTGACACTGACCTCCTTTATTGAGCCCCCAACAATTAGTGTGTAAGCATCCAAAAGAATTTACTGTTACCTTACCATAGACCCCAGTTATGGACTGGCCAAAAATTATATGCCTACGTAAACTGGGGCGTGGAAAATCGGGGAAAACTACCGTTTTTATACCCTGAACCCATTAAAAATGGGTAAAATGTATGTAACAGGAAGAAGGAGGCGTGGCAGACCCGATAAAGTATATATATTCTTGATCAGGACGACAAGTCGAGTCGATTGAGCCCTGTCTAGAAACTATAGATTCGTGTATATCACGCGCAGGTCGAGTTTGTTTTAGAAATTCGATAACTCTTCTCGTTTTTTTTATCGATTAAAAACAAAAATCGATTTTCAGTTTTAAAATTATATCGTTTACATATTTATAGTTAGACACTCAAAATCTTGTATTTAGCTTAATGGGGATTTTATACAATTTTGATTTTTGTTAAATTTTGGTTGGCACGCCCCCTTCGATCAAAATTTCTAAATTACTTATTTCAAATACTAGAGACTTGTGCTTTTGCACATACACGCATACGAATGACATAATTACGCTGCGCAAGTTTCATTAAGAAAGTCGGTCTACAAAAAAGTTATTAAGCATTTAATTTCCCATAACATGCACATATGACATAGAACAGAGCGTATGTGTGTGCGTGTGTATGTTTGCATTGCTTGCAATATTCATACATTCATTCATATATATTTACATATATATAAAATAAGAATAACATTTATATAATATACATAAAGTCAACATAATATATATACATATGTATAGATGAAATCTATTATGTTATTAAATAAAAATGTTTACGTGGTAGCAGCAGCAGAAGCATCTAGAAAACTCTAAGAATTCATAAAAACAACAGAGATAAATTGTGGATGAATTTTAGTCAGAAGTAGCAGTAGCTCAGTAGCTCAAAATAACTTTACTTAGGAATTCGCTATCTTCAACTCATGTAGTGCAACGACGGTGTTGGTAGAAGCGCCGATCACCGAGATGAAGACCCGGGTTTGATTCTCTAAGCTGCCGTCAAAACTTTTTTTATACAAGGTAAGTACCTTGTATTATTTTGTTTTAATTTAATTTAAAATTTTTGCAAACTTTGAAGTGCTTTTAAAACCCTGATAGGCGGGGTTTACGGTATTTCCTAGTCGGGCACCTCCGACTAGAGTTTCCTTACTTGTTGATTTAGTAAACAAAAATAATTTTAGTACAAAAAAAAAAAAAAATAATAATAATAAAGGAATAAAAGAAAAACTGACTTTCCCTTATAGAGATTCCTAGCTTCACATGTGCGAATGAGAATTGATCAATTTGCACTGCATAGTACCGTTTGTCACAGTATGGCAATGCCTTTTTTATGACAAACCAATAATAAATATATAATATAATATAATTTATAATATTATAATATAATTAATATAAAAACCGACATTGCCAAGATTCGAACCAAGGGTGTCTACGATCACTGCGCGTCGCTTCTACTACGGCCGCCACTGAATTTTGAAGCGACAAAGAAGCTTAATTAATACCTTATGATTCAACCTGAATCCTATTGTGTTTGTTATTTCAGACAATAGTAAAATGCTCGTGGTGCTGCCAAGTACTTTTGTCACTTGGCTAAACGTTTTGTTTAATAACTTCTGTGTTACTTAATGGATTTAACAGAAATTATTAGGATATTGATTATATTTTCGACTGAAATAAAAAAATAATTGTAAAAATAAACATGTCGCTAAATAAAAAATTAGGGACAAAGTCAAATCCGTAAATTCATATATTGGTAAACGGAATTTTTAACTGAAGTTAAATTTTTTTCTCTTTATCGGGGTATCTCCCGACTAGAGATTTCTTACATGTGTTTAATTACCTTCCTCGATTCCTTTCTCACAATACATGTACTTATATCATATATTTACTAATTAAAGGTAAATAGAATTAAAATAATATGGAACGAAAGTCCACTTGGCAGTTCAATAAGTTAAGAGGAAAACAACAAAAAGAAGCTTAAATCTGGCAAACTCTTAATCTTATCGACTGTTTGCAAAACATTTCAACTCGTCAATGAAGGATGACAAGAACAAAATGTAAATTTTCTCCTGATCTATGGATAAGACAATGCGATTAAGAGATTTCTATTTCCGATTATCGAGCTGATCCGTTTGGCTTTGGCTTGCCATCGTGGCTGCATTGATCCGCAATCAGTTCTCATTAACGCAACATTTCAGGAAAACCTCAAAACACACATATCTCTAATCATTGTTATTTTTGTTTTCCTCACTTAAGCGTCTTAAGTGTGGAATATTTCTTGCGAAAATCCTAAGAGGCTCACTAAATAAAAGAACTATAAGATTTGGCGGGAAACACTTCTGACAGCCGAATTCACACCAAATAGTAGAAACCACTTAAATATTCCGCATAATTTGCAATTCGCACCTCAAGAAGTGGTTTCTCTTGTTCCTTTCACATTGTGATCATTGACTTTCGTTTATAGTTGTACGTTTCTAGTCACAGCATAGATACATATTAAACTTTTCCCTTGTTTTAATTTTTTGGGGATTTATGCAAATAGTTATAAATTAAAATACATTAATTGTGCGTATGCACATAATCATCATGCATCCAAAGTTCAAACCTATTAACATAGAGTCGTGAACGTCCAATATTTTTGAGATCGTGTTATATATATTAGATTTTTGAGTTCAGTAGAAATGGTCTAAAATTTGTAAAGTTACAATTATATTAAGGTAATAATATATATTAAATTTCAAGTGTCTAGCATTAATAATACTAAAAATATAACAGAATTTATAAAATATCTACATAGTCTGATCTGATTTGCCACGGCTCTGTGGATATGGATATCTGATTTTTTATAGATCTTTCCAGAAAAATATATATTCGCCATATTTTTATATATGTAGGGGTAAATTTTTTTTGTGGAAATGTATGTAACAGTCAGAAGGAGGCGTTGCACCTGAGTCGACATAGCTATATATAGGATATATGAGATTTTGAAGGAATAATTCATCCTTGTTTATTATTTTCTTTAAATCTGGACACCTGTAATGAATACAAGGATTGTTTAATTTTTGGATTTATGGATGACATTATATAACCACATATGAATGACATTATCATGCTGTGAAAATTTGATTAAGAATGTCCAGTATTGGTGGAAAGCATTTAATTTCGCATAGTAAAGGCCAACCCAAGCGTAGTCGCAGTTCTCAGAGCGCGGGGTTATGCGTGCGCACGTGTGTATGTGTATGTGTATGTATGTGTTGCTTGTAATATATGTATGATATAAGCGTAGAATGTTTCTCCAAACATATGCTCTTTGCAGAGTGCAGAGTATCTCTTGGTCGAGCAATCAGTTCTATTTGTCCCTATTTGTGTTTCTGAGATTACAGACCAGGATATACGAGTATATATTCAAAATTTTCAAATTTTAAGTCTCTATAGCTTTAACAGAGGCGAAATGGCTTGTTTTCGTGCATGACTTTAATAAATGTTTAATTAACTAACCTTGGTTGTCAACTTGAGTCAAATTTTCAGTTGAAGGAAACATAACAGGAATTCAGTTAATAAGTGCAGTTCAACCACTTCCACGCACACCTGCATGAAATATCCTTATCCGGATCTTAAGATTTCAGTCGATTACATTTTTCCTTTTTACACATTTCAAAAATAGTAGAACTCAATTGTGAAACGGGAACAAATAGATCGAAGATCCCTGATAGTAAGTATAATTTGAGAAGTCATCTTCTTCATCTTCACTGCCTGAGTGTTTGTCTGTAATTGTATTCTTAAGCCAACAATTGAAGCGATTGAGCATAATCAACCACAATCAATAACGCCCGCAACACCTTTATGCTGATCATCCCCCATCCGTAACTGCTTTCTCATTGACAAAGTTGTTCTTGCATTTACTTTTGATGTCCGCACACCGTTTGTGTGTATCTAACAAGAAATAGCATATATGTATACATATGTATTAAAAAACTCAATTAAACAGTCGTGTTCGCAATGTGAAATCATCAGAAGTGTTCGACTTGCGCATTATCTGAAGTCTGCGGTACTATAGCTATACTTCCTTTTAAGCGTATGCATATAGTAATCCTCACAATTGTTGAGCAACTTTTGTTATACCCTAAGCCCATGAAATTAAAATCAGAGTATAATGGTGTTGTTAAAACTGATCAATTAGGCAGAAAAAGTCGTGGCTATTTAGATCTATTAAAACGAAAAAAGAGGAGGAAATTCGTTATCATTTTTTATTATCGATGATAAGATTGACCCATCGCAAATAAATATATGTATATATGGTCTGGAATCTGAGTATATATAAGAAGTATGTAGATTTTATACATTCATACAGACGTTACCTGTAGCTAATCAGAAAACAATTTGGATTTTAAAAAATGTTACATACATTGTTACAAAAACATTATACCATTCCTTTTCATTTTGAATGTTCTAAGGGTATAAAAACTGACAGTGAGATAGGGAGAGAAAGAGAGAAAGAGAGGGAGGGGCACAGTGAGATATATGTATATACATACATACAGGCAGAAAGAATGGCTCAGAGAGAGAGAGAGAGAGAGAGTGTGAGAGAGTGAGAGAGAGAGAGTGTGAGAGAAATGGGACACAGGGCAGAAATGAACTAAAGTTTAGGATGGGGCTCTTTATTAATGTCTAGCAGTGGGCTTCCTGGCTTCAATTCCCCATTGGCTTTGTTATTTTTGATAAACGGCTTACGTTGTACCAGTTGCCAGTCAACCTAAAGACACCATCAGGCAACATAATCAGGCGCTTAATAAAAATAATAAGACATAGATATATAGTACATACAAAATGTCGAGTAGGCACCTATAGAGTTTTCCCCTTTAACAATATACAAAGTTTTATCATCATATTTGTCGATCAATTTTTACTGTCTGCATTCCCTGCCCATTCTTCCCCCCTAACGTGACACCCAGCTCGTGTTCTATTTATTTAATTACAGTTCCCATTCACAACGTTGCGTTGATCCGCCTTATTGTTGGGGTTATCCTGGCATGGCTACTGCTCTTGAAATAACAAATTTTTGTGGTTGCTTCCTGTTGCGTGCGTGCGTCCTGGGATTAGCTGCCCCACATCCACTCCCACTCCCACACTCAGTCCCAGTCCCAGTGCTCGTCTTGCTTGTTATGTTTAAATACCGTTTAACAATTTCCCGTCGGCAAGTATTGTACATTTCTCCTGTTGCTGGGTCAAAGAAAATGAACAAGAAAACTTACAATGAACAACTACCCTTATTTGCAGATATATTTTTATACACACAAATGTAGACGTGTATATAGCCCTATATGTTTGCGTATAGCTTAAGCTCGTTATGAAAGGCTATTCCCTAGAGTTGGTGATTTTCAAACAATTTGCGCGCATTACTGCTACTTTTACATGAACATCAGCATACAATAATTTTTAGAATTATGACAAATATCTGAAAGGCATAACTGTATAAGTATAGACCTCAGAAGAAAAAGTTCTTCGCGAAGTCCGTTTTCTGCGAAAAAATACTGAAATGATTTTACATTTACTAAATCACATTGAAACAACAGTGCTTTAGACCGCGACTGGAAGATACCCCTTGCAGTTAAACTCCATAGAGATGTTCATGCTGCTGCTGCTGTACCTGCATTATTGGTACACCGTATGGATACATAACAAGCTGTTATATACATTTGGATCAACCTCTTATTGTACACGATTAGTTAGCTTTGCGCTCGTACTGCCCCGTTAGTAGGGAAATCTTAAATGTTTGGGTTTTAAGTCTTTTAGTTAGTCTTCGCCCTTTAAATTGTGTGAATTTCAATGAGTTTCCTAGAATCTATCTAAAATATTGCATATATAATTTTTTATTGTAGATACGCGAATTGATCATTTTTTATTGCTGATAAGAAATATAGTTTCTTTTTAAGTAAAACATGCATTTCATTTCCCCTATCTTTCCCTCCCCTGATATCGAAAACAAAAATATTAAGGAATATGCCACTGTGTGAACACGACGCCATTAATTGAATCAAAACGCTATTAATGTGCGAATGGAACAGTAAAACAGCAAAAGCCAAATGTTGTGTTTGCCTCAGAGCTCGACAAATTACACACAAAACAAAAAATGCGGCAAATGGAGGCCTGCATTGCTAACAACTACCACCAGCTAGCCAGGGCGAGAATAACCAGAATAATCAGATAATTTGCAGGTATCTGGTTACATAGAATTTTGGTTCGGGGCTGCACCAACATCTGTCGAATCGAAGTACATCTAACTCAATTAGATAATTCAATTGGCGACAACAATAAAAACGTTTTCGTCGTGACAACGATACGAATTACGTCTTATATATAAAGCCTTAATCTTATATTTTGTAATAAGCATGTAATGCGTTACAGGTGTCACTTCACAAGTGCGATTTATATTTACCAATATAATTTTGTTAGTTTTATTGATTAAAATACCGCGTTATTGAGAAGTAAACCGATTACTAGGTGCGTCGTTTTATTTCTAATGTCAAAATCGAATTGACACTGCGCCATTTTCTAAAATGATAGCGTTTTCCCATAGAGCGACTACTTAAAAAAAAAACCAGTAAGAAAAGTCTTAGGCGAGGATGGCCAACGAGGACTTTACTTAGCTCGTCGAGCTGGTCAAGAATATATATACTTCATGTATATATATTTTCATTTTCAATGGGTTCAGGGTATAAAAAAAAAATGCCTAGCTATTATATGGTCTGAGATCGACGAGTTCAAGCATACAAGCAGATGGACGGACAGTCACGCCCCCAAATAGCGTAAATATATTTGCAATTCTTATGAACTGGGCTGTCAAATTTAGATTTGGTACGTAAAATTTATTAAAAACAAAATAAGGGTATATAATTCAATAGCTCAATTTGATGTTCGTTTTTCATCGATAACATTAAAACGAAAATAGTTATAGAATATAAAACAAACTGGATCTGTGCGTGTTATACAGGAGCCAACTACGAATTTGAAACAAACAAGTTTCTAGCTCGTAAATATTCTGAGATCTGAAAAAATGCCTAGCTATAATATATTCTGAGTTCTACGCGTTCAAGCATACGGATAGATGGATGATAGCGAGACGGGCACGGCTAAATCGACTCGGCTTGTCGTCCCGATCAAGAATATATATATAGCTAGTGGGGACTGCCATGCGTCCTTCTGCTTGTTATATACATTTGAACAAAAACATTATATTCCATGATTTCCCATGTTTAATGGGTTTAGGCTATAAAAAGTACAAAATCATCGCATGATTACTTATGATTACTTGTCCGTCTTGCTTTAACGTACAGCCCTCTGTCTGAAAGAAAACCATTTGTTGTTGTTGACTTCAATTTTGATTATGAACTCATGGCTACTCTCGTCTGCTAAGATTTTCCCGATGCACCCAATAATGGGGTCAAATTAGGAAAAATTGTCAAACAAAAACATTAGTGGGTATATCAACGCTATACGCTATGAGCGTAAAGTTTTATAGATTTGGTAATGCCGATTCATATATCAACAAATATTCAACTGTTAAAAAACTTTGGAATGCAGTCGGTAGACTGTTTTCCCATTTTCAATGAGTTCAGCATATAATAAAGGAGTGCAGTATCCTAGGATATACATGCGTATGTCCCCTGGCTGTGTCTCTATTTAAAGTTAATGCTGTGTTTTATTATTTGACACCCGAGTGGAAAGGAACAAAAGTTGTTAATTTGTTTATTGGATTGCGCAATGTATACAGTTTGGGTTTACAAATGCACTCATGAAAGACCAAATAATAACAGTGACAACAAAGGAGCGAACATGTCACAAGCCACCAGGACAAAACGTCCACCATTGTTCCTTTTTGCCTCCCATCTCCCCTATCCCTTCTCCTGATTCGCACTCGCAGCGTGAATGGTAAAAGCCCGGGGCTGTGCTTTGCCCGCCCCATGTAAAGTCGTACAATCATTCGGCTGGAAACTTGCGACTCGCTTTTGAATTTGCCAATATTATTGGTAACACAGCCGCATTATCACAATTACTCTCTCTTCTCCCTCTATCGATATATACATTGAATAGCATTTTGTCTTATATATTATATATTTCATATGAATAAACGCTACACTTGAATATCTATTACTAAAATTTTAAATCGTTGCATTAGCAGATTTTCTACAGGGCTGGCTCATCGTCCCATCACTTTTTCATATAAGGTTGTCCTGTTTTCTCCCAGCTAAATACATATACATGCTATTTGTGTATATGTTGTGTGCACATAGCTACAACCAGTTACTGGGATACGGATACAAGCGCAAACGCGAACGAGAAATTCGAGAGACCAACTCAATTCCCCATCTTTGGGGAAACAAGCAGAGCGAACGGAAGTGAACGCGTCATAAATATAAGGACCTATGGAACAAAATAGATTTACGGGCCGACGGCATGAAATAAGGCATGCACAAAAATATCATTTACTCTATACTAGTATAGAACGTTGGCGTAAACTAACTGTTTAACAGAAGAGTCGGTCACGGACCACAAACATTGCTATGTTGCTATGTTGGATATATTCGATTTGCCACACTCCACATTAAGTAATTTGTCACAAATCAATAGTTGAAAAGTTTCGAGTTCATAGGTGCAACATGTAGAATAGGGTCTACAGTATGTAACTGTAAATTTTGAATCACCATCAATTTTGTTCAATATATATTTGGCCCATAATTCGTTCGTAATTATTCGGTCGATCTTTGTAGATGTCAAGAAACTGTTTATACACTGCTAAAAATTAAAATTTGTTGACTTTAACTGCAAAATCAGCAAGTTGTTTATACTCTGAACCCATCTAAATGGGTAATCAGGGTATAATGGTTTTGTTACAGCCCAAATGTATGTAACAGGCAGAAGGAGGCGTGGCAGACCCCATAAGGAATATATATTCTTGATCAGGACGACAAGCCGAGTCGATTGAGCCCTGTCCGTATGTTTGAACGCGGGGATCTCAGAACCTATAATAGCTAGAGACTCGAATCTTTTTTTGTAGATTCGTGTATATCACGCGCAGATCGAGTTTTTTTTTTCATAACTTTTGTTTTTTTTTAGACACTTCAAATCTTGTATTTAGTTTGTTGAGACCATTATACAATTTTGATTTTTGTTAAATTTTGGTTGTCACGCCCCCTTCGCCTAAATTTTCAAAACACATATTTCAAATACTAGAGACTTGTGCTTTTGCACATACACGCATACGAATGATATAATTACGCTGCGCAAGTTTGATTAAGAAAGTCGGTCTACAAAAAAGTTATTAAGCATTTAATTTCCCATAACATGCACATATGACATAGAACAGAGCGTATGTGTGTGCGTGTGTATGTTTGCATTGCTTGCAATATTCATACATTCATTCATATATATTTACATATATATAAAATAAGAATAACATTTATATAATATACATAAAGTCAACATAATATATATACATATGTATAGATGAAATCTATTATGTTATTAAATAAAAATGTTTACGTGGTAGCAGCAGCAGAAGCATCTAGAAAACTCTAAGAATTCATAACAACAATTTGATGAATGAACTTCAGCAGAAGTTCAGCAGCTCAGTACCAGTAACTCAGTAGTTCAATAACTTTACTTAGGAATTCGCTATTTCACACTCATGTAGTGCAACGACGGTGTTGGTAGAAGCGGCGATCGTCGACATGAAGACCCGGGTTCGATTCACTAAGCTAGCTGCGTCTAAATACTTTTTTATGCAAGTTACTTAGTTTTTTTTTTAATTTAATTTAAAATTATATAATTCTATGCAATTATATTAAAATCGCATTTAAAATCGCCGATAGGCAGGGTTTACGGTTTTTCCTAGTCGGGCACCTCCGATTAATTTCCTTGTTATTTAATTTATTTTGTGAAAATAGAGCAGCATTGAGAGATTGTACAAGTATAGTTATCGGTAAATCCCCATTATTTCTAAGAATTTAGGCAAAACAGATGGATAGCACGCAGTGTAAAACACCTTCTTGATAGTGTCAAATATGGGTAGTCTAAGTTTGTGTTTTTTTCGGTTTGACATCTTATTGTTTTGCTTTTTTTTATAATTTTACTTAACATTATGTATAAAACCGATATTAATTGAAAGAAAATAGCTAAATTAAATAAAAACTTTCTATTTTGCAGTTAAAGTAAAAAAAATTGAAATATTTTCCAGTGTGTAAAAATTTTCTTGACAGATTGTACATACTTGGGACTGCCACGCCTCATTCTGCCTGTTAGATAAATTTTAAGAAAACCATTATACCCAATAGGCTCAGGGTATAATAAAATATAAACAATATGTATGTATGTGACAGCATGAGTGAGTCTATAGTACATCAGATTATATATATATATATATATATATATATATATATACATATACATATACATATCATATATACACATATATGCACTTTTATTTATAACAGATTTATTACCACATCCAATTGTGATCTGTTTTTCAAATCAAATTCAATTTTAATTCTATATCTAATAAGTTTTCTCGTTCTTTTTAATGTAATCAACTGTATTTCTCAATGTTACGGCCCATCAACATAATCGCGACCTCCAACATTAATGCGGCCTTCAGCAGCAGTTACCGAGAAACCCAGAATGCGTGCATCCATTTTGGTCATCTTATTTTTCTTAATTTTTTTTTGTTTGCTCTGTAAAAATACAGATACAATAAGTATTGCTCTATATGTATATTTAAGTTAAAATTAGATTGCATTACCCTGTTATCTCCATTATCATTGCACGACGGTGTTATTGCTGGAGCAGGCTTACACATATCATCATTATGAGCATTTTGCGCACGCTGTAAGCTCTTATATTTGCTACGTCGCTCCAAAAATTGCTTTGCAAATTCTATCGACTCTTTGCCTTCACCTGAAAAGTAAATTAAAAAAACTTTAAATGTATGCGACAATATATAACTCTTCGCTTATTATCGATTAACATTGATTTTATATATGGAACAATTCGAGCAATATTCTAACAAATAAATAATATAAAAAAAAACTTGAAAGAAACGAAAAGATTTTCACAAATTTAATCAATAAGTACAGTGACTAACACAACGTCCGATTCTAAATAATCAACAAAATTAATTGCAATAATAATCAATTTCACAGTTATTAAATACAACTGATACTGAATATACATTACTAATATATATATTTATACTAATTTTCATAAGTTATGCATGATTCGTCAATATCAATATAATCAAAGAGCTAGTTCATGTATGTGTATTGTGCTGGCCGTCTCAGGATCGTCAAAGGATCAATATCATCTAAGGTTTTACTGCTAGACTACGACTCGACTTCTTCTATTGCTACAAAATAGAAAATAAGCTATATTTTCACAACTTTGGATTGTATTACACACTATTTAAATATTTATAATTGCTATTACAGTTATTTTGCTAGTTTCAAATGTTTTATAATCATGGGGATTATGTATGCATTACAAGCCAATTAGAGATTTATAAAGTAATTATAACGAAATTAAAAAAAAAAAAACAAGTAAAAAGTCGGGCGCTACCGACTCCGGAATACTCATTCACACCGCAGCTTCCAGTTCCATAACATTCTAAGATATAAATTTACCAATTTTCCACACCCCTAATTCTCCCTAAATTTTGTATGTTGTGTCATGTGTATTTAATACAATTTTGATTTTTGCTATACACCAATTTCTTACAATTCATTTGAAAATATAATTAATATATTGAATATTTCATTAAAATCCGTTAAGTAACACAGAAGTTATTCAACAACACGTTTAGGCAATTGACAAATGTTCTAAGAAATACAAATACAATAGAATTCAGCGTGAATCATATGATACGTTACTTAGTTATCGTGAGGCTCAGTGGCGTTGGTAATAGAAGTAACGCATGCCGATCATGGCACCCTTGGTTCGAGTCTCGGGTGAAGTTGGTATTTTATACACATTTTATTTATAATCATTACTGGTTTGACAAGCACATCATGGGATGACGAATTTCGACCTGTGCAAGTAGACGTAGGTTCGAATCTCGGATTTTCTATGTCGACTCTTTTTTCTTTCTTTATTTTTTTTTTCTAAAATATATTTTTTTAGATTTATAATATTTAGCAACTCAATTAAGATGGTAAAAGCCCTACTTAAAGTATTATTACCTTCCCAGCTGTATTTCTTATTCAAAGATATTTATTTATGCAGATGACGTAATACTTTGTCTCTCGTATTCTAATGAAATCGACTATCTACGCTTACAAGCTGATCGGAATTCCTTTTAACTTTGGTGCATAGCTAATCGGTTGCACATACATTTTAACACTGACCTTCAATCGTACTACTCCAGATATTAATAACGTTTTTTTTAGTCAAAGATCTTGATGTACTCTTCGACTGCAAACTCCATTATAATTCTTTAGTATTATTGTTAACTTAGTTGAGAAAGAGTTCAATGATCCCTTTTTTATCAAATTCTGTAATATTTCACTAGTACCTATCTTAGAATATTGTTTACAAAGTCTCCACAGCATAAATTTTTATCGAGATCTTAATTGGGAACCTAATCTCTTTATATCATATTAGCAGCCTTCTTATTGATCTTCCATCTCATTAATGAATCGTAAAACAATCCTGCGGATATCATTCCTACTTAATTTGATTATATGTAATATTGATTCGTCTTGTTTAACTTAATTTTTTTTATTCTTATAGAACAACCAGAAAATTTCGTCCATCGCATTTGCGATGCACATCGGATAATTCATTGCATATCACGTTTTATGCGCGAAATACAATAAATTTGATCACGGTTTTTCGTTAGAACTGACTCCATTACTAAAAGCGAAGTCACTCAATGTGCCTAATTATAATGGGGATAAAATTGATGACGTCGCAAATCTTCCACATTTTGATTTCTTAATTTCTTATTTCTTAAAATTCATCCGCAATTTGTCTTTGTTCTTGTTGTTATGAATTCTTAGAATTTTCTAGATGCTTCAGCTGCTGTTGCCACGCGCGTGTGTACGTAAACGTTTCGTTTAATAACATAATGCATTTCATCTATTCATATGTCCATTATATTGACTTTATTTAAGTTATATCAATGTTCCTTTTTTGTATATATATGTAAATATATACAGTATGTACATACATACATATGTACATGTATATTGCAAGCAACGCACACACACGCACATAATAACTTTTTGTAGATCGACTTTCTTAATAAAACTTGCGCAACGTAATTATATCATTCGTATGTGTGTGTATGTGCAAAAGCACAAGTCTCTAGTATTTGAAATAAGTGTTTTGAAAATTTGGGCAAAATCAGAAAAATCAGAATTGCATAAAGGTCTCAACAAACTAAATACAAGATTTGGAGTATTTAACTATAAAGATGTAGAAGATATAATTTTAAGACTGAAAATCGATTTTTGTTTTTAATCAATAAGAAAAACGAGAAGAGTTATTGAAATAAAAAACTCGATATGCTCGTGATATACACGAATTTACAAAAAAAATTAAAAGTCCCTAGCTATTATAGGTTCTGAGATCCACGCGTTCAAACATACGGACAGACGGACAGGACAGGGCTCAATCGACTCGGCTTGTCGTCCTGATCAAGAATATTTATACTTCATGGGGGTCTGTCACGCCTCCTTCTGCCTGTTACATATATTTCGACAGAAACAAAACCATTATACCCTGATTACACATTTTTAATGGGTTCAGTGTATAAAAATAATTAAATATATTATCTGCATTTGCATTATAGTTTCAAAGGCGGCAAATTATTGTGCTGTGTTGCTACAACAGACAGACGGACATTGCACAATATTAATACACTCTTTTAACAATATAAACACGGGAGCTTACCTAAATATATGCGTACGTAATCCTTTACTTCATAGGGCGCTTCCAGGTCTTGCAAAAAGGAAACAAAGGTTGGTACTATAATTGGAAGAATATTTATAGCATTATTTAGATATTTATTACGATTTCCATATATAGATAAAAGTTTCTCCTTACCATCTACTTTAGCCGACATATTGTCCAGGCTCTTCATGCACCAGGAAGTAAACTCGTTCTCATACTCATTGACTTTGCTGTTTGAGGCATCGCCGGTAAGATGCTGTGCACCGGACTTAACAGACGCCTTTTTTTCTTCGCCGACCGATACCTTAATCGTTGCTTTATTTGAAACCATTTTATTATTTTTATCCTGCTGCGGTGTGTTCTGCCCAGTTGCAGTTCTGGCATTCTTTGATAATACATTCTGTATGGTCGACATTGTTTGGCTCTTACGTAAATTTCGAGGCGATGGTAATGCGATGCCACCGGCTGCAGACTTCGGCTGTGTTTGCGATTGCTGTCTACTAGATACTGCTACTGGCAAACCGGCGGCAAGCACTGAAGCAGCAGTTTGCGGCACATACTTCGTAGTGGCTAATGGTGGAGCAGCTGTTGATTCATCCCAGACACCAGCACCAATTGGAGATGGACAAGCACTTGCACTCCACGCCTTGCTGGCATTGCCCCATATGTTGGACAGACCCCCACCACCGGAGACGTTCAAATTGGTAGATGACATCCCTTGGTGTTGCTGCTGCTGTACCAGTTCATGATCGCGCCGACGCTGTTGCTCTAGCAGTTCGTTGGTCAGACGCTTGGCTTCTTCGGCCTGTATGTCAACCAAGCTCATAACTGGCGCCGGTGCTGGCGATGCCTGCCATTTGAGCAAAGCATCATTAGCTTCGGCTGCTGCTGCAGCTGTAGCACGCATTTGTTTATCCAGTTGCTCCTGTTGCCGTTGTTGATCCGCCCTCCGTTCTCGACGTTCAGCCTTCTGAATTTCGGCCAATCCTGGTGCCGCATTATTCACGATTGGTGTCTTTAATGACCATGGGGCAACAGAAGTAGCATGCGATGAACGATTCCCTTGTTCAATCTTTAAGCCACTTGCCTTAATTCCGGTCGCAGCTGTCTGTGAAGCAGCTAAAATATATGATTAATATAATTTTAATTGTTTAATTTTCGCATAAATATATATATATATATATATATATACAGAGTATAACCTATCAACGAGAATTCCGCTAGTTATACCTTGACCACAATAAAATTGGAATCTATACCCCTATGGGTATAATAGTATTTCCTTTTTAATGGTCTGGATTTTTAATGAAAATAAAAATTCATTTAAAAATTGTAGCTAATATACCTTTAGCACTAGTCTCCAATTTGGTTTTCAGCTTTTATGTGTATTTTATAAGATTTTGGATTTTGTTATGTATGAAACAACGAGAAGGAAACAGGAGGCAGGAGGCAAGCCCCATAATGGAGGAGAGGACCATGCATGAATTTTAAAATTTATTATAGAAATAATGATTAGAATAACAGCTCTATTTCACTAATTATGCCAATGTTATGATATCGAATAAAAATTTGTAGCTTCCTGTATATCTTGCGCAGATCGAGTTTGTTTTAAAAATTCGATAGTATTCTCGTTTTTTGTTATCGATTAAAAACGAAAATCGTATTTAGAGACAACAAATGTTGTATTTAGTTTAATGGGACTTTTATACAATTTTGATTTCTGCTAAATTTTGGATGCCAAGCTAACTTTACCTAAAATTTGCAAAAAACTTTAATACACACATATGAATGACATAATCACCATGTTCAAGTTTGATTAAGAAAGTCAATCTACAAAAAAGTTATTGAACAATTATTTTCCATAAAATAAGCTTAATTTTGAATATCAGTTCTTCGGAGGGTTCAGGCTATCTCCTAGTCGAGCACCTCCGCTTAGAGTTTCCATACTTGTTGTATATGGACTTTCTAGATCACACTGTTAGAACATGATTATATCATTCATATATGTGTATTTTATAAAGTTATCGGATTTTTTAACACAAACTGTATAGTGTAGTATACAAGAGTATACAGTTCGAATTTCAGGTATCTAGCTCTCGCCGAGCTGATCAAGAATATAAATACTTTATGGGGAAATACTGTCACACCTCCTTCTGCCTGTTACATACATTTGAACAAAACCATTATACCCTGATTCCTCATTTTCATTTCATATTTAATTTTTCCGCCACAGGATATAATGAATATCTTCGCAGATGATGTACGGGTAGAGTAATGCATTAATTATTATTATTTATGTATTTAGTACCTGTTGTGCTGGTAGTGGCTTGAGGATTGTTGCTAAACAAAGCTTTGCGACGTTGAGCTTGTATTTGCTGCTGTCGTTCCTTTTCCTCTTGTTGTTGTCTATTCTTTTCTTCTTCGGCTAACAAGGCACGTCTCTTTTCTTCCTCTTGCTGTTGGCGCCTACGCTCCTCTTTGATGCGGCGCTTTTCCTCGACGTGCTCCCGACGTCGCTCCTCATCGCTTATTTTCAGCTCCGTCTGTTTCCCATGCCTTTGACTAGCCGTCTGTTGCTGTTGTAGCTGCTGCTTATTGACTTGTTGCTTGCCAGCAATGGTTTGGCCTGATAGTGTATCCTGGTTGTGTGCAGGTACGTTTTCCAGTGCTATTGGTTGCTCTTTAAGTGCAATTTGCTGCTCAACCTTTAGATTGCATTGCTTCTCATTATCCTGCTGCTGCTGAATCTGCGCTGCGTCGAAATCCAAGTATGTCGGCGTGTCGCTGTTGTTGCCATCTGGTCTGGAAAGATGGTGTTTTTGTTGTTGTTGCAACAGATGCTGCTGCTGCAGCAATAGTTGCTGGCTTTGTTCCTCCTCCAAAGTAGCAACGTCCCACAAGGTGACCTTCGCATTTTGCATGACAGGCCATGAAGACTGCGTAGGATGCTGCTGCTGTTGTGGCCATATGGGCATCATAAGATTTTGGGCCAAGAGCTGCGAATCGCCAATAAAATCCACAGAGGAGCTCGGTTTGATCAACGGAGTTGGCTGTTGTTGATTTACGGCAGCTGCTGTTGACGGTCCTTGAAGCAGCATTCGTAAATTGTATTCGTTTAAAATATCTAAATCGTTGCCATGTAGATCATTCGATTTGCTTGCATCCGAATCAGAGCCAAATTGATGCTGCACTTGTTCGATATTAGCTGGCTGCGGATTCTGTCCCTGGGTCTGTTGATGCATTAATTGTGCATTCAATATAAAATCATTGGCAGCATCCAAGAAGTTTCCCTCCGGTCGTTGCTCAGCATTGACCGGATAAATATGCTGTTGATCCTTCTTGGCCTGCTGGGCAATTGCATCATACAATTGACTACCCGCAATGGGATTTAAGGCTGCCAGAGAATTACTTAAACCACTAAAACTACTCAAATATTCCGGCAGTACTAACATCTGAACCTTGCTACGGACAACGGCTTCACGTTGAGCGGGATCCATACGCTGAAAGCAATCGCTTTTCGATAGCTCCGATAGTATCAAATACTCTTGATGTTGCAAGTACTGATCTTGCAGCATTTGGAAGCGCATGGTTAGCATGTGGGATGTGTCCATTGTGTGTGCGCTCATATGCCCTTTTACAGCAGCACTTAAAGAATCTGCAGCGGCAGTTACATTCGCTTTCAATTGTTCATCTATGCCAGGCCGATGATGATGCTGTTGTTGTTGATGAAGTTCGTTAAGTGCCATGGGCAATGCATGCGTCGACGGTTTGCGGGGCGTCAGATTTATTTGCATATTATCCAAGTCAATGGGTGTAGGTAAGAGATGGTTGTGCGTAAACGGCATATTGCCATGACACAGCTTAATCAGATCGCCAAGGGGCCTAAAGCGTGTGTCGGATATGCGGCGTACAAATAGATTCTCATTAAAGTAGCCGGCACGATACCATTCAGTCATCTCAATGGCACTAAACGGTCCCTGTACATTCGATTGTGGATCGCGATAGAACCATAATTCGTTCGGATTTGCATTCATCACATGCGGCAGCACGGGCAAATGGTGTTGCAAATGATGCTGCTGCTGGTGTTGCAAAATATGGTCTTGTTGTTGTTGCTGCTGAATAGCAAGCTGATCGTTGAACGGTTTCTGAGACAATTCACTGCCAAGCATTGCAGTCGTTGCTTTCTCAGGGACTATGAGCTGCTGCTGTTGACCAGGGTCGACAACAGATCCAGACATGCCATACCTATTAATATTGTCTCCAATACTTGTTTTACTGGTGGAGATTTCATCAACTTGACCACCATCATCATCCATAATTAGTTTCTCAACCTCATCCGCCTTCTCTTTGAAGCGTTCCGAAATATCCCCATGGCCAACTACTTCCGCTTTGTGGGTGGGTGTAGATTCGGCTGTGTTCGATCCCTCAGCCAATTCATTATTAATGTTGTTGTTGTTGTTGCTGCTGCTGCTGATTACGGACTCATTATTATTGGTGACATTGTTCGGAGTGCTATTTGTAGTTGACCTTGCCGACAGAGATTCAATGCCTGATGCACTTGCCTGTTCGGTTTGGCTTTCGGTTGGAATTATTTCGTCACTTTTTACAGAAGTGGCTGTTGCAAAGCCAATGGAATCATTTGTATCTAAAGCTTGCTTATTTGGCGTTACACATCTATTTGCCTGGCGAGGCTCGGCATCTAACAGTTCGCCATGAAAAGCTCCACTCGAATCAAAAGTGCCACCCATTTCCGATGGATTCTCCATTGCCCATTCTGGCAAATTATCCTCACAATCGGGATTACCAGAGCAACCGCTTCCAGGCCACGACTGATTTACTTTGGATCTGATCGAACGATTCAAACTTCCACCTGGTCCAGTTGATCCAATCTGCGACTTAACGACGCTCGTACGCTCATTGGCTACAGTTCCAATTACGGAAATGGATCGTTGTATATTAGCTATGGGCGGATTCCCAACGAAACTACTGCCATCCACATTCGCTGACTGCATTGGTTCTTCGTCGCGCCAGCTGGTTGAACGCCCTTAAATTTAATAGAGAGATAGTTGTCAGTTAAAACGGAAAAATCATTATGGTTATCATGTTTTTTTTTTTTTTGGCTTACCCCACCGGTGGGCGCCCCCGCCGCCGCTGCGCCATCCTGCAACTTCCGTCCCAACTGACCCGCCTGTATTTGGACCGTCACCGGAACCATCTTCGTTGCGGTTTCTGCGCCAGTTTTCCATGTTCCGGCATTGGCTTGAGAAGTCCTTTCGTGGACTAGAGCTCGGTGTACCGTTCCAGTCTACACCAGGGCCCCCGCCAACGCCGCCCCCTGTAGGGGCACCAATAGCCGCTGAATCCCCAGTACCATTCCGTTCGCTCCAGTTTCGATCTGGCTGTAAATAGTACCCGCAATATTCATTGTGAAAATTAGGAAAATCAGAAGCTGGTAAATCAATTGGCTTTACCTTCATTGATATAGCCGAAAGACTGTCATCGTATATGACGCTTGGTCTCTGGTATATTGAGTGATAAACAGATTTACCACGCATACGACCACGATCAACGGTTCCACCTCGACCTGAGCCTCGAGACGGTATACCAAACCCACCCGGTGACCGCTGTAGCCAGGCAGGGCGCGACTGTGGAACATGGAATTTCATTAAATTCTTGAACCAATCATTTGGAATTTATTTCTCTTACACTTACGCTACTGCCCAGCTGGCTTTGGCTGTTTAATTCCTCTTCAGAGCTCGGGGTTAGAGCAAGCGGATACTGAACTTTTTCAATAAACAGCGTTTTGAATGATGGCAGAATTTGGGGCAGCAGGCAATTCCGATCAAATAATGATAGCATCTCCTCCCGACCATAACGGTACTCCGGAAACATATTACGATTGGCAGCTGTGTGGCTTGGATTTGCCAACATATTGACTCCACTGCCAACACTGCTTCCTCCTCCACTACCACCACCAAGGCTGTGTAATGTTAGGCCGCTGTTTAGCCCACTGCCCGCAGTGGCAGACAAATTATTGGTTCCAACGTTTGAGGGCTCCGCCGACATATTGCGCAACCACTCGGGTCCGAATTTCATTGAGTCTGTCATTTTCGGCAACTCTTGAGTTTTGATTCCTTTAATAGTCTGTTGCTGAAATGTGAAATAACCCACAATTTGGACCATTAGTATTGCTGGCACACACACAGGCGCTATTGCTTTGACAAGTTCGATTGCGATTTTGAATCTTTGTATACTAAATCAAAATACGAACTACAAAAATTCTAACGTCCACTGCTTACGTACATAAATATATGTATATATAATAGTTATACGCACAGCCAATTATATATATACGTGTAATTGTGTGCGTAACGCAAAAATTCGAATAACAAAATCATCAGAATAAGAACAATGAAACATAACCTATAAAACGCGGGCTGCTATTGCACATAAAGATTAAATTCTACCGAATTAATTAAAACTGCACAAATTTGCTAGTCCTGATTACAGTTCACATATATAAATATCTATATTATACCATCTATTTCTTCTTTACCTATTTAAAATGTTTATTAAATATGACTTTATATTCAGTAACGAGTGTGGCACTTGGTAATTATGTGTACATATATTCATATAAATTTTAATTTTGGCCAAATATAGTATGTTATTGCATTTTATGTCGTTATTTAGGTCTTTTGGGTTCTATTAAGTTGGCAGTACTTTCGAAAGACAGCTACTAGTACAACCGTGGCACCAAATGCATACACATCCGAACATATGTACACACACCCTACCATAAAAATATGTACTTATCCCAAGTGCCTATTTGTCTGTTAAGTTCTTCAAACTTTATTTCCATTGACGCCGTATTCAAGTTAACTTCCAAAGCTCAAATTATCTCGACAATTAAAAATTAATCTATTTTTCTTTGTACTTTAAGGAATTTTAAAATAGTAGTTGTGTTGGCACTCACATATAGTGTATGTATGCAAGTGTTGTGTATGGAAATCTGAGATGAGCGTTACTAAAATACGTGTTACATGTGAAGAGTATTTTACAGGCAATTATCGAATTACAGGGCTACGCAACGTAATTTCATAAACATCGATAAGTTTAAAGAGTTTAAAACAGCTTTTATATGCGTATATAAATCGGACCTCGCATATGTATGTATATTGATATTTATAATGAATTATTACCATTTAAAATAATATTTGATTTCTTAATCATATTTATGGACATTTTTATTCTAAAGTTTGTTTATATTTTGTTGCTATTTCAGGTTTTGGTAGCAATGCGTTTGTGTTATATTTTGTTTTGTTTTGTTGTTTTTTTTCCTGATAATAGATTATAATACAGCTTTTAATATTTAGTATATTATAATAAAAATAAAATTACGTTCATAAATTTAAATACTTTTTCTTAAAGCAAGATACATTGTTAGAACATATTCACAGCTAACATTTTGGTAAAATTCGGTACTATAGGTACATTTGAATTGTACAATATGTATGTATTATAGCTGGGGGAACATGGGCTCTTGGATCTATCGAATTCTAATTATGGTAAATTTTTGTTAATTCGAAAGCATACAATGTACATACATTTTTAATTGAATTGGTGACAAAGATTATATGAAAATCATAAAATACAAAATGACACAAAAATATCGATAATGAAATAATATTTATCTATCGGTGTTTCTTTCAGCTATATCATTGATGCATCGATATGCTTCTGCACATCTCCATATCAAAAAATGGCGAATTGTGTTGAAAATTATTAAAAAAAGAATAGTTTAACAGACACGGTTCCTATAAACATAAAACGCAACAGGTGTGTTAAATAAAAACTAAAAGTTTGATGATTTATAAAAGTTCTTTAAAAAGGGAAATACAAAATTTGTGTAATAGAGTGAACACGAGTGAATTCGTATGTGTGTTTGTGTGCGTTGTGGTTAGTTCATAAATTTTTTTTGTTGCTGTGAAACTTGACTCTAAAAAGCAACGAACACGTATATATTATTTTGAATAACACTAAAAATTGGAATTAAGTGAATAAAGTATACACAACATGTAAAACACTTATGTTTTAATTATACGCATAAATGAACATTTATGTGTATGTAAATATGTAATCATACACACAACACACGCACACACCCACCCACACACACACACACACACACACACACACACACACACACACACACACACACACACACACACACACACACACACACACACACACACACACACACACACACACACATACATACATACACATACACACACACATATATATATATATATATATATATATATATATATATATACAAAGAAATATTTATATATGTATGCTTGTGTTACATATAATTAAAAAAATAATAACTAAATTATAAAACATGTACATGTATATGTAATTTAAATAATTTTAATGTATTTTAAATAATTTTTAATTTTATTAGTGTTAAATACATAATAAATGATATATTTAATTTGCTTTATCCTTTGGCAGCCGATGTAAGATTGGGCCGTCCTAGAAATCTGAGTTCTATTTGCCTCTACTTGGTTCTGGCAGGCTTGGTAATCTGGTATAAATGAACCAAAACCAAATCCAGCAATTGACCTCAAACCTATCGCAGGCACTCGATCAAAACTATGATGTAAGTGAAACTATTTATTGCACAGAAGGATTTACCAATATTTATATACCAACATACAGGTGTACATATTTACATATGTATGTGCTTTTTCCAAATATATTCTAATCACAATTAAATAATTTAAGGTCGTTAATATGGAAGCAGTTCTCTCTGTTATTTGTGCATTGGAAGGTACAACGATTACGAAAGAGCAATTGGAAGCCACCAGACTGGCAAAATACATAAATCAACTGCGACGTAGAACTAAAAATGATCAGTTAGCTCGTCGGGCAAAATCGCTTTTAAAGAAATGGCGTGAAATGGTGGGAATAAATCAACATACATCACTTGATTCTCAATCCCAACAAGTGGATCAGTCGACATTTAAACCAATAGTTGAAACAAATTTAGCAGAATCCCAAACAAACGCAACTGAAGCAGGTCTAAACACGCTTTTATACACTTCACAGCCTTTGTCTCCTACATTACAACGTGGTATCTCCAATATGCACACAAATATTAATTCTTCTGAACCACATCATCATCCAACCAACTTCTCAAGCTTGATAAATAATAATATTAATATTGACAATAGTGAGGAATCGTTGACAGCCGTAAACAAAGTGTTCATTAAGCAACCGAAAGCTAACGAACACAAATCTCAAAAACCATCAACATTCATAAATGAACACTCGTCAAATTCTGTATCAAGTGTGTTGGTTGCGTCTAATGAGAAATTAAATCAGGCTTCAATAGTAATTGATATTGTATCTGACTCCGATGAGAATGATTCAGTCAACAGTCAACGAAAATTGGAAACAGAAGCCCCTTTGTTGTTAGCTAAGCCCACCACTTATTCCCGGCCTAAGAAATTAAAAAAGGACAAAAAGTGCAAGGATAGGGAGAGTCGAGATAAATCGTCTCTATTCAATTTAAAATCGGATGAAATTCCACAAAGGTCTAGGAATGTAAAGAAATCAACTATGCACACGCCGGTAAAAGAATCAAAAACGCCAAAATTATATTCAGCGGATCCTGGTAAAAACAATTTTTTTGTTTTTTCTT
The DNA here is from genome assembly GCA_035045555.1 of Drosophila fulvimacula. Classification (NCBI taxonomy): domain Eukaryota; kingdom Metazoa; phylum Arthropoda; class Insecta; order Diptera; family Drosophilidae; genus Drosophila; species Drosophila fulvimacula. Next base: position 408,369 of record JAWNOX010000204.1, on the reverse strand, counting down.
ACAAATATAAAATGCAATAATTAATAATTATCTCTATACTTATATTCAGAAATTTTGTCATTGTCGAATAGCTCTATGAGCTCAATCTTATCTGGAGATGCTGTTTCTGGAAATTTTCAGACTCGACTTCATACCCCAGCAGCAGATTTGACATTTGCGGGCAGATTTAAGTCTGTCAGTCGACTGGAAACTTTCGATGATGTGAATTCCATTCAAGCGAATGGTCAGAAAACTACTATTAATAATATTAGTGAGCCCAAAAGCATAGAGATGCCGACACGTCCAAGCCGTGAAGATAATAATGATTCAAGTACCTCATGTAGTCGATTATCGCCGTATGAAGATCTTGAGACGAATCTGGGTCAAAATCATTTTAAAACATGTGACGAAACAAGTAAGAAACAGTTTGTAATACTTTCACTTTTCAATAAATTCAATACAAAAATTTTGTTTCAAGTTCCAAAAAAGCGCGGCCGCAAAAAGGGCTCCAAGGGTGTGGATTCACTAATTGCAAAGGAATCAAGTCTATCGCAACAAATATTATTTGGATCTGGTGTTAAGAAAGTAAAAACCACTAAAGAGCTGTTTAATGAAATACAAAGTAGAAAGCTAAGTATTTCATTTAACCGCGGCGACAACACAGCAACTGCAACATCAGTAGCTAATAAAATATTAAATATTAGTACGAGACCGACATCATCTTGTTCAGGTTGGTTACATTTAGTTTTTATACCCATTCACGAAGTGAACTGGGTTATTGGTTTTCTGCAATATCCGCCATGTTTAATATATACTCGTCTTGACATACCAATTAAAAAAATATATATGTACGCCTATTGGAGCGTGGTAAATCGGCATCTAGAACGCCCAAATTTAGCAAAAACTTATATGTCCGCTCCCACTGGGGTATTAAAAATCAGATCTGACTATTTGGTGCTTTTTATTTGTATCTTTTATTTTATAGCAGAGCTCGCAATTAACAATTGAGTGGTTTTTTCTTCACGCTCAAAAAACTCAAAAGATTTGTTCTCACTCTGAGCAAGAGAGTGTTTTTCTACTTTGCTTCGGCTTTTCTTGATCGATGTTGTTGAGTGCTTCGTGTTGAACTCGTTTAACGATTGTCTTTTCGGGAGTAATAAATAGTCGTTCGCGAGTTGAGTCTCAGTAAGTGAGTGAATGACTGAATAAGTCAATTCAAAAAGGCTTGTAAATACTCTAAGGAATTTCTTTGATATATAATCACTTAATTTTTTTTGCGTTTATTTGTATTCATTTTTATACCTTGAACCCATTAAAAATGGGTAATCAGGGTATAATGGGTTTGTTGCAGCCCAAATGTATGTAACAGGCAGAAGGAGGCGTGGCAGACCCCATAAAGTATATATGTATATTCTTGACCAGGACGACAAGCCGAGTCGATTGAGCCCTGTCCGTCTGTCCGTATGTTTGAACGCGTGGATCTCAGAACCTATAATAGCTAGAGACTTGAATTTTTTTCATAGATTCGTGTATATCACGCGCAGGTCGAGTTTGTTTTAGAAATTCGATAACTCTTCTCGTTTTTTTATCGATTAAAAGCGAAATTGATTTTCAGTTTTAAAATTATATCTTCTACATCTTTATGGTTAGAGACTCCAAATCTTGTATTTAGCCTAATGGGACTTTTGCACAATTTTGATTTTTGTTAAATTTTTGATGCCACGCCCCCTTTGCCCAAAATTTCAAAACACTTATTTCAAATACTAGAGACTTGTGCTTTTGCACATACACACACATACGAATGATATAATTACGCTGCGCAAGTTTGATTAAGAAAGTCGGTCTACAAAAAAGTTATTAAGCATTTAATTTCCCATATCATGCACATATGGCACATAGCAGAGCGTATGTGTGTGCGTGTGTATGTATGCGCTGCTTGCAATATACATACATATGTACGTATGTATGTAAATATAAAATAAGTATAACAGATATAATTTAAATAAAGTCAATATAATATATGTATGTACATATGTATAAATGAAATCTATTATGTTATTAAATAAAACGTTTACCAAACGTTTACGTGATAGCAACAGAAGAACCATTTAGAAAATTCTAAGAATTCATAACAACAACAAAGACAAATTGGGGATGAATCAGTCGCTCAATAACTTTACTTAGGAATTTGTTATCTTACACCCATGTGGTGCAACGGCTGAATTAGGTAGAGGCGTCGATCGCCGACATGAAGACCCGAGTTCGATTCTCTAAGCTGCCGTCAAAACTTTTTTTATGCAAGTTACTTAGTTTTTATTTTGTTTTAATTTAATTTAAAATTATATGCAAACTTTGAAGTGCATTTAAAACCGCCGATAGGCGTGGTTTAGGGTATTTCCTGGTCGGGCACCTCCGACTAGAGTTTCCTTACTTGTTCCTTATGTAACTAATAAGTAAAAAAATATTTGATTATTCTCCGATTATTTTATATATATGTATTATATAATATTAGATCCTCTTTAATAGAAAGTTTAATTATATTTAACAATTTAACTTTAAAATTATCTAAACATTTTTTAAAACAAATTTGTGGGTACTAAATTATTATTTATTTATTTATTACTGTATTATTCATAATAATCGAATCTTAGCAATTAACAAAATTTAACAAGCATCGCGCGCTTAAAGACGCTTTGCTTCCTTTCACCCAACCAAATACTCGCGTCTAAGTGAGACGAAAAAGAAACGAAAAAAAAAACGATTTTTGTCCGAGTATGAGTGAACTAAGCGAAGAGCTGATCAATACGCCGCTCTCAAGTATTTTTTTCATGTACTCAGTAAAGACACTTATTTGAAGACGTCGCAAAACACTCAACTGTTATTTGCGAGCTCTGTTTTATACCCTGTTTTTGTTAAAATGTATGTAACAGGCAACAGGTGGCGTTACAGACCCCATAAAGTTTATATATTTCTAGATCAGGGATACGATCTGAGCCGATATAGCCCTGTCCGTCTTTCCGTATGTATGAATGCGTCGATCACCGAAGATATAAGAGCAGAAAACTTGAAATTTTTGTTCGTTTCTTGTGTCACGCGCATAACGAGTTTGTTTAAAAGATTCGATAACTATTCTCGTTTATTGTTGTCGATTAAAAGCGATATTACATCTTTAACGTTAAGACCTCCAAATCTTGTATTTAATTTTATGTGAGTTTTATACAAAGGAAACGAGAAACTTAATTAGCAGCTGATGATTAAAGCTGAATTCTGTTGTATTATTTATTTCTTTAAATATAAGAAAATGTTCCCGTTGCAATTGCTTTTATCGATAACTTCTGAGTTACTTAATGGATTTTAACTAATTTGTCAGAATAATGATTTTATTTTCAACTGACCTTCAATTTGAAAGAGTATATACCACAAAATCAAAATTGTATAAAATACATATGACACTAAATAATATATTTTGGGACAATTAGGGGCGTGCCAAATCTGTAAATACATATTTTGGAATTTTTTTGAAATGGGTGTTGAGACGTGAATGAGTCGGTATCGCCCGACTGCAACATTCTTGTTAAATATGTTAATAAATCTAATGTTTTCTAATGTTTTCAGAAACATCAATCCATTCGCAGCATGTCTTGGAGAGATTCTCAACGAATGTTTCTCTAGCTGGAACTGAGAAATTTTCAAATACCCTAGAAGGTAAATTAAAGATTACTGTTTGAAATTCCAATTTTCATATTTAATTGTGTCACTAACTTCTTTGGCAAGCTGAAGTATAATCCTTAGATTAGCTGTCTCTGTAGATTACGATCCAGGAAGTACGCAGGTCACGTACACTAATTTTGTTGATTGCTATAGATTCGACATAGAACGATGCTGAACTGTTAACTTATTGTCATTTAATTGAACGTGTAATAATTAATTTTTTTGAGAGATATTTATATTTACATTAGATATTAAAATTTATCTAACATTCTTTAGGATTTCCACTTTAATTTTCATTTTATGAATATATATGTATAAATCGCTGAGTTCATACAGACGCGTCGGCAAGACAATATTGACTCATCGAGCTGATCAGCAATATATATACTATATGGGGTCTGTAATGCCTCGTTCTGCCTGTTACATACATTTTCACAACAATAGTATACCCTGATTTCAATGATTTTAGGGTACAAAAATATTTTAATAAAACGAGTGCTCAAGCCGAGACTGTTCAAGTAGGAGATACCCTGAACCCTCCGAAGAGCCAACATGCGAAACATGCGTATTTCACAAATATGGATATTGCAATCAACACTTAGCCTTATGGAGTCTGCGCCGCCTCCTTCTGCCATTATTACCAAATTTGCAAAAACAAACATTTAAAAAGCTAGAGACCTTTTATTGGCATTGTTCCGCTGTAAAAGTTAGATTAGGAAAGCCTATACATCAACATACAATACGACTAGGAAATACCTTTAAACCCCGCCTAATCGCCGATTTTAAATTCACTATACTTTTGTACTTTTACACTCTGTATAGATTTATACAATTTTAAATTAAATAACAAAAAAAATAACTAACTTGCATAAAAAAAAACTTGACGACCTAGAGAATAGAACCTGGGTTTCCGTGCCGCCGAAAGTCGCTTCTACCAACACCGCCGTTTTCCTACTTGAGTGGCAAATATCGAATTTTTAAGTAAAGTTACAGAGCTACTGCTTACAATTCATCCCAATTTATCTTTGTTCATGAATTCTTAGCTGCTTTCTGCTGCTGCTACCACATGTGTGTGGTAATAAACGTTTTGTTTAATAGCTTAATAGATTTTAATGAATTATTCAGCATTTTATCTATATATTATATTTACTTTATTTAAATTATATCTATGTTATGCTTATTTGATATGTACATATGTATATTGCAAGCAACGCATACGAACACACATAAGCTATGCTAACTGCGCAGATATATCATTCATATGTGTGTATTTGCCAAAGAACAAGTCTTTAGCATTTGAAATACGTGTTTTAAAAATTAATGGCGAAGGGGGGAGTGGCATCCAGAATGTCCAGAATAACAAAAATCAAAATGGTGTGAAAGCGTCATTAAACTAAATACAAGATTCTAACAAGTTTCTAACTTTAAGATGTAAAAAATAGGTTTTTTAAAACTTAAAATCGATTTACGTTTTTAACCCATAAAACAAACGAGAAGAATTATCGAATTTTGAAAACAAACTCAATCTGTGCCTAGCTATTATAGGTTCTGAAATCGACACGTTCATACATACGGACAGACAGAAACATTATACCCTGATTTCTCATGGGTTCTAATGGGTTCAGGGGATAAAAAGTTATTGTAGCGCTTGTGCGTGACTGCTTGTGTATATGTGTTGCTTGCAATATAAAATAAGTATGAAATGGTTGGAGTATTGGTGTTTCGCGGTGTTCTGGATATCTCCCAACGGAACAATCTAGACTGGAGCCCTCTTACTTGTTCTTATTATCATTAGGGTAATCATCATATATTTCCACATGTATTTGAAGAAATGATTGTGCCATTTTCAAATACAATGATTATCCTTTTTGATTTCAATTGCTATAAATATTTCATTTTACTTGCAGACCCTGGAAATACAGATAGCGATACGATTACATCTGAGCCTTCACGAGACAGCAAACCACGACACACGAGGAGAATGCATTCTTTAGATAGCAACAGCAATTCTCTTCAGAATACATCATCGGCCAAGAACGCTGAAGACTTAGCAGTCAAAACAGATTACACCGAGGTTACAACACAATTAATGCATATTGTACGCAGTTTAAGCAGTCCATTAAGCGTTGAAGAGACCGAAAAACGCTATCAAGCAGAAATGGTGCCATGCACTTGCATAATACTTGAAGACATGCCAAAGGAATCATTTAAAGAGAATAAGCTAAGCCAGATCGATGAGGAACCAGATTCTGTAAATAAGGATTCATGTGATATTGAAATATCACGTGGGAAGAGGCACAATAATCAAACGGCTATGAAAGTTGAGAACTGTACTGTTGATGCTACCGAGCCAACTATTGCTCAAAAACCAATTAAGTCAATTTTTGATTTAGACTTTGATGACGATAATGATCCATTGCAAACGATTATAAAAAATATGTCGCCACAAGAGTCCAAAGTGAAAGCGTCTCTTGATATTGATTTTGAACCAACGGCGACTAACGAAGTTAGCCTATTAGCTGAAGAAGATAACAATAAAGAAAATAAAGCAGCAGTTTGCGATACTTTTTCAGCAGATCAAGACTCCACCAATATAATGGCAGAGCCTTTATCTATTTACACTGTACACGAAGATCCTGAATGCATTGCAAGGAAACGCTTTGACTTACAAACAAATGATGTTACAAATTTTCACATAAATGCATTACATAACTATTACATACCAAATATTAATGGAAATTGGAACAGCATTGATTCATCATTAGTACTAACATCATCGTCCATAACGGAATTTTTAAAAACATTGGAGTCATATTCAGTTAGCGATGGCTCTGATGTTGTGCCTAAATATGGTTCCCTCACATATGAGCAACGAATACGCAAGGATCTAAGTTATCTAAAATTCGTTCAGAATTATAAATCAAAAAGTTGCAAGACATTTATACCACCGTTTTTGGGTGTTGCCAAGTGTTTACCAACTTGTCGCCTGGCAGCTAAACGGCTTAAGGATAAAACGAAAGCTGTACCAACAATAAACAGTGATAATACGTTAGTAAAACAGGAAAAGTCTGAAATAAATTGTAGTTATTTTGAAAATAATCGATGTACCTCCAATCCGCTGAGGGTTGAAGTCAATACACATGATACACATAAAAATGATAAAAATGAAGCACAATATTCCTATGACAATCCAATAGTAAGAAACGCTTCTCTTAGCTGCAATTTGCTGAAGTTGGTTAACAATAATATTGATGATGATGGAAGTAACGAAAAATCTGATACAAATATTGGATCAGCAAATGTGACATTCAGCCGCTGTACGAGCAATCCAACTTACAGTTCCGGTTTACAATTGGCAGAAGACTCAAAGGAAAAATTAAGAAATCAGAGCACTAAAGCTTCTGAAAAGTCGGAGCAATCCGAAAATAGCGTCGAACGAAATAGGAAAAAACGTAGAAAAGCATCAAGGCAAATGGTTGGCGGAATTAATGATAGCACACACCATGATAAACAAAATATAAGTGAAGAAAACCCACGTATTAAGCGCATTAAAATTGCAATCAATGGAAATGATGTCACTCATAGACAGATGTCGGTCAATGTTAACAGCAGCGATGAGGACGAAACTTATATGGAGATGAGCAACAAGAAATCCGGCTGCAACACAACTGTAGATTCTCAGTGCGCTCAGGCGCTAAGTGACGATGAGTCTAATAGAAGTCATTCAACGACTGTTGATGGCATAGTGGCGGATGAACATGGTCACATAGAGAATTATGAAGATAATAATAGTGATAACGAGGAATATGCAATCGTTCAAAAACCCTCGGCTAATGCTGGTGATAATAATCACATTGTGTTGACAATAAAGAAAACACCCAGTAAAATGAACTCACCGGCTAACTCGATGTCAGCAAGCTCTCCAATTGTTGCGGGTGTTGCAAACGAATGTGAAAATTTAACTGGTAAACAGTCGGAAGCTGGAATAATCGCATCATGTCAGACACAACTCCTGGTTAAGTCAAAAGGTGAACAAAATGAATTCTTGTCAGGTCCTATGCCAGACCTCTGCTACAATAATTTGAATAAATGTTATCGGTATAACCATCGTCGTCGCGTACGACATAGACATCGACATCGACAACAGATTTGTCAGAAAGAATCGATAGATATAGAACTAAAACATTTATTTAATAATGTTAGCAACAGTGCTCGGCCTTTAGTAAAAACCCATAAGAAGTTGTTTTTCACAAATGAATTATGCAGACAGGACAGGGCGGGAAGGAATGAGCGCATCGTTAATTACAGCAGTAGTAGTAGTAGCTGTAGCAACAGTAGTTCGAATGAGGAGGACGACAGTGAATCTGAGGAAAGGAATCACAATCCTAAGCAAACTGAACAATGTCGAATTTCATTTTCAAATAATTATAAATTAAAGAATGAGACTGATCCGATCGTTCCTGAAGAAAACATTGCCGCAAATCCCGATAATGACCAAGAGGACTTTTACTTCTATTCTAGTGATGAATCCTGGAGTGATGTTGATTTTGGCAAACAACATGATGATGATGAACAACTGAATGATATAAAGTTAAATACGTTAATTGAATTACCATTAAACAACAATGGTATGCTGCCGTCGTTCAACTCTATTGGTGCCACAGATAATCCTCAGACTAATTTCACATCAACACCAGATCTAAATTGTAATGATGCAGATATATGCTATAGTAACGATAGTTTAAGTGATGTTAAATCACATAGCTTAGACTCTCTAAGAGATGCGAGTAAAGTGCAGTATGTCATTAATAATCTAACATCAAACGTAATGCTTAAAAGTACCGAAGATTATAATCAAATAATACCGCAGCCAGCCCTTGAATATAGAAGTGGTATTCGTGGTGTTGATGATTCAACCAGTAGTAAATGTAGTAGTCGAGTTCAACAATTCAAGGAGTGGCACCAAGTTCTACAGCTTCAATCTTATAATGATGAACCATTGATAGTTTTGCCATACGTTGTCCTTGAATAAACCATTTTTTAATAAATTTTTTTAATTTTACAATTTAATAAACTTATAGCAGCAAAAGCGTTCGGATCATATAATATTTCCATGTGTGATAGGAATTTTTAATACACCATACTAAGAAAATGAAAAGCCGTGATTCACTGTCATATTGCACCTTTCTTTCGTTGACTCGGTTGATATTCAAATATATTTCTAATTAAAAAATGAAATTGAATGAAAACGAAGAAAAACAAAATTCTACTACCATAAGCTGAACCAATGTTGACATAATTAAGTGAATGTCAAATATATTTTGTTAAATTTATCGATATTTTGTTCGCTTCTTACATATATATATGTATACATATATATATATATATATGTATATATATATATATTTTTTTTTATTTTACATATGCCTATGTATATGTGATAGAAATGAAATGTACATGAAATGTAAATAAATTAGTTTTACGTTGACGTGCGCAGTTTCTCTCATACTGGAGATATTGAGAACTATTCTATTTAAAGAGTGTTACATGCCTGAAACTCCACAACCATGGATCAAAATAAATATATTCTGAACTATTATATATATATATATATATATATATATATATATATATATATATATATATATATATATATATATATATATATACATATATATATAATGGAATTTGTTCTTCAATGGGTACTCATCTAAATACATCTTTTGTATGCCCCGTAACATTTTTGTGATAATGTATGTAACATGCAGAAGACTGTATAAAGTATATATGTATATTCTAAGCCACAAAAACTAGATATGATTTACTGTGTAAATTCGTATACGACTTTCTAATTTTGGATTTTGAATACCATCCCCTGCGCCGTCTCTTATGTCACACATTTGCAACAAATGTATTTGAAATACTAGAGACATCCTTTAACAGATATATAAAGTAAAATTACATTATCACGTTCTGAAAGTTTGATAAACAAAGTTCATTTATAATTCAGCCCAAGTCGGAGTCGGAACCATAGAATGTTTGGAATATCCACACGTCGCATTGTTCAGTGGGATCTCCTACTCAACCTGTCTCGAGTTTTTTTTTTTAAATTTATTAGACATTTTTATAATTTTTCAATTGCATTTCGTCGTTTATTTTGAATTCGATTTTAAAATGTTTTAGTCTTATATTTTTGGGTCGATAGTCGCGAACTTTCCACAAATACATATATATCATATTCACATAGGTGATGATGTATTTACGCATAAATGTATGAAATTCGTTCAATTTAGATGTTCAGTTGCAGCAGAAGACAGTCCAAAGTTGCCTACATCGCTGACTTTTGAGAATTTTGTAGATTGTCAGTGAGGATGCCAGCAGTCAGAGAGAGGAACAGCTTTAGATTGGTTCGTTGCTTCCGTACGTCATGTGTTGTTCAGTGAGCTTATTATATATTGAATATATAAGCGATCATGTATATACATAGATACATACATACATAGACATTAAATAAACGTTTACAAAAATGGATACAGCTGTATGAATTATAAATTATTGTACATTTTGCTTATGTGTAAGTATGTAGACAATATTATTTTGTTTATCTCTAAAGTATTACATAAATGAATAGTTAGGTTAGATTTTATCTTAGGAGGCCCGTTTCAAACTATTTCTAAAGTATGAACTTCGATGCCGCAGTCCTCCAAAGTGTTTTGCTGTTTCCGATTTTCAATATTTTCTTTGTTTTATATGAATTAAATACTTATAAGATGATATCTATTTGATAAGCAGTCTAATAAAATTAACTTTTCGTTTTCATGTGCGAAGTTAGTTGAAGTTTAGACATCGGAGCTGAGGACATTCACCGAAAATGCGCTTAAAGTTTCTCCCTTCTTTGATACAGCCTTTGTCTGATATTGTCCTACATCATCTAAAGTACATTTGTTTACGGTGAACTTATAGCGATTGCCATCCTTGGTGAATGAGTATCTGGTGCGTGCCTCGTCAATAGGCTTGCCATCCTTTAGCCAGGCCAGGTTGACCAGCTCTCCATCGAATTCACATTCGAATTGGGCATTTTCTCCCTCCGTAACGGAAACGGAACAAGGAAATTTAACAAATGTGGGCTGCTTGGGATCATCGCCAGGTACTATGACATTAATTGTACATGTACTGAATGATTCGCCCGCATCGTTAAACGCTTCACAGGTGTAGGTGCCGCCATCTTCCGGGAAAATCTCAGCGATCTGCAAACGGTAAATATTTGCTTCGTTGGTATATTGGAAGTCCTTGCTTGGCTTAATCTCCTTGTTGTTGTGCAGCCAAACGACATCAAAATGATCGGCTCCAATAATGCGACAGGCCAAAGTAACCGCGTCTCCATCGTTCACAAATCTGGACTCTAAATGGCTAACTATTTTTGGTGGTTTGTCACTACCAGTTACCTGGCGCTTGCTTGACTGCTTGTCCACAGCTGGGGATAAAGGGGGATATACAAAAAAAAATTTGTTTAAAAGTATTTCTGATAATTAGTGCCAGACAACATAACTACCATTTCCAGATTTTTAACACTTACGTTGAATGGTTAGCTTACACTTGGTTTCGACAGCGCTAATTGAGTTTGTTGCCGTACATGAGAATACGCCTTCATCTTCTGGGAAAACTTCATGGATGGTGAGCGTTGCAATACCGTTTTTGTATTTCAGATCCATTATTTCGGATGATGATATTGACTTGCCATTTTTAGACCATGTGATCTGTGGTTCCGGATCTCCCTTAACATGGCACATCAACTGCAACTGTTCGCCATCACGAATTATCAGATCGTGAAGCGGCTTGGTGAACTCCGGTTTACACATTAAAGAATCGTCGGGTGGAACTAAGAGCAAAATATTAAATCAGATTATTCAAATTTTAAGCTCTTATTAATCTAATTTCATAAGATTTTAAGAAGCTGTGGTTACTTATTATTATTGCTGTTGATTCGATCGATTCGTCCTTTCACTTTTTATACTCTGAAGCCATTGAAAATGGGAAAATCAGGGTATAATGTTTTTGTGAAAATCTATGCAACAGGGATAGAGACGGGGCAGACCCCATGAAGTATATATATTTCGAGTCGATTTAGCCCTATCCGTCCGTCTGTCCTTATGTTAGAACACGTCGATCTCAGAACGTTTAATAGCAATATCGGAACTTCGCAGAGTTCGGGGTACTCTTACTTGTTGTTGTAGAGGAACTTTCTTTATCAAATTTGCATAGCGTGATTATGTCACTAATATGCGAGTATTTTTCAAAGCACAAGTCACGTATTTTAAAAGTTTGAGATGAATCGATCGAAGCGTTTAAACATACAGACGGACAGGACTCAATCGACTCGGTTTGTCGTCTTGATCAAGAATATATATACTTTATAGGGTCTGCCAGGCCCCCTTCTGCCAGTTACATACATTTCGACAGCAACAAATCCATTATACCCTGATTACCCATTTTTAATGGGTCCAAGGTATATAAATTAAATTAAATTAATTAAATTAAAATTAATGATACCCATAAGTCAATAATAAGATATTTTAATTAAATTGTAAGCTACGTACGTATTAGTTCTTTGGTAGCACTACGAGATCGTGATGGACTGCCGGGTGCCTGTAAGCTACTGGCTGCATATTTCTTTTTGCCTGAAATGCTATTCTGTATCGTTGAGGAACTTGTGCTTGTTGTCGAGTTGCTGTTGGTGACAGTCTACAGAAAGTAGTTATCACTCAATTAGTCTTTTTTTCGGTCACATCTCTGTACACTAACCTTAACGTCCGACGTAGAATTGGTGCTTGACGACTGATGTGTTGATATGTTGCTGGAAATATTCGATGATGTAAATTGGCGTGTCGTTATAATCGGTGGAGGAGCCGGCTTGATAGGTTGTTCGATGTATTTTCGATCTGTGTTAGAAAATAAGTAAATAGAAGAAAAATCTATAAATGTAATATATTTCAAGCAACGACAAAGGAAATCATTCTCTCCTTCTACAGGGCTGAGGTGAGGGCAGAGGAGGAAGCTTGAAAAAATTTGGAGGAATTTTAGATTCGTTAGGTTGTTGAATATATTTAAAACGCTTAAATTATTTCGCTGTAGTATAAATAAAACAGGTGAGAGTAATCAAGTCAAGACTGCTCGATACCCTGAAGCATCCGAAGAGCCGATATTCCAAAACATGGTTATTTTTACATATATTTTCATGCATGTATGTATTACAAGCAACAGATAAACACACAATCGCACGCAAACGCAAACACATATCCGCTCGCATATTAATGCGCTCTATATGCAGCCACTGCGCTTTGAAATATGTGTTTTGCAAATTTGGGGCGAAGGGGGCGTGGTATGCGTGTTTGTATTCATTACACGGCACTAAAACCTCATTACATTTTAAAGGGTTCAGATAATAACAAAATAAGAACGTCGCAGTCAGGCCTTACCTAGTGCTGAATACTCATTTAGTCCATTGATATAGATTTTTTCCGATGTGCTTCTATCCCCATTGGTTTATATATATATATATATATATATATATATATATATATATATATAAATATTTGATTTTCAGCGATTTTTGGATTGTTTTCGATTTGGAAACCACGCTCCCTTCGCCTCAAATTTGCAAATACCGCATTTCAAATACTACAGATCATGCTGTACAAGTTTGATTGAGATAGTCCATATGCAAACAAATTTACTAAACTTTTAATTTTCAATAATATATTAGCAGAGCAGAGTTAGCAGAGCGCGTGCTCATGCGTGCGTGCGTGCGTATGTGTGTTTACGTGTTGCTTTCAATATATTCATGTATATTTAAAATAATCATGTTTAACAATGTCGGCTGTACGGGTATCTCTCTTTCAGGGTATCTCTTGGTCGAGCACTCACGACAGGGCACTTTTAATTGTTATGATTTCAATACCAGAGACTATTTACTTGGTGTCGCCTTTACAAATATTAGCAAACAGAGTTCTTAATGTGGGATTCACTTTACCGGTAACATGCATGTGGTACAGTACATATTCTTATAAAATGATGAATTTAATTCCAAATAGATAGTATAATTATGTATGTGTGTACAACTATGCATGCTTAAAATAAAATTATAAGTAAAAGTAATTGTAAGTTTTAGTTTATTTGTAAACAATTACCTCCTGAGTAGAGGAAGTTGTGTGCAAGTTCTGCCTGCTCAGGCGTAACCCATTCTCCTAGAGTAAGGTAATAAAGTCGTAAATGTAAAAAATCAGATGTTTAAAAGTTGAAGCTCAAGATAAATTGGAAGAAAACGTTTGTATATGCTATTTTGATATATGTATGGAATATCCCGCCATCCACATAGCACATATACATTGTAAGTGTGTAAATACGTGAAGAAAATGCTGTGCTTATAATAAGAGTTCATTCTGATATGTTAACAACATATGTATATAAAGTTTACGATATGCGATAACTATTTCAATGATGTGGTGTGTTATTATAAGTTGAGATTACCTTCTACAATAACGACGCACGTTGTCTCATCTGTTCCATGGCAATTCGTTGCCTGGCAGCTGTATTTTCCCGAGTCTGAGGGCTTGCAATCAATTATTTCCATTGTCACAACGCCATCGGAGTGCGTCATTGCGTATTCGTATTTGCTTAGCTCACGACCATCTTTGTACCACTTGACGGTAGGAACGGGTTTGCCGCTAAGACAACAGAGAAGCTTACATGTGTCGCGGGCCTGCATGACGCGTGGACGTAATAGGAATGTAAAACTGGGTGCCGATTCCGATTCCTCCTGCCAGAAGGTGTAGGGCAAGGGCTCACGGCGTCGAACCGGCGTTGATTCGGTTCTAAATCTTGGTTGTTCTTTTGGCAGTGGATGTACATTGAGGAAAACAACTTCCTCTCTGGAACCATAATGGTTTTCGGCACGTATAATATATTCGCCGCGATCATCTAACTTCACACGATTGATGATGAAGTAGTAGTCATCTCCGGAGTACCGCTTCATAAACTTAACGCTTTGCCTTAACTCAATATTGTTGTGTGACCAGGTAAGTATAGGAGTAGCAATCGCAATGCATCGACAATAGAACTTAACGCTCTGTCCTTCATAACAAAACTGTGACGAGGGTCGGATTACAAATCGTGGAGCAGCTTGTCGACGATCAAACACGGCATCATATATCTTGTATTTCTCCATTAGCAATTTTCGTAGTGATGAATATTCGGATAAGCGGCCAATTGGCAATATATATTTGCTGAAGTTCTTGTACTTTTCTCGCAATTTCTCCCGATATGTTAGATAACGGTCGCGAGCAATTTTTTGGCTTAGCTCCCTGTGATCTCCTGTCAGCCATGGGTGTAGCAGACATTCGTGGGCAGTCATTCGTTTCTCTTTGTTGGCAATAAGGAGCTTACGTATAAAATCTTTGCCTTCATCGGATATGTGTTTAAATGCGTCCATATCAAAGTCCCAATCACAGGCTTTTACATTCTTTAGAGTCTGTACATCGTTGTCGCCAGCGAATGGCGAAAGTCCACTTAGGCTAGATTATAAAAAAAAAATAAATAAAACAAATAAATATACAGAGTTTTAAATTGTATAAGATTTATAAAAAATATAACTTACAGTACATAGGCAAGCACACCAGTAGCCCACATATCTGTATAGAAACCAACTGGTTCTCTGTTTACAATTTCAGGGGCTGCAAATTCGGCTGTGCCTGTTGTGATTTTTACGACCTCGTTAGGGTCCAATCGTGTGGCTAAACCAAAATCTATTAGTTTCACATTTGTACTGCTACGTGTCTGGCACATTATATTCTCCGGCTTTATATCCAAGTGAATAATATTCTTTTCGTGCATATGCTGGATGCCCTCGCAGATCTGTCGCATGTAATTAATAACTTCCGCTTCCGTCATGACATAACCTTCAGCAGTGATGCGTTCAAACAATTCTCCTCCAGATAAGCTGTAACGTGTGATTGAAATGATATAATATTAACATGAGTAAGGAAACTCTAGTCGTTACAGTTTACATAGAATTAGACAATTTTAAGTAAAATTAAAAAAATAAATAAATAACTTGCATAAAATACAAACCTTTGACGGCGGCTTAGAAAATAGAGCTCGGGTTTCCTCTGCTGCCGAGCGCAGCTTTTACTAACAACACATTTACTACATACAGAGTAAAATAGCGAATTCTTAAGTAAAGTTACTGAGTTACTGCTTAAAATTCATCCCCAATTTATCGTTGGTGTTGTTATGAATTCTTCGAATTTTCTAGATGCTTCTGCTGCTGCCACCACGTGCGTTGGTTAATAAACGATTTGTTCAATAACATAATAGATTTTATCTATATATTATATTGACTTTATTTAAATTATGTATATTTTTATACCCTTAACCCATTACAAATGGGTAATCAGGGTATAATGGTTTTGTTGCAGCCCAAATGTATGTAACAGGCAGAAGGAGGAGTGGCAGACCCCATAAAGTATATATATTCTTGATCAGGACGACAAGCCGAGTCGATTGAGCCCTGTCCGTCTGTCTGTCTGTCCGTCTGTCCGTATGTTTGAACGCGTGGATCTCAGAACCTATAATAGCTAGAGACTTGAATTTTTTTCATAGATTCGTGTATATCACGCGCAGGTCGAGTTTGTTTTAGAAATTCGATAACTCTTCTCATTCTTTTTTTATCGATTAAAAACGAAATCGATTTTCAGTTTTAAAATTATATCTTCTACATCTTTATAGTTAGAGACTCCAAATCTTGTATTTAGCTTAATGGGACTTTTATACAAATTTCGCCCAAATTTTCAAAACACTTATTTCAAATACTAGACTCTTGTGCTTTTGCACATACACGCATATGAATGATATAATTACTCTGCGCAAGTTTGATTAAGAAATTCGATCTACAAAAAAAGTTATTAAACATTTAATTTTCCATAACACGCACATATTGGCGCAGCGAAGTCGCTGAGTAAACTGCGCAGTTAGCAGAGCGTATGCTTGTGCGTGTGTATGTATGCGTTGCTTGCAATATACATACATATGTATGTACACATGTACATACTGTATATATTTACATATTTATTTATTTATTTATTTTTATTTATTTATTTATTTATTTATATAAAGAAATTGACAACATTCGTGAGTCAAATTATAAAATTACAAAATTAAAATTATAAACAGAAACAGGAAAAAGAAAAAGCCTAATACTAACAATATATAGCAATGATATCACCAACCCGATGGGGGTGTTTTATTTGCCGGATCGACGAGCTATGCCCCAAATCACAGCCAGATATGGTTAGTGATATCATTGAAACTAAGCAAGATAGAAGAAGTTGAAAAAAAGGTTATAAAAATATAAGAAAAAATAAGAATCTTAAAAAGTAAAATACGATAAGAGAAATCACTACACAAGTAAGGATAATTGCATAGGTGCATTCTCACAACTGTGGTGTGTGTGTGATTTCTCTGAAATATGCTAAAAGAGAAGATTTTATTAAGGAAAGAGAGAGTTCAGAACTAAATACATGAAAATAAGTGTTGTACTTAGTACATAGAACACGAAACGCACTGTACAAGGAATAGTTACAGTTACATATAGGTAAATAAAGAGGATAGAAGTGATGAGAAGCACGTGAAGGAACTAGGAAGTTGACTTGAAATAGAAGAGAAGGCGAATCAATACTACCGTTAATCAACTTATGTAGAAAAGTAATACCCAAGACTATTCTACGATTGATTAACGATGGAAGATCTAAAAGAAGAAGCCTACTACGATAAGACGGTAGACGAAGGTTACCATCCCAGTTTAGATTGCGCAAGGCAAAAAGAAGAAATTGCTTCTGAACCGATTCAATACGGTCCTGATACAATTTCTGCTGTGGCGACCATATAATAGAACAATATTCTAAAATAGGACGTACCAGCGAGACAAAAAGAAGTTTAGTGACAAACGGATCATTAAACTCTTTAGACCATCGTTTAATAAAACCAAGTACACTTTTGGCTTCATTAACGATGGTTAGAATATGGGTATTGAATCTAAGTTTACAGTCAAAGAGCACACCGAGATCTTTGATTGTAGAAATACGTTGCAAGTAAACATTGTTGATTGTGTAATCAGCAAAAAATGGAGTGGTACGACAGAAAGTCATTGTCATATACTTAGAACAATTTAGATGCAACTGATTAGCTTTACACCAATTTTGAAAGGATATTAGATCATCCTGTAGGCGTAGATGATCTATTGAGTTCTTGTATGAGAGACAGAGTTTTACATCATCTGCATACATAAATATCCTAGAGTAAGAAATACAGCTGGGAAGGTCATTTATAAATAGGGAGAAAAGTAGAGGGCCCAAGTAACTACCCTGAGGAACACCCGAAGAGACAAATATGACCTTCGAAATAGATGTTCTCAACAGAACTCTTTGGGTTCTACCCTTTAAATAGGAAGCAATCCAAAATAGAAGTTTAGGAGAAAATCCCAAATGGTCAAGCTTTTGAAGCAAGATGTCATGCTGAACAGAGTCAAATGCCTTACTGAAATCAGTGTATATAACATCTGTTTGCATTTTCTTTAAAAAGCTTTCATTGACTAGGGATGAAAATTCTAATAAGTTCGTAGAGGTTGATCGATTCTGAACAAAACCATGCTGCGATGGTGAAATAATGGATTTACAAAAGTGCTGTAAATTAGAAGTTATAATTTTTTCAAATAACTTCAGAATAGCAGAAAGCTTGGCAATGCCTCTGTAATTTGAAATATCAGATCTTCCTCCTTTCTTATACAGAGGAATAATAAATGATTCTTTCCAAATTGAAGGAAATACCGAGGTATCAAGAGACAAATTAAACAGTTTTAATAAAGGTGACCATTATATATAAAATAAGAGTAACATTGATATAACATATATATATACTTATAAATAAAGTCAATATAATATACATATGTACATACATATGAATAGATGAAATGCATTATGTTATTAAATGAAACGTTTACCAAACGTTTACGTACACACGCGCGTGGCAACAGCAGCAGAAGCTCTAGAAAATTCGAAGAATTCATAACAACAACAACAAAGACAAATTGGGGATGAATTTTCAGCAGATGTCCAGCAGCTCAGTAGCAGCAGCTCAGTAGCTCAATAACTGTACTTAGGAATTCGCTATCTCACTCTTATGTATTGCAACGGCTGTGTTGATAGAAGCGATGATCCCCGACATAAAGTCTCGGGTTCGTTTCTCTAAGCTGACGTCAAAACTTTTTTTATGCAAGTTACTTAATCTTTTTTTTTTTTTTTAATTTTTTAATTTAATTTAAAATA
This sequence comes from Drosophila fulvimacula, assembly GCA_035045555.1. Classification (NCBI taxonomy): domain Eukaryota; kingdom Metazoa; phylum Arthropoda; class Insecta; order Diptera; family Drosophilidae; genus Drosophila; species Drosophila fulvimacula. The sequence goes on along the minus strand of JAWNOX010000204.1, from coordinate 389,302 downwards.
ATTATATATAAACTTTGAAGTGTATTTAAAGCCGCCGATAGGCGGGGTTCAGGGTATTTCCTAGTCGGGCACCTCCGACTAGAGTTTACTTACTTGTTTTTGCTTATTTTATATATATCATATATATATATATCATATATATATCATATTACAAGCAACGCATATGTACATACACACGCATGTTATGGGAAATTAAATGCTTAATAACTTTTTTGTAGATCGACTTTCTTAATCAAACTTGCGCACCGTAATTATATTATTCATATGTGTGTATTTGCCAAAGCACAAGTCTCCTGTATTTTAAATACGTGTTTTAAAAATTTGAGGCGAATGGGGCATGGCACCCAAAATTTAAATTAAAAATTAAAATTGTATAAGGGTCCCATTAGACTAAATACAAGATTTTAAAACTGAAAATCGATTTTTGTTTTAATCGATTCAAAAAAAAAAAAAAAACAAACTCGATCAACAAAACCATTATACCCTGATTAACCATTTTTAATGGGTTCAGGATATAATAATAACGCCGATATTGACAACTTGCTCTGCGAGTTTTATATATGTATGTATTGCCAGCAACACATACGACATACTTAAGCACCGCTGCGCTTGCCAACTTTATCACACCGTGATAACGTCATTTATATCACACATATATTTGCTAAAGCATAAGTCTCTAGTATTTATAGTATATAGCAGACAACATATACGCAAACGCACGCACACGTACATACGTACCCATGAGTACGCGCTCTGTATTAGCTTATTGTAATCCAAGAGTAGTCGCTGTATAAAATATGCATTTAGCAGAGCGCGTGGCATGTGTGTGTGTGCGTATGTATGTATGCATGTGTTGCTTCAAATATATATGTAAAACAAGCACAGAATATCCGGAATATAAGTTCTTCACTGGGTTCAGCGAATCCCCTAGACGAGCAGTCTCGATTAGTCCGCTCTTACTTGTTATAAATATTAATGATTTTTTAACTGATGAAGCAGTCTTGGCGCGTAGCTAATCAGATTTAGCAGCTTAATTTAAAGAATTTTGAAGATAAATTACTTATGATTTCTTTTAGAGTACTAAAATCAACTGTTAAATACAACTTTGTGTGTAATGTGTGTTTAATTTTTTATCTGTTAGTTGCTAGATACTTTTTTTTATATTTAACGATATGTTGTAAGTTGTAACTTATGAAAATTTCTGTTACTTACAATTCAAGTATGAGAACCATTTCGTCGTCATCTTCGAAAGCGTCATGTAGGTTGATTAATTTTTGGTGATGCAGCTGGTTCATAATGTCAATCTCCCGTCGAATCAAGTCTTTCTCAACAGCATGTGACACGGGTATAAATTTGGCAGCGAAAATATTTCCTGTGCTACGCTCCCGGCATCTGTGTACAACACCAAAGGCACCGTTACCGATCTCCTCCAGTATATCGTACCTATCGTACACACTTTGATGAGAAATTTCAACGGGCTGTGGCACGAATTTCGAGTATATGTCGAATACGTATGAATCGTAGTCCTTGATTGGGCCATCAGCCTTGCCGCGTATTCTTTTTCCGTTCTCATCCAATTCCCATTTTCGCTCATTTGGCTTCTTCTTAATCGACTCTTTTGTCTTGATCAGTGTACTTATTTCCGATGCATCGGATCGTCCATAGACATTATCGGCAAATATACGGAAGTCATACTCCTTGCCAGGTGTCAGACCAGTTACCGCCATTGAGGTGAAACGTGTATTTCCAACACGTATCCATGAAGAAAGTGGATGCTCACGTCTTTCAACTAGATAATTTGTAATATCGCTGCCGCCATCCCAATTAGGTGCCTTCCAGCTTAGAGATAATGAGTCTGTCCCAATACTTTCAACCAAGGGGAAACGTGGTGGATCTGGACGATCACTGATTTGCACTTGAATGACAGACATATCTGACCCAAGTTCATTCTCTGCCGTAATGCGGTATGGGCCAGAGTCTAGTCGTGATCCATCACGAATCGTTAATACGGCATGTCGCTCCTTTATTTCAACATTGTAATGTCCACCAGACTCGATTTTCTCACCATCTCTTACCCAGTTAATACGAGGCTTGGGGAAACCAGTGAATGGTATTTTAATCACAACATTTTCACCTTTATCAAAGTATGCAGTGTCTCTAAATCGTGGAGGCACGTTTAATTTTGGCGCGGCTGTAAATTGTGAATAGAATAATATTAATGTACATGTGACTTACAATATTTATATTCATTTACAAAGTGAAATGAGCATATTGGTTGTGTGCAATGTCCGTCTTGTTGTCCGTGTCTCCATATGAACGCAAACCATTTCTATGCTATTGAAGCTAGAGACTTGGAATATATACTCGTTTATACTCTCGTCAGATAAAGTGTCTAGATTTTCCCGATACGTCCACTAGGGGCGTGGCAAACTGGATCTCAGAAACAATACTTGTAGAAGTCCCAACAAGTTTGATAAACTATGGCGGATATATATACGACCATTGGGAGCGTGGCAAATCGGGTGAAACTGTATCTTCTATCTGTAGAGATAGATCGACCTCATTTGGCACTTGGTAGTAACTGTTTCGATCGACCGATTATATACTCACGGGCGTAGGTAGGTCACCATCCAACTTTCATGTTATGTTTGGATGTCAATTCTAAAAGCGTGGCGCACGCCCACTGGGGGCGTGGCAAATCGGATCTGACTATAAACAATTTTGCAACTTCTCTTATATTTTGAACACTATTATTGCTATGATTATGCTATTCCCAACAGAAAGAAAAATAATCACATACACTGGTGGAACCCAGAACTTGAAAAATTAATTAAAATAGTTTAAGAAAACACCTAAGCACAGAAGACATGCTAACGAAAAGTTGAAATATACAGCAAAAAAAAGCACACAGAGTAAGCTTTGTTAAGTTTATAGTCTTCTGTATAAGCCCTAGCACAATAACCAAAGTACTCTGGGACAAAGTTCGTTGGCTTTAGGGGTAAAACAATTTAAGGTAAAACAAATAAAACAAATTTTTCAAAATTATGCCTCCATCAGACTCTCATTAGGCGCCCTCGGTACTATCCCAATAAAAACATGGTGGCAGACACAGGACTCCCTGATTTAAGCACTAGATTCCAATGGAACATTGAACGACTTATTAAAAACATAACCAATTTACATGGTTATATTACTTTATTTGCCCATTCTGCAATAGGGATACCTTGACAATAAAAACCCTAACACTCCAATGCCAACACGTAATGCATATCTGAAAGTCCCTTAATTCTCCCACACTCAACATCCTCATCTCTGCTCTGGCTTTGTAATAAATTGTTATTTAGAATTAATTATCATTAATTTATATTATGAATTCAACTGTATTTGTTATTCTTAGAACAGTTTTGTTGAATAACTTCTGTGTAACTTAATGGATTTTAATAAAAGTTGCAGCATATTAATTATATTTTCAATTGAATTGGAAGAAATTGATATATGTCAAAGATCAAAATTGTATGAAATACAATTGAGACTGAATACAAAATTTAGGGATAAGGGGCGTTGAATTTTTTTGAAACTTGGTACTGTGGGTGTGAATGAGTATTTCGTCGGTGGTAGCACCCGACTGCAACTTGTTTTATTAAATAAGTTAAGTTAAGTTAAATTTAAATTTAAAAATGTTATGATTTCTTCGACCCAGCTTGTCGTGGTAATACCCCAATTACATAGTCTGAATACATTTTTTTGATGGAATACTTACTCATAATAGCAAGACCTGCGCGAGTTGACTTGGCACCGGCTTTGTTTACGGCACGGCAAATATATTCATCAGCGTCTTCGCCGAATACGTCATTAATGTTCAAGAAATGATTGTTACCCTCGGAATAGATGTGATAGCGAGCTCCGCTTGTTATTTCGCGCGCACCCTTGTACCAAGTGATGGTTGGTCGAGGGACCCCAGAAATTTCACATGTAAATTGAGCATTATGGTTTTGTATGCAGTTCGCATCACGCAGGGGCTTCACAACAAGAGGAGCAGTTGCCGCCTTTGGATCGACAATCTTAACAGCCTGCGAGGCGGTCGATGGTTTCGAAATACCTGCGATATTTTGTGCGAATACGCGGAATTCGTACTGACGACCTTCAATCAGATGATGGCAATTGATTTGATTTGAAGCACAAATGATTGGATTAACTCGCTGCCACGTATCACTGCCAATTTCTCGTTTGTCAATCCAATAACCTTGTATGTGGCTGCCACCATCCGACTCCGGCTTGTTCCATTCTAAATTGGCAAAGTCTCCGCCAATCTCTGTAATTTTTATAATGCCTGGTGGTGATGGAGGATCGATCGGTGCTTTGGCACGAATTGGATTTAAGCCTTCTAATGGTGCACCAATGCCGTTTTCATTTACAGCCATTACGCGGAATATGTACTCTTGGTTCTCAATCAGCCCTTGCACATTGAAATTCGTGTCCTTGCAGGTGCTGGATACGGTAATCCAATGTGGTGACGATACATCCTTCCGTTCAACCACATAATGCGTTATCCTTAGGCCACCATCGTACATAGGTGGACGCCAAGCCAATGTACATGAGTGCTTGTTAATATGGGAAACACCCATTGGTCCAATGGGCACTGATGGCAATCCGGTAATACGTATATCAAAATGTCCGACTGCATTACCAGAATCATTGCTGAGCTCAATTTGGTAGTTTCCACCATCGGTCTTAGCGATATCGCGAATAAATACAGCAATATAGTCATCAAATACTGTATATTTAAAATGTGATTCATCAGCAATATCCGAGATGAGCTCGTTATTTCTGGTTATTTTCACTGAAAGTGGCTGATCCCCCGAATAGTAGATCTTTATCTTTGTATTATCACCCTCTGGTAAATACAACTCATTGGGACATCGGTTTATAATCGGTGGTGATCCAACTTTAAGAGAACCAGATGTATGAACAAATCCAAGTGAGTTAATTGCTTCGCAAGTGTAGTCACCATCATCGCCAGATTGCACATTCGCGATGTGCAAACGGAAAGCACCATCTTTACTGTCACATGTAAATCGTCCTCCAGGTTGCATTTGTATTTCCTTACCATTTCTCAACCATCTGGCTGTGGGGCTTGGCTTACCAGAGGCAGCGCATTGTAAAGTAAAATCTTTACCACAAGGTGCAATCCTGTCCTGTAACCTGGATATCCAATCTGGTTTCTCGCCGCCTAAAACTTCACATACCTTAATGGGCATTGTGCACTGGCTGGCCTCTGAACGCCCTGCAGCATTAACAGCAAAAATACGGAACTCATAATCGCCCATTTCGATTAGGTTAATAACCGTGAATTCAGTATCGAGGACATTGTAATCATTACATTTTACCCAAATAGCGCCGCCAATATCTCGTCGTTCTATTATGTAACCAGTAATGCGAGAACCTCCATCGCTGAGTGGTTTCTCCCACTTTAGATCAACATAATTCTTGCCCACTTTTGTTACCTGGGGCGTTCCTGGTGGCGACGGTATATTGAATTTACCCTTCAGCTTAAATCGCATCGATGGAGATGATGGCTTACTGTAGCCAGCAGCATTCTTCGCTTTAATGCGGAATTCATATTCACTACCATTCGTTAAGTTGTACAATTGATATTTAGTGTCTTTGATTAAATATTCATAGGTATTCCACGAAGAGTCATTAACGATGTCCCGGTATTCAATTTGATACCCCTGAATGCGAGATCCACCATCACTGGCTGGACGCGTCCATATCAAAGTTACGTTGCCAGAATCCCAATCAATTACTTTGGGTTGGCCAGGTTCGTCTGGAACGGTGAACTGATGTCTAGCAGTGATGGGTTCAGGCATGTCAAGTGGGTCTGATAGTCCATATTGATTCTCAGCTTTTACACGGAAATGGTATTTGTGATTAGTTTCCAGACCCATTACATCATAATGTGTGTTACGTACAAAACTGCTAACTTTCACCCATGTACCACTAGTATCTAATTTCTCAACCACATAATTTGTGATTGGCGATCCACCATCGTCAAGTGGCGTCTTCCATGCGAGTGTGCACGTTTCCGGTGTGATATCATAAGCGTTTAATGGACCTTGTGGTGCTGCAGGTCGATCAACAACAGTGACGTGACAGGATGCAGTGTCAGAGCCCTTGCTATTTGTTAGAGTGATTGTATAGGATCCAGTTTCTGAACGTTTAGCACATTTGTTGTGATAAACTGAGCTATAATCATCTGTATCGAATCGGATATGTTCATCAATTCCTACATCAATACCATTGATATTCCAAGACGCCGTTGGTCGTGGATTCGCATGATATGGCACAGTTATATGGAATTCTTCACCGGCAATTACAGTCACATCTCTGATAGATAAGTCAGATGTTATTTTGGGCGCATGTGGTGGACGGCGACAGAATATTAGATCGCTTGATGCGCTAAATGGAGATTGACCAGCAGCATTGACAGCAGCTACTCTAAATTCATATTCAGCGTTTTCAATTAAGTTGGGTATTTTGCAGGTAAGATCTGGACAGAGAGCATGAACAGCTTTGGTCCATTTGTCTTCACCCAAAAGTCGCTTTTCGATTATGTATCCGGTTATCGGCGATCCCCCGTCATGCTTGGGCTTAAACCAGGCAACTGTAATGCTATCTTCTGTGGAATCAATGCCACGAGGTATGCCAGGTGCATTTGGCACACCGAATGGATGTCTTGCTTTTATGGGCTCTGATGTATTGGCCGGATCCGACTCTCCATATTTATTTTCGGCTATTACTCGAAAATCATACTCCTTACCAATTGTCAGATTGCGTACACGTACAAATGGTACAGTGCAGTAGCTGCTAACCTTGGTCCATGTTGAAGAGTGGGCTTCTTTTTTCTCAACAATATAGTTCTGAATCGGGGAGCCCCCATCATCTTTAGGGGGATTCCAATATAATGTTAGAGAATCACCAGCAAATTCATCCGCACGTAAATTGCTTGGTGGTCCGGGTCTATCCAATACTTTTACGTTAATGGTAGCCGTATCATAGCCGTGTGGATTTTTAAGCTGTAAGCGATACTGTCCTAAGTCCGAGCGTTTAGAATTTCTTACTACTAACGAAGCAGCGTCATCAGTTAGGTGTATATGTACACGTTGGTCCTCATCCAACACAACATCATTTGAGTACCAGAATGCACTGGGCTTCGGGAAACCAATAAAAGGTACGTGAATGCTGAAGTCGTCTCCGGCACGGCAAATTATATCACGAACTCCTCCTAACTCCATGCATGGCTTATTGGGTTGCTCTTCAATCTTTATGGGTTGTGATGGCTTGGATGGATCTGAGCGTCCAACATCATTTTCGGCAATGATGCGGAATGAATATTCTTCACCTTCTTTCAAATCCGGTACCGTAAATAAAGTAGAATTAATTGCTATGTCATTAACTGGTTTCCAATCCTTTGAGTTTTTGAGCCGTTTCTCGATATAATAGCCTTTGATTTTGGATTTGCCATCATTGCGCGGAGGCCGCCAGGACAAGGTGACACTATCCTTTGTGATGCGGTCGGCCTTTGGTGGTTCAGGTGGATCGGGACGATAGCGTTGTAGTTCAGCTAACATAGGATCAGATGGCTTCGATGGGCTGCCGGGACCGGCTTCATTGACCGCAGTTACACGGAATTCGTATCGTGACCCTTCTCGCAAATCGGGCACTGTATAGCTAGTATTCGGCGTTGGATAGTTGTTACACTTAATCCATTCACCGCCGCGCTCTCTTCTTTCTACAATATATCCTGATATTGGTTTTCCACCACAATAGTCTGGTGGATGCCACTCCAACGATGCTGAACTTGGAGTATAACTAACAACTTGAGGTTGTGTGGGTGCACCAGGTGGATCGAATGGTGATTTAGCAATAATTGGTTTACCTTCGAGAGCATCGGAAACACCGTAAATGTTCTCAGCTTTTACACGGAAAAGATATTTTTTGCCTTCGGTAAGTCCCTTGACAGTGTAATTCGTTTTTGGACAGTAGCCAGCCACAGGTCTCCAATCATTAACACCAAACTCTGTAAATTCAATTATATAGCCTGTTATATCACTTCCTCCATCATCTTTCGGTGGATTCCATTGCAATGAAATGTGATCAGGCGCGGTCTTAGTGTAAGTTAGTGGACCTTCCGGGAGGGTTGGTTTGTCAACCACTATTATTTCAATATCAGCAGAATCTTTGCCAAATTCGTTGGTTGCAGTAACTTTATATGTTCCAGAATCTTTTCTTGTTGAATCATCAATTCGGAAAATAGTTCGTTCAGAATTCGTATCGAATGAGATTTTACCACCCTCTGACAATTTAATGTCACCTTGCCTCCATTCAATAGTCGGCGTAGGTGCACCAGAGATTGGAATATTAACACTGACTGGTTCACCAGCACGTACTTTAATACGCCTGCCGAGCAAGCCATCCAGATGGAGTTTTGGTTTTTCTTGCATGGGACGCGCATTCAACGTAGATGATGCTTCTGAGGGCTTACTATTTCCCGCTGCATTAACTGCCGATACCCTGTATTGATATTGATGATTTGGTGATACTCGATCATCTCTATATTCTGTGGTCGGAATTGGCTCTCCATTAATTTTAATCCATCGACCTGTATTTACATCACGGCGCTCAATATCATAGCCAAGTATGGGAGAGCCACCATTGCTAATGGGTTGTTTCCATTTGATTGTAATATGATCCTTATCACTGTCTAATAGTTCTGGTTTACCTGGTGCACCAGGAACGGTGTATTGATTTTTAGCTATAACAGGCTGCTCCGATATTAATGGGTCGGAACGTCCCTGTAAATTCTCAGCCATTACTCTGAACTCGTATTTAGTACCTTCTAAAAGTCTTGGGACAACTGCATGATTGTATTTTGCGTTAACATAAGAAACAGCAGGTACCCAACCGCCACCATGTGTTAAATCACGTTTCTCAATGACATATGCAGATATTTCAGAGCCGCCATTATCTTTTGGTGGCTTCCATGATATAGTCACAGAGTTAGCAGTAATTTCTTCGTATTCTAATGGGCCATCAGGTGGACCGGGACGATCGAGAACAATCAGATTAAAGCTACCCTCATCGATGCCAGAATCATTTCGCAATAGCAAATGATAAATTCCCGAATCTATGCGTTGACAATTAACAGTGTGGACAACAGTATGGTGTCCAATTGTGGTAATGGTCGATCTTTCATTTGACTTCAATGGATTGTTGTTGTGCGTCCATATCGCTTCAGGTGCTGGCTCGCCAATGAAATCTATGTCGATGTGGAATATAAGTCCTGCCTTAATACGCACTTCATGTAATGGTGTTATAATCTTTGGTGCCAAATAACGTGGTTTGGCCATGATCATATCGGATGGCTCGGATGGCTCGGACTGGCCAGCTTGATTAACAGCAATTACTCTAAATTCATACTCTTGGCCCTCGATAAGTTCTGGTACTGATGCTGCTGTCTTATTTGGAGGTACGTGCACAACATTTACCCAGTATGGACTTCCCTTTTCTTTCTTTTGTATAATATATTCGGTTAGAGGTGCACCGCCATCCGATTTTGGTGCGGCCCATTGTAGATCAACATGATCGCGATCCCAATCGGTAACACTTGGCTTACCGGGCGCATTGGGCTCATCAAACTCATTCTTTGCAATTATGCTCTTCGCTGCTTCCAATGGTTCCGATTCGCCGATAGCATTTACAGCCTTAACACGGAATAAATATTCTTTGCGATGAACAAGGCGGATAATATCATGAACTGGATGGGTACTCATGCCCGCATCTGACCATGTTCCTCTAGATAAGTCCATTTTTTCAATAATGTAATGCAATATTGGTGACCCGCCGTCATCATCGGGCACCTGCCATCCCAAGTGGCAGCCATCTCTTGTTATCTTTGTGATATCAAGTGGACCCTTTGGTGGTGATGGACGATCGAGTACGGTTGCGTGTGCCGATGCATCAAAGGAACCGTGCTCATTTTTCAGTAGCAATGTGTACCGTCCTTCATCAGACCGAAGTGCTGATGGTATTTCGAATGTCAACTCATTTTGGAAAATATTTGATTCTATTCGTGTATTCGGTTCAATTTCTTTGCCATTGTAAAGCCATTTGACTGTCGGTCGTGGCGAAGCTTCGATCGGCAGTATCCAGCCCAGACGTTTACCAGCATGTACAGTTAAATCATTTAAGAGGGACTTATCAAAGAATGGAGCCAGGAAGCGGGGTTTGCAGATAACGCTTGAAGATGGATCCGATGGATCGCTCTGACCACCACGGTTTACAGCAATTATGCGGAATTCGTACTCTCCACCGTCAGTCAAATCGGATATATGGGCTTTTCGCTCATCTCCTGGTATAACAGCAGCACGTTCCCATTGTCCGAACTTTGGTCTCTTTTCGACAATATATGATGTAATAGGTGCACCACCGTCCTTTTTGGGTGCAGCCCACTCTAAGTCTACGAAGTCCTTGCCCCAATCAACAGCTTGTGGTTGACCTGGTTTATCCGGATGAGAATATGGATCCTTGGCCGTAATAGCTTGACTAGTTGTTAATGGCTGTGATTGTCCTTGCTTGTTAACAGCACGCACTCTAAAACTATAATCATGGTTCTCAATAAGATTGTCGGCACGAATCTCAGGGCCAGCGCATTCTCCGACAGGCACCCAACGCATTGCTTCGTTGTCCATTTTTTCCACCACGTAGTGTGTTATTTCGGAGCCACCATCATCTTTGGGAGGTCGCCAACGTAATGTCATTGAGTTTTTGGTCACTTCATCTGCACGTAATGGACCCTCGGGTGCAGTTGGAACATCTAGTACAGTGACTTTTACAGTGTGCTTATCAACACCATTAATATTACGGGCAGTCAAAGTATAAGAACCAGTATCTGTCCTTTTGGCGTCTAAGATACGTAACTTAGAACGGTCATCGTAATTCGAGATTTTTACACGATCCGTATTTATAACCATATTATCATCATGAGCCCAATCTTTGCTTGGAATTGGCTCTCCAATAACTGGAACATCAAATTCAAACACATTTCCTGCACGAATTTTAATATCCAACATGAAATTCCTATCAATTTTAGGAGCCAAGTTCTTAGCCCGTGCAACATGCGGTTCAGTCGCATCGCTTGGTGCACCGGGACCAGCTTTATTTACAGCTTTTACACGGAATTCATATTTCACGCCTTCAATCAAGTCGGGAACATGTCCGCAGGTTACGTCCCCATCGACTTCAGCGCACTTCTCCCAATCTTGTGAGTATTTGTCACGTTTCTCAATTATATACCCACTTATAGGTGAGCCACCATCACTTTGTGGTCTTGTCCACTCCAAGTCGACAAAATCTTTGTCGAAATCTTTAATAGATGGAGTTCCCGGTTTGTTGGGCTCATCGTACGGATTTTTAGCTTCAGTGGCATGAGGTGTGGTAAGTGGGTCTGATGTACCTTGGCGGTTCTTAGCACGCACTCTAAATTTGTATTTATGTCCTGGTGTAAGACCCTTTATTTTCAGACTAGTGGTTGGTCCATCTGTTTCACCGGCTGGCAACCAGCGACCAGTTGCTTCGTCCATTTTCTCTACCATATAGCTATCAATAGGCTGGCCGCCATCATCGTCTGGTGGATTCCAATTAAGCGTGCAACCCTCGGCATGAACATCGTCTACCTTAAGTGGTCCATTCGGTGGGGATGGCTTATCAATAACAGTTACCTTTACATCAGCACTATCTTCACCGTTTGAGTTTTCAGCACGCACAGTATATAGACCAGAGTCAGAGCGGGTCGCATTTGTCACTTTCAATTTGGTATTATAGGGAACATGAGTAACTTTAATGTTATCCTTTGTATATACCTCTTTTTTTTTAAGTAGCCATTTAGTTAAAGGTGCTGGCTCTCCGGATACCTTACAATCAAATTTAAAAGCTTGCCCAGCCTTAATACGCACTTCGATTAAGTTGGAGCGATCAATAACTGGAGGCTTATTGCGTGACTTTGCAACAATGGGACCTGTCGCATCAGATGGATCTCCTGGTCCGGCAGCATTGACGGCGAAAACACGGAATTCGTAGGCTTGACCTTCGGTTAGGTCAGGAACAGTGGCTTTGCATTGATCAGCTGGCACTTCAAGAGCCTTCTCCCATTGCCCATATTTATCTTTCTTTTCAATAAGATATCCAGTGATTGGAGAACCGCCATCACTAAGCGGTGGTGTCCAGGCCAAATCGATGTGATCCTTGTCCCAATCGGTGGGCCGCAAGTTTTCAGGCTTACCAGGCTCATCAAACGGATTCTTTGCTATAATTGATTCTTCGCCAACTAACGGAGCAGATTCGCCCTCTGAATTTACAGCCGATACTCTAAATTTATATTCATTACCAGGCGTTAGACCCATAATATCGGCCTGTGGCTCGGTTGATCGCCCACATGGTATCCAACAATTAGTTTCGGGATCTAACTTATCTATTTGGAAGTATTCAATAGGAGTGCCACCATCATCGTTGGGTCGTTTCCATTTCAGATGGCATCCTTCCTTGTGTATATCAGATACCTGAAGTGGTCCATTGGGTGGTGTGGGCTTATCCGTAATGATCACGTTGATCAGGACACTATCCTTGCCAGAGCTATTTGTTGCTGTTACCAAATATTCACCTGAGTCACCCCGTTGAGTTGGACGTATAACAAGTTTGGTGTAATAGTCGGGCGTTTCTATTGTTGTATCCTTTCCGGATTGCAAAGGATAATTCGAAAATTTCCATTCCACTTTTGGTGCGGGTTCACCAATGATAACAGCGTCCAACTTAAGAGCTGTTCCGGCAGATATTGTTACATCGCGAAGATTCCTTCGGTCTATCTTTGGTGCAAGGTACCGCGGCTTGGCTATAAATGTCTTGCTTGCATCAGATGGTTCTGATTGTCCACCCTTATTTAAAGCAGTTACTCGGAATTGGTATTCATTTCCTTCTATTAGTCCGTTCACAGTAGCCACAGGTGTAGGCGAGTCCGTCTCCATTGCCTTTTCCCATAGAGGACTATATTTATCCTTAATCTCAATTATATATCCAGTAATTGGCGAGCCGCCATCGGTAGCTGGTTCATTCCAAGCAAGTTCTGCTTTGTTGGCTGTCCAATCTGTTGGCTCAGGGGCGCCAGGCTTAGATGGTACCGCTGAATGATGCACAAGTATTATTAGTTATAGATTTCATAAGATTAAATAATATTAATTAAAACTTACTGAATGGATCTTTAGCGACTATTAAGCCCACTGTTTCAAGAGGTTCAGATTCGCCTTCTTTGTTTATAGCCTTCACCCGGAACTTATACTCGTGTCCGGGTATTAGACCATCAACAGTAATTTCGGGTATATCACTCTTACCAACAGGTAACCAAACGCCAGTGTCGGGGTCAAACTTTTCGACCAAATAGCCATCAATTGGCTCACCTCCATCATCTTTTGGCTTTTTCCATTTAAGCTTGCACCCGTCTTTGTGAATATTGGATACTTCCAGTGGGCCTTCTGGCTTACCAGGCTTAGCTGCAAGGGTAAATGTTAGTGTAAAACTATATTTTATCGTCTCCATAAGTTGTTTTGTTTGTTTATTAACTGACTAGTTGCCTATAGAACTACATATAAAAATTATATATATAGCTACTGAATAGAATATCCTTACTTACTTATGATGTTAATTTGGAATTCGACTTGATCTTGACCATAAAGGTTGTGAGCAGAAATTTTATAAAGTCCAGTGTCCTTTCTTTCAGGCTTACTGTTGATATATTTTGTATTATAGGGTACTGTTTCTATACGGCTTGAGGATGTTGGATAAACGCCTTTGCCGTTTTGAGTCCAACTTATTTCTGGAGCTGGTTCACCACTGACATTAATGTCGAGGAAAATCGGTTCCCCAGCCTTAAAATTATATGTACGTATATTTTTGCGATCAATCTTTGGTGTCACTATTTTAAATAAATAAATAAAAATTAGTACATAATATAATAATAGTAATAATAGTACATAATAATAAGTCATTTAGTCGAAAGGAATATATAGACGAGATTCATTCTGAGTAAGAATATTTAGCACATACTTTAACTCGAATATACTTTATTCAAACTTTGTTTCTATAAGCAATTTGATATCACCAATATGCTCTTTTTCCTCTATTCGATAATTAACTAAAAAGGTTTAGGTAATAGTTACTTACACTTTCTTGGTTTGGTTATGACAGATTTGCTAACATCAGATGGTTCTCCAGGACCTGCTGCATTAATAGCCTTTACTCTGAACTCATATTCACAATTTTCGTCAAGATTCGGCACAGTAGCTTTGCATTCTTCTCCAAATGCTGGGGCAGATATTTCAGCCCCTTTAATCCATCTGTCTGTGCCCTTTTCACGTTTTTCAACAACATAGCCAGTAACAGGCGAGCCGCCGTCGTTATGAGGTGGGCGCCATAATAAATCCACACGATCCTTGTCCCAATCAACTGGCTCCGGAGTACCTGGCTTTCCGGGCTCATCAAATGGATTCTTTGCAATTATGGATTGTTCTCCAGTTAATGGATCCGAATCGCCTTCAGTATTTACAGCTAATACTCGGAACTTATATTCATGCCCGGGATCTAAGTTATTCAATACAGCGAATGGTTCCTTGAAACGTCCTGAGGGGACCCAACGTCCAGATTCCACGTCCAGTTTTTCGACCACATAGTGTTCTATGGGAAGACCCCCGTCGTCTCTAGGTGGATTCCATTTCAGTTTGCATCCCTCTTTGTGGACATCCGTTACACGTAGTGGACCATCTGGTGGGGCTGGCCTATCGAGAACGGTCACTTCAAATGAAGCTTCATCATGACCGGATTCATTTTCGGCCTTAATGGTGTATTTGCCGGTATGTAATCGCTTTGCAAACGGCACGGTCAGCTTGGTGCGATATGATTCTATGTCAATATTGTAGTCATCATCTTCGATACGAGCTTTATTATGAAACCATGTTTTGGATGGTGGTGGTTCTCCAGAAATTTTGATGTCGTAGCGAATATTTTGGCCAGCTTTGATGGTAATATCCTTAATATGTGTTCTATCAATTTTGGGTGGTGCGAATCGATCCTTAGCAGTCATTTGGTCAGATGGCTCTGATGGTTTACTTTGACCGGCTTTGTTAACTGCTTTAACACGGAATTGGTACTTAGTGCCCTCAATTAAATCTTTTACACGTGCTTTGCAATCGGGTGTATTTGTTTCCAGAACTTTTTGCCATTTTCCAGTGTTATTGTCTTTCTTTTCAATAATATATCCTGTAATTGTTGCACCTCCATCGTCGTCTGGTGCCCGCCACTTCAGATCAGCGTGATTTGCCGACCAATCGGTAATTTGTGGCTTACCGGGTGTTTCTGCAGCATCATACGGATTTTTGGCAGTAACTGGAATATCAGTTACTAAGGGCTCCGATTCGCCTTCAGCATTAACAGCTTTAACACGGAATAAATATTCTTTGCCTTCACTAAGGCCAGTTACGTCTGCTTCCGGTGATTTAGTAGTTAACACAGGTACCCACCGCCCTGTTTCCGTATCCATTCGCTCAACTACGTAATGTTCTATAGGATCGCCTCCATCATCATCGGGCTTGTCCCATTTTAAATGTACGCTCTCAGCTGTTACATCGGAGACTGCCAATGGACCTTTCGGCTTATTTGGTTTGCATAGTACCTCAAGCTCGACGTCGACTGTGTCCACACCAGAATCATTTTTAGCTGTAACCGTGTAGACACCTTTATCAGCACGTTTAACTTTGGGCATGATAAATGTTGTTTTATAATCTTCATTTTCTATTTTAATTTTGTCGTTGTTTTTGATTTCGGCTCCATTATAGGTCCAAATTATTTTAGCTGGTGGTTCGGCCTTTACTGTTGCATCGATGTGCAACATTTGACCAGAACGCATAATCTTCTTTTGCAGGTTCTTGCGATCAATGTGTGGTTTCAAAAACCGCGGTTTCGCTACAACAGATTTGGAAACATCGCTCGGTTCACTTGGACCGGCTTTATTAACAGCAACAACGCGAAACTCGTATTCATGCCCTTCCTCAACACTGGTCACAGTACCCTTGGTCTTATCACCAGGAACAGTAGCCGCATCTATCCAAGCCCGACCTGACTTGTCACGCATTTGGATTATATATTTTTGTATTGGAGCACCTCCATCATTTTTGGGAGCATCCCAAGCCAAATCAACAAAGTCCTTATCCCAATTGGTTGGTTCTGGACGACCTGGTTTGTCTGGCTCATCAAAGGGATTCTTAGCAATAATTGGCTTCTCAGTTTCTAAATCTTCCGACTCGCCCTCTTTATTGACAGCGCGCACACGGAACTTATAGGGTTTGCCTTCGTGCAAGCCAATGACTTTAGCTTCAGGCTCGGAACTCTTGCCGCATGGTAGCCATTGTCCAGTATGTGGATCCAGCTTTTCTATTTCATAATAGTCAATTGGAGCTCCGCCATCGTCATCAGGTTTTTCCCACTTCAGCTTACAGCTATGTTTGGTAATATCATTAACTTTCAATGGACCCTTAGGTTTACCTGGTTTGCCCAGTACGTTCACATCCAATTCAGCAACGTCTTCTCCAACTTCATTTATTGCCTTAATGGTATATTTGCCGCTTTGTACACGTTTGGCTCGCATAACAAAGAATTTAGTATTATAATCAACGTTGTCAATTTTAATACCTTCTTCATCACTGACCACAGGTAGACCATTAACCAGCCATTCAACTTTCGGAGCTGGTTCACCTCTTATATTTATGTCCAAACTGATGGATAAACCTGCTTTCACAATAACAGGCTTTAGATTTGTTCTGTCTATATGCGGTTTAACTGTTTATAAAAAAAATCAATATATAAATATCAATGTGTTTAATATAGAATAACACAAAACCTACGGAAACGTGGCTTGGCAGTATGCCAATTAGTTTGCTCTGACGGTTCTGAAGGTCCAGCTTTGTTTATAGCACGAACGCGGAATTTGTATTGCTGACCCTCTTCCAGCTTTTTAACAACTCCCTTGCAAATAGGACCTTCTGTTTCTGCTGCTTTAACGAACTCCCCTGAATCTTTGTCCATAACTTCAATAATATAGTTTGTAATAGGAGAGCCCCCATCACGTATTGGTGGTTCCCATTTGAGTTTAACGTGGTGCTCATCCCAATCCTCAAGTTCAGGTAGTCCAGGTGGTGCAGATATATCAAATGGATTTTTAGCAGTAATGGCCGAATCCGTTTCGAGTGGTTCTGATTCGCCCTCTTCATTAATGGCCTTAACTCTGAACTGATAACGATGATTGGGATCCAAGTTTTTCACATCGAATTCAGTCTTTTCAGGATCAACAGTTCCTACAGGTACCCATTTACCAGTAGCTGTGTCCATTTTTTCAATACCATAACCTGATAGAGGGACTCCGCCATCATCTTTAGGTTTCTTCCATTTAAGCTTGCAGCCTTCCTTATGTATATCGGAAACTTCCAAAGGTCCTTCAGGCTTAGCTGGCTTATCCAATATAATAACTTCGACTTCAGCTTCGTCAGTCCCATTAACATTCTCAGCTTTAAGCTTATAAACTCCAGTATCTTTTCGCAATGTATCTAATAATGTGAGTTTTGTGTTATAATCTTCGTTATCTAAACGCAGCTGTGCACCGGGGTTGACTTCTACATCCTTGCGGAACCATGTGAGGGTGGGGGCCGGTTCACCTTTAACATCTACATCAAACTTTACCGTTTGCCCGGCCCGTACTTTAACAGGCTTCATTTTATCACGATTTATGGATGGCTTAACTAAAATTGTATTGTATGATATATTATTTTACATTCATTTCATGATGATCAGTGTAATGATGTGCGAAATTGGGGAAATTATTTTAATGTTTGGCTTAACATAAAAACAAGCATATGCATATACGTACCAGAAATGAAATAAAAAGCTATAATATTATTTAGCAAAGCAAATTATTTTTCCCACTTTTGAATTTTAATTTGATGTGAAAAAATGTATAATGGACAATATGAATTCTTACGATTTCTTGGCTTCGCCAAATGAGGCTCTGTTGCAGCACTTGGCTCACTGGGTCCGGCTTTATTGATCGCACGAACGCGGAATTGATACACGTTTCCTTCGGTAAGGCCATCGACTGTTGCCTCAGGTGTAGGCGACTATATATCGAATATAAAAGATTTAATAAGTCTGATCAAGTGTGTTATGTTTTTAAAGCACAAAGAATAATACTTACATTAGTTGTTAGAATTTCATCCCAAATGGGTGAAAATTTATCCTTTTTTTCGATGACATAGCCAGTGATTGGCGCACCGCCATCATCTTTTGGTGCCTCCCATTTTAGCTTAACCATATGTTCATTGTAATCAACAATATCGGGTGTACCTGGCTTACTGGCAGCATCATACGGATTCTTGGCTAATATGCTGCCATCGGTCTCCAAAGGTTCAGATTCACCTTCCTCATTAATGGCCTTAACCCGAAACTGATATTCATGGCCTTCCTGAAGGCCCTTGACATCAAATTCGGTATCATTGCCAGATGTGCGACCGACAGGTACCCATCGACCTTGTTTTTTATCAAACTTTTCAACTTGATAAGCTGTAATTGGCTTACCACCATCATCTTCAGGCTTTTGCCATTTTAATTTGCAACTATCTTTGGTTATATCTTTTATAGCTATGGGGCCCTTTGGTTTACCAGGGGGTGCTAAAACATTAACTTCAACGGTTGCTTCATCTTCCCCATGCTCATTTATGGCTCGTATTTTATATGTGCCCGTATGCTTTCTCACAGTGTCAATAATTGAAATTTTGGTGTTATGCGGAATATTTTGAATATCGCAATTGCTCGGCAAGTCCGTTGGCTTCAGTTCCTTATCGTTTTGATACCATATTATTAAAGGAATAGGTTCCCCACGTACATTCACATCATACTTAATCGGCTTTCCAGCGCGAATAAGTAATGGTTTCAAATTTGTTCTATCAATACGAGGTTTCACTGTTGAACAAACGTTTTTTTTTTAATTATTATTTTTATAGTAAATAAAGTAATGGTATAAAGAAATTTTATTTATATATATATATATATATATATATATATATATATATATACTTACATTTTTTATACTTGACGATTTGTGCAACGCTCGCGTCTGATGGTGGCGATAGACCTGCTTTATTGACTGCAATGACGCGGAACTGATATTCACCATATTCTTGGAGACCGGCAACTGTAGCTTCCAATTGATCGCCAGGTATCTCTAGAGCCTTTTCCCACTCTGGCTTATTTTTATCTTTCATTTCAATTATATATTTTTGTATTGGAGCTCCGCCATCATTATTGGGAGGTGTCCATTTTAAGCTGACACTCTGATTATCGTAGTCGGTAACTTCAGGAGTACCAGGTTTGTTTGGTTCATCAAACGGATCCTTTGCAACAACGCCAACAAGAGTTGTCAGTGGCACAGATTCGCCTTCCTCATTTACGGCCGATACTCGGAACATATACTCAGAGCCCGGATTCAAGCCTGTAACATCAAAACTAGGTGGTTCCTTTTCGCCGGGAGATCGTCCAACTCTAACCCACTTGCCAGTAGCTGTGTCCATTTTTTCGACAACGTATTCCTTAATTGGTACGCCGCCATCATCATCGGGCTTTTTCCACTGCAACTTGCATCCAGTTGCTGTAACGTCGCTAACAGCCAGAGGTCCTTTCGGAGAACTTGGCCTACCAAGGACAACTAACTCAACGGTCTCGCGATCAACGCCATTGCAATTTTCTGCCTTCAATGTATAAAACCCGCTGTCTTTACGATTGGCATTTGATAGAACAAAGTCTGTATGATAATCAATATTTTCGATACTTATGCGATCCCCAGTTGTCAGAGGAACGTCGTCACGCCAACTCCAATGTAATTCGGGTACCGGCTCACCGGTAATGTCAACCGACCATTTGTGTGTACGTCCGGTTTTTATTGTGATACGCTTAAATGTCGATCTATCAATTTGTGGCTTGACTAAAGAATTGTATGTGACACAAAGAATTGATCAAGTTTAAAATAATGTTAGTTTCACAATCACATTATATTGAAGAAATAACATTTCGAATTTAAGCAGATACGTACATAATAAAAGCGGAAGCAGTAGGTCTTATGCGATTTGCTGGAAAATATTTATTTGAGCTAACTATTAAATTTGAATATACATTTTCTCTTAATAAATGTATATCCGCCTGTCCGCATGAGCGCACTGATTTTGTTATTGAAGCTTTATATTTCATATTCAAATTTGCTGGCCCCGCGAATTAAATTTTAATACCTAATGCCGAATCAGGAAATATTATTTTTTATTAAACATAATGGCCTAGGTATATATATATTTATTTATTTATATATATAAAGCTATCATAAATATTTGTGTTGACGACCACTGGTAAGTAAGTATTCACATTCTTAAAAGATTGTTAAAAGGGAGTAACATTGGATAAACAACATTTTCAAGACTCGGTGGTAGGTATATTGAACACACAGGGTAAATCGGAAAACATCGATTTTGTAATAAATTTAATTTGTTTTGGATGGGTGGGATGACTTGCGTTCGTACCTGATTTATTCTTATTTCTATATTTAAAATTATGTGTACGGATGTCACTGATATATTGAGAATTGATTTATTCTGAAAGAATTATTTGTGTGTATCCATATGCATTGAATGTCTGTTAAGCCAAAATTATTTAATATGTTGTATATAGGTAGGTTATGGTTGCAATACAATTTAAATAACGAGCTTTAATTATAACTTACGGTTCTTATGCTTGCAAAGATGATTGTCAGTTGGCTGAGACGGATCAGATGGGCCAGCCTTATTGACTGCACGTACTCGGAACTGATATACCATTTTCTCTTTCAGCCCGTCCACTTTGCATTCGGGTGTAGTATCTTCGGTTTTGGCAACTTCTGTCCATGTTGGTGAAAATTTATCTTTAATTTCAACAACATAATGAGTGATAGGACGTCCACCATCAGATGGTGGTCGTTTCCATTTAAGCGAGACACTTTTATTATCATAATCATCAATAACAGGCTGGCTAGGTGGACTTGGAGGGTCATAGGGATTTTTAGCAAGAATGGCATCAGTTGTTTCTAGTGGTTCAGATTCGCCCTCTTTGTTGATGGCTTTGACACGGAACTTATATTTTTTATTTGGAGTCAGACCCTTAAAGTCAAAGGAGGTCTCGTCGGGACCAACTTCTCCAGCTGGTATCCAACGACCAGTCTCTTCATCCATGCGCTCTAAGGCATAGCCCGTGATTTCACAGCCTCCATCATCTTCGGGTCGTTTCCACTTCATTTTAATCCGATGAGCTCGAACCTCTTCTGGTTCGAATGGTCCCCCCGGTGCCAATGGACGATCCAATACAATTACTTGGGCTTCAGACTCAATAGTACCCGAACTGTTGGTCAATACTAACTTATATTTGCCAGTGTCTTTACGCACAGACTTTTTGATAGTTATCGATGAATTCCGTTCGAGTTGTTCCAAACAGATTCGCTGATTGTCAAATTTAAGAGGGTCATTAGACTTAAGCCAACTAGCCGTTGGCTCTGGCTCGCCATCGTATTTAATGTCATAGCGTACGGTCTGTCCTTTTTTCACAGTTATATTTTTAAGGCCATCACCAACAAGGAATGGTTTAACAAACCGGCATTTGGCAATAATGGCTTTAGTTTTGTCACTAGGCTCACCAGGACCTGCCCGATTCACAGCACGGACTCTGAATTCGTACTGTTGGCCCTCCTTAAGATTATCGACAGTGCCCACCCTAACATCTCCCGGCACTTCTTTGCCGGGTACCCAATCATTTGAGAATTTCTCTTTATACTCAATAATATAAGAGGTAATTGGATCACCACCATCACTATCTGGTGCCTCCCATTTAAGGTCAGCGTGATCTCTATCCCAGTCGGTAAGGTCAACGGCATTGGGTTTGCCTGGCTCATCCCATGGATCCTTTGCTAGTATTGAGTTTTTAAATGTAGCGGGATCAGATGGACCTATTTTGTTTACAGCACGTATACGAAATCTGTACTGCTTCTTCGGCACTAAGTCATCGATCTTTTTGCGACATGGTTCGCTAGGTAGAACCTCAGCGACAGGTTCCCAGCCTTGTTTTTTAGTCAAATCTTGACGCTCGATAATATATTTTGAAATAGGACTACCGCCATTATCTGCTGGCGGCTTAAAATTAACCACACACGATGTTTGGTAAATATCGGTGACATCAACATCGAGTGGAGGTTGTGGGACGTCTTGACAAATAATGTTAACATCTTTGGTATCTTCGCCTTGACCATTTGATATTTTTATCTGATAAGGTCCTGATAATTCCCTAGATGGTTTCTTAATCTTAAATGTGACCTTATCATCCGTTACCGCAACCTCAACATCTTTGACAGGCAAAGGCTTTCCGTCCTTAATTAATTTTGCCTCAACTGGCGATTGCTTAGTACCGCTTACTATATATATAAGTTTATGATTTTTGTTGTGTTGATTGATATGAGAAAAGACAAAAGAATTTTAAGTTATATATAAGTTAAATAATAAAAATAATATAATTTATAATGCATTATAAGTATTATTATAAACAGAATAATTGAGAAGAAAGAAAGCTCCGTCCGATCTGCGTTTTCAAAATGCACTGCTTTTGTATAGCCTTAACTTTGATTGTCATCAATCATGTTTGTTTTAAAAACAAGTAAGAAAGCTTTAGTAGACTAGGAGATACCCTGAACCATTCGAATAGCCGATATTTTAAGCATGATATGATTATTTTACATATATATTGCGTGCAACAACTACACACACATACGCACATATGATATGGAAAATTAAATGTTTTTTAAGTTTTATTGTTGATGGACTTTCTTAATTAATCACAGAGTGATAATATCATTCATTCATTTGTGTGTACAAGTCTCTAGTATTTAAAATGCGTTATTTGCAAATTTGAGGCGAAGGGGGCGTGGTATCCATATTCCAAATTAGTTACAATATATGCATATCTATACAGGATATTTGAAGTATCTAGTTTTAACGCTATAAATAAACTGACGTCAATTATCGGTAATAAAGTAAGTGGATGAGTTATCGGAAAAAAATTAACTCCTACTGCGTATGTTGTGGACAAGTATTCATGCCGGATTTCTCTAAATGTCAAGCTTTGGTGGTTTAAGAGATAATAAATAAATAAGCAACCCAACATCGCCAAGATTCAAAACGTACGACATTTATATTAACACCGCCACTGCACTTCGAAGGAAACGAGTCAAGCTGAATTCGGTTGTTATTTATTTCTTGGAATCGCGTTGCTGCCAATTACTTTTATCGATTAGCTAAACGTTTTGTTTAATAGCTCCGTGTTATTTAATTGACTGTCTTTCTGACTGACTTTCAATTTGAATAAGTTGGTATATAATAAAGATTTTATATAAAATCACAGTTGTGTAAAATATACATGATACTAAATACATAATTATGGGACAATTAGGGGCGTGTCAAATTGGTAAACTTGGCAAGTGTTGAAAGTGGGTTGTGGGGAGTGAATGAATACTTCGCAGTCAGTAGCGTCCAACTGCAATGTTCTTATTTATTTCAGGCATTCGAACCGGATTATTTTATTAGAAACTATTCGGTAAAGACTATCTATCTACTATCTATCTAGCTGCTACAAAAGTAATTTATATCTTTATTAGTATTTATTAGATTTATTTGATTTTATTTACCTTTAAATGGAACCTCAACAATGACAGCCGCACTTATTGGTCCAGAAAATTCATCCGGACAATCAATATTAGGCTTGCTTTCGCCCTGGCACACAGATAGCTTACACGTCGAGGTGAGTTGACCGGACTCACAGGTAATTTCACCTGAATCAGTTAATTCTAGATTGTTGAAAACTAGCTGATGCTTGCCCCCGCCTAAGTTCTTAATTTCAATGCGATCATTTGGCACTATTGGCTCGCCATTGAACTTCCAGTCGCATGGTGCAGTCTGGTCCTGTAGTTCGACATCCAGCACAAGTTTCTCTCGTTCAACAGCATCTGTGTCTTTGAGTTTCTTATTGAAACGGTTTTGATCTAAGATGGAATAATTTAAGCAACTGCTAGAAAATCAGGATATATAAAAGCTTTTACTTACAGTTTATGATTATTTCTGCCTCAGTCTTATCTGCATTAGTCGTACACTTGAATTGACCGGCATCAGTTACCTTACAATCCTTGATAACAAGTTTTCTTTTGCGGCCATCCTTGAGGATTTGCATTCGCTTATCTGGCTTGATTTCCTCGTTGTTGCGGAACCATTGAACTTCTCCTTGGGCATCATCGATTTCGCAGGCTAATGTGATAGTGTCCTTCTCAATACATTGCTGTGACTTAAGAACTTTCACAAACTTATATGGGTACTCGACTATCTTTAATACAGTTTCAGTTTTATCTGGCTGCTTGTCCAATTGACACCTGTATTGACCGCTGTCTTCCAATACGGACTCCTTGATAATTAGCTTCAGATTGCCATTAATATCTTTTGAGATTAAGAAACGTGGATCATCAGATTCAATCTTCTTATTGTCCTTAAACCAGTGAACATTCGCCATGCTACTGCTAACGGCGCACTCCAGTGTAGTTTCATGCTCCGTAAAACCTTCTTGTTTCTTTTTCAGTGGTTTCGTAAATGTATATGTGGGATCAGCTTCCTCAACATTGAGAAATGCAGTACTGGATACACCTCCAATCTCAATAGTGTATTTTCCGGAATCTTCCACCTTGGGGGCGGTTATGATTAACTGATAAGTATCGTTTTCCTGCTTGAATTTGAATTTACTTCCTGTAAACACCTCCTATTAAGGGATTATAACCATTAATTAATACATGTTTTTAAAAACAAATACTTTTTATTGCGATAGTAGTTGCATGCTTGTTCTTCTTAAAATACTTATGCCTGAAAATCTCCAATTGAAATATAAATTTCTTATTAAGTTTTTATTTAAGGAATTCGATATTATTTTTATTGTAAGTTGAAAGAAAGAAATTAGAAATCAAACAGTTGTGCTCTAGTCGAGGCTGCTCGACTAGGAGATACCCTGAACCTTGCAAAGAGCCGATTCTGAACATTCGGTTTTTTTTTTAAATTTACATATTTATATTGCAACATATACAAACATACGCACAATTACGTTGTGGTATACACAAATATACTTATTAAATTTCAGATCTCTAGTTTTTGTGGTTTATGCCGGTGGACAGACAGATATGGAAATATTAACTCAGCTCATTATCGTGATCAAGAATATATATACTTTACGATGCCTACTTTTGCCCTTTATACACATTTTTAGAAAAATATATCCTGATTTCCCAGTTTCAATGGGTTCAGGATTTAAAAATATTATTATTATTACTAGGTTATACTTACGTCCTTGCGAAATAACCATTTAGGCTTGCAATTGGGTTTGCTGAATCTGGCCTCAAATACAACCTTTTTATCCTTGCCTTCCTTGGCGAACTGGTCAATCAGTGGACTAAGGAATGATTCCACCTTCTGTTGTGATCACATTGTTGTTGTTGAGTTTTATATTGTTTTTTTTACGTTGTCAAAAATGGGTAAAGACGTCAAACGACAATAAATTTGATATACGATTACTTAGCAGTGAATGCGTTTATAAATAAATAATAATAGTACATATATGCTGACATTCAAATTTGCCAAACTTCAGCAAAATTTTTGTCACTGCAAAATGTGTGCTATTATTATAATAAATAGAAGGTACTGGTACCGCTTATATTAAATATGATAATTGAAAAATAAAAAATTCAAAATATTAAATTAAAACAAGTGAAAATAAAACAAAAATCCCAAAAAACAATGTCTTGTTTGATATAGTTATTAAGCAAACCATAGAAATTTTAATAAGTACCTTTATTATTCTTGTAAATATGTATCTATATATATATATATATATATATATATATATATATATATATATATATATATATATATATATATATAAGCAGAGTTACTCATGAAAAAATAATATAATATAAATTAGGAGGCCAATAAAATATTAAGTATTATTTTTTGTTAAATTATTTTGCAATATGAATATAAAATGATTTGTATATATATATTGGATAACAAGTTAATAATATCCAAAAGGATATTTTCGTATATCGAATTCTGAGTTATATAGATAATCAAGACAACCGATAGCAAATTGTTGTAAATATAATGGAATATTTATGCATCTTTGTAAAAATAGACATGCATTGTCTTTATGATATATAAGGAAAGATTCAGTAGCAAAATTCAAATTCCCTGTCATATTCTCTAATGGTGAAGAATAATTAGATTTTAAATATGTATATGTCGCATTTCATTCAATTCCATTAAAATATATTTGGATGAATGAATGCAAGCATTGAATGCTAAAACGATCTCAGCCTCATTTAGATTGGAAGAAAAAGGAAAAAACGGTGTTAATCCAAAATCGCCAAAAATCAAGCGTTTTCCTTGGGCTCTAAAAGTATTTTGTACGTACAAAAGTAAAATAGTGGATTTTTTTGTAAGTATTATAAGTAAATATCTCAGAAATATAAAGCACACCTCGTCACGGCGAAACGGATGCAACGTCGGCCAATCGGGGATCAGCTCAGCTAGGGATGGTCTACGTGATGTTGGCGCCTGTATTACATTACACATACATATACACACATATACATATATAGTGAAAAGATCAGATAAAGATCATAAATATATACTTATAACTTCGGAAATTGATCGTTCTGTCCATAGTTTTGCATAATTTCAGCAAATTGAGTTCAGCTACACTTTTATTTTGACATTTGATGTCAGAGTTGTGGAAATAAAGTGAGGTCTTTTTATTAAATTTCAGACTGAGAAATGTAGGCAAGTGAATCTTCTAGTTTTGTTAAGCGGATAGTTACTCATAAATAAAAACGGTTCTTCTATAGAAATATATATATACGATTTCTAAATAGTATATATATGTAAAATATATCGATCTGAAGTTCAATACATAACAGTCAGAGCATGCTATGTGAGTTTATTGCTCAACTAACGTTAGAAGAATGCTGTATATAGAGCTCTACTCGTAATTGTTTAAGCAAATGATAGAAAGCCGGAAACAATCTGCTTCTTACCCTTTCGACTTTCTTTAAAGCCGGCAATGGTTTTTCAGTTTCTTTAAGATCGCCCCAATTGGGGTCTTGTTCATCTTTGTCCCATTTTTGATAACGACGTTTCTTTAACATGGCACGGAAATCCATGCCGCTGGAATCGGAGACATATAACTGCATTTCGGCCGAGTCCTCGCCGTGTATATTCGATACAACAACCTTATATTTGCCCTCATCATTAGGCTTGCACTTTCGCATACACAATGTGATAGAATTTGATTGTCCATCTGTGAGGAACTTGTAACGACCACCTTCAAGAATCTCACTAACTCCTTTGTAGAATTTGAAAGTGGGAGCAGGGTTGCCTTCGATGGTAACTGTAAGGTAGGCCGTCGAGTCTACAAATATGGGTAAAGGGTACACAGAACATAAGAAAAATGTATACATAATGTATTATCGATTAAGCTCACGACTTAGAACAATAACAAGTAAGAGTGCTCTAGTCGGGAGTGTCCGATTAGGGAATTCCCTGCACCCTTCACAGAACTTCACAATCAGTATTATCTGAAATAAATTATTCTTACAGCAGAATGGCGAAATTATTATTCATTCATCAGTAAAAATTGTAGCGCTTATTGGTTGACTTGGGTCAATAATGATTTTGATCGATAATACAATAATATGATCAGATATCAAATTAAAATGATTCTTATGCTCTACATACCGCCTTTGCAGTTTATGATATTACAGCGTTTATACGATGGAAAGACAGACAGACGGATTAACGGATCAATACAGTTTTCAACGGTTGTATATTATGGCGCATGCACAGATACTGATTGTTACATATATATGATACAGATACAGACATAGACATAGGTTAAATGGACATATACCTACCATACCTTTAATTTTTGGTAAGACACATATGTATGTTGTTTAATTGGGTAAAGTCACATACCTTCGACCACTGAGTACGATTCCTGAACATCAGTAATTGATGGTGGGCCACCATCGCCTACATCGCGCAATGGTGTGCTTGGCTTATTGATAAGATCCTCCAAGTCCTGAACACTAGGTCTACGCACGTCGATTGAGGGACGTCTCCTCTTTTATGATAAATTATACGAAGATTGTGGGACGATCAACAAAATAGGTTGACACAACACGACAAAATAAATATAAACATAGAGAAAAATATAGATAGTTAATCCATAAGTTTATTTTTATTATCCGTGTGAGCTGTTTTTTGTAAGTATATTTGCAGATTCAAACCGTGAACACATTGTTATTCACTCGTCTAAATACGGTTATATATATAAACAAAAATGATCAAAACGCATACTGCAGAATAGGATAAAGGGTTGTAAATGATACCGTCTATTGAACTATTGAACATCAACATAATATTACATAGCATTACTGATCATTAAATAAATACATTTCAGAGACACATAGGAAGTGACTTTGATACAATGAATATGTGTAAACTAAATTACAACGCGACTACAAATAAAACAAATATTAATGGTGAATGAAAATGATTGTTAAATGTAAAATTTACTATGTTAGTTACCAATACTGAAATGAATATATATAATGCTTAAAGTAATCAGAGGGTGATTTCGTTTTTCATTATAAACTTTGAGGTTGCGTCCACTTAATTAAGGTCCGCACTGTTCATTAGTTTTAGTCTCAGTAAATTTTCATTGAGTATTCCGTTTTTTTTTTATTTACTTGCTTTTAAACAGCATAGCTCCGACAATATAGAAATATTTAAATGTGTGTATTATTTACATTGCAGGTTCAAAATTTTGCGCCAATCGCCACAAAATTGAAATATACAGTACTATAATATAATATATATTATATATATAATCGTATATATTTAGTTGCTTCAATATTTACAAACATGTACCGTAAATGTTATTTACGCCGTTTAGAATACAATAAAATACTGTTTAATACTCGTTCAAATAGACCTTTATAAGAACTGTAATTTTATAGTGTGCCGATTCAGACTGGCAACTACGACAGTATGACAAATTTTAAACAACTAAGAATGCTGTAGTCCGGGGCTAATCGACTAATGATACGCTGAATCATTACGAAGAGACTATTATGATTATTCCGTGAAACTATTGAAAATGGAAAAACTGGATATAATGGCTTTGTTAAAATATTTGATATTATTTTATAAATTTCGATTTTCCTTTTAATCGTTTGATAATAGAAATCGAATTTTTAAAATAAATTCGATCTGCGCGTGCTCTCTAGCTCGTCGGAAATCGACGTGTTCAAACATATGGACAGACACTGTACAGGGCGGACATGGCTATATTGATTAAAAAAATATATATTTTATGGGATCCGCCACGCTTCGTTCACTGTTACAAATATTAAAAAAGAAAAAACATTATTCAATGATATTCCATTTCATACCCATTTCAGGGTATACAAATATTAATTTTGTAATCAAAGTACTATTTTCCTTTGCTGGCTAAGAAAGAGTATTGTACAGTCGGTTATATCCGACTGCATAGTTTTCATTTATTTTCTTTTGTCAAATAAATCACCAACAATAACTCAAGCGTAAAATAATTGAAAGTAAATATATGATCATTCGATCGCAATTAAAGACCTGTTTTGCATCGCCCATATCGCCGGGTCGCTGTTGTTTTTGCTATCAAGATCAAAAAAAGGATATATTTAAATTCCCGTAATAAATAATTAAACCTATTCATGCAGTATTTAATGATCGTCAAGATAATATGTAATTTTATGCCATAAAATCGATGCCTATATCTATGCAGGCTCTACTTTGTGCGTATGTCTTAGTAAAACTGAATTTCACTTAAAAATACTAAAATTAAAATTTCATCCTACGTTAAACCCTGAATTTTTAAGCACTCTCACTCCGTTGGATTAAAGTTAATTAATGTACATGAGTCGAATTAATATAAAACTACTTTTTTGTATTAAATCAAATCATAAATAAATAATATGCAAATATCGAACTACACAGATTAATTAGTAATCAAATGTATCAAATGTTATATGTAAGTGTGATGTATATTTTTTATTTTAATATACGCTTCAAAATCATGCAGCACCCTTTCTTTGATTTTCATTAATTTCATATTGACTTAGATATCCATCTAGATCTATCAGCAAATGAATAAACCACAATTTTGTCTTTTGTTTAAAATATAAAGAGTAGCTTGTGCATTCTATTGGAGTTGGATTTTGTTATTTACTTAATAATATATGTATGATTTGATATGACATATGATAGTAGTACTATTTGTATTCAGTCGGGTATATTTATATTATATAATTTTCGAGCT
This sequence comes from Drosophila fulvimacula, assembly GCA_035045555.1. Taxonomy (NCBI): domain Eukaryota; kingdom Metazoa; phylum Arthropoda; class Insecta; order Diptera; family Drosophilidae; genus Drosophila; species Drosophila fulvimacula. The sequence continues at coordinate 358,651 of JAWNOX010000204.1, read as the reverse complement.
CGCAAGTCATATGCAAGTGATGTATAAATTTTTTAATTCTGGTGCAGTTTCTGAGGAATTGACATTTTCCGATAATCTCAGAACAAAAGTTTTTTTGTTAAGAGAAATGTAACCAAACACTACGAATAAATTGACAAACACAACTAACTCTCACCTGTCCTTCACCAACCTCGCCTGGCCTCAACAACTGTAATATTTGGTTTAAATTAAATTAAAAACTGTGGACAACATTCAATTGCATTTCAAATTATTATTTAACTTAGTTCGTGGAAGTCCTTCATTCTGATCTGGCTATATATTATTAATACTTAACGTAAAATATGTCTGCTGATGCGTGCGAAAATATTTATTTCGAATTTAGGTTCATTTTTTTTCAATTTTAATTGATGTATGATGATGCTATAAAATTAATTCCATAGACGCAGGTGATATACTGTATGCATCCTAACTAATGTATGTATTACTCAAGCCTTACGTATAGTTAACTTTTTGCTAGAATTAAATAGCTCGAATATTACGCGACTGAATTGCGCCCGATTACAAGTTTATTCATCTTTTCACTCAAGACATACACAACTGACTGTTCTTTCATTTAGCAAGAGTTAAATCTATTGAGTCTGAATGCCAACGGCCATGACATGATATTTTCTACCTCAATGCTTATTATGCATATTTATTGCAGCCGTTCACTTCGATCTAATAGTTTTACATACACACACACACACACACACACACATATATATATATATATATATATATATATATATATATATATATATATATATATATATATATATATATATATATTGGGTATTTATGAATATATTCATTAATATATTTTCTTCACACAATACAAAATCTATTTATCTATTAACCTTGACGTCATCTCTTTTGAATATGTGAGCTTCTTCACCGTTTCATTCCTCTAAATGGAAATATCTGTAATTTTGCTATATTTATCGCATACAAGCCAAATATTATGTTCATGCATAATTACATTTGCTAAAAAGATGTCGCACATGTTGTCCCTCATATAAGAAATAAATATTTGTTCGTATGCATTTGTATTCGTATCACAAGGGCACACTATTATTAGCACTCTAAAATAGGTAGACAAGGACAAGGAGAAGGCCATTTGTGAATATAGACTGTATTGTAAATACATATATAAAAATTAAAATCGTTCTAATACATTGTGGTATAAGTCTGTAGTTCTCATATTACACAATTTTTATATGATTAAAAATAGTATTTAGCAAATATTCTCAGTATTGTAGAAGAAAAAATTGGTAAATATTGCAACTTATAATCGCATATTTAAAAAGGTATGTTTGATGAATAAATATATATATATATATATATATATATATATATATATATATATATATATATATATATATATATATATATATATATTTAAATATCTATATCTCTTTAAAAGCATAAAGTTAAATTGTGTACGATGTGGTTTTTTAGAATTTCTTACCCGTGTATCCATCACTTCGCCGGGGCGGAGTTTCTTCTGAGGGATTTGTTAGCATTGGTTGAGAGGCATATACATACACATATGTGCGTGCAGGTGTGGGTGTGCGTGGGTGATTGTGGTTGTAGGTTGGTTGAGGGCGGTGGAGATGACATTTGGAGTATTTATTTGATGTTTCGGTTGCGTTGCGTTCAAACACGGGCAGAATCAAATGTGGACACCAATGTGATTCGGTTTTATGGTAGTAAAAGTATTTGTTTAAATATTGTTGTGTTGTTGTTGTTGTTGTTGTTGTTGTTGTTAAGTGGACAGTATTCATACATTGTACAGAAAAAAGGGAACATATGAAATATATATGTGTGATTAAAAATATGTATTATTTACAAATAACACGAATGAATAAAATATATATTACATACATTCAATCAGTTATAGACAATATACTAAATTTCTTATACAGATGTTATAGACAATATAGTAAATTTCTCATATATGTAGATGGAATTAATACGTGTCTATAGATATGAATCTCAAGACAACCGCCCCTTCATACACTTATATCCAATTGCCAATACAAAATCATACACAATAAGGAGACGTCTTGTGGTCTAAAAAAATATTTTGCACGCCCTTAAAAATATATATAATAAAAGAATGTAAAGAAAAATTTATTGATTTTTTCTAATAATTCTAATAATTACTTCCTGTAATATTTACTAAGTAATTAGGCTGGAATATTGCAAATACGAAATATATATCAAAACCCATATCTAGATTAGAGTAATCTGTCTTGTTTCTAACTTATTTAATTTTCAACTTTTCAAAAATAATAAAAACCGATCCAGTACCTATATTGTCTTTTGAGTAGTAGAAGTTGTTTCTGATATATATTTAATATTTTGCAATACTCCAACTTAAATTACTCAGAAAATATTATATATTTTATATATTTATTTATGTAAATGTTTAAAATCTAGCTTTTACGCTATGCAAAAAACGAAGTCTATTTATCGATTTTTATCGATAATATGGAGACAGGAGTAATTATTGAATTTTCAAAACAAATTTGTTATACGTATTGTATATACGAGTGTACATGTAAAATCTCTAGCTTTTGTGGCTTACGGATATGGATGTATCGACTCAGCTCGTCGAGCTGATCAAGAATATATGTACTTTATACACATTTTCACAAAAATATAAAACCTGATTTCCCATTTTCAAATAAATTTATCTGTTTAATTCAGCTTTAAGCTGACGAAACCAAAAATTTTAATGATAGAAATGCAATCTGTTGGATGATTTTTATCCTTCAGAATTTTATCCTTCAGAAGTATAGAAATTTAAAATTTAAAAATATCTTGGGGAAAATTATACAGAATATAAATGAAAAGCAATAGGACAGATGACTAATATTTTTGTGAGTCTAGAACTAAGTATTACAATGCTAAAATATTTAAAATTGATATTGTTCATCTGATTGATTACATAAATTACTAACCAAATTGTGCAACTATATTATTATTAATAAAAAAACAGTATGTATGAGATGATAAGCAAATCAGTAGATAATTGTTCTTAGAAACTTTACTTTTTGATTTTCTATACTTTTATATAAAAAATAACTAATTACCTCGTCATTGATAATAAGCGATGGCCGACGACCCGTGTCTGCTGGTGGAATTAGAGAGCCGCGGCGACTTGGTGGCTCCGGTGCTAGGGACGGACGTTTTTCCCGTATCACCTCAATTTTCGGTGGTTCACCAGGTCCTGGAGGCTGCATTTTAGGTACTTTGGGTATTTCATCCTAAATAAAAAAAGTTATTAATAAATGTTAATGAATTTAAATTTGACGTCTATCCTTCATACATTAAAAAAATTGGTTTGCCAATACTGAGCTTTTTTTAAATACATTTGGGAAGACTCGATCAAGTAATCATTTTTTTATTTCATTACTTACTAACTATTTAAAAACTAAATATCATTTTATTAGTGACTAGTTACTAACTATTTAAAAACTAAATATCATTTTATTAGTGATCAAATCATATAGCGATATATGTATTAAAAATATGCATAGCAGTTTTAAGTGTTCATTTCACAATGCTATACGGATATGGTATCATCAAGTTTCGATTCAGAAAAACTAAGTACATACACCTGTACATTTATAAGTATAATATATAATGAATAATGAAGTTAGTTATTATTTTAAGTGTTCGATTTTACGCTGTTTGTTGAGATGGGACAGGACTATTTATTACACACCGCAATTATGGCCACCTTAATGATGGCTGACATTTTTGATATTGAGTAATCCTTTTCGTATTCTGTAAACTAAATCAGGTCTGATAAGGTAGAAATAACACAGTTGCTTTACGAAAGCATCGCATTTGTATTTGAAGTTTGATATATTTGGTTTTTCGTTGACACGCGATAAAATATAATAAAATATGGACCGTTTGTCATGAACGACAAGAGGAGACAGACATCAAGCATTTGGATGGATGTATATTCTACGTTTATGTGGTATATATTTTTCACAAAAGATTTCGCCATATTAAAATATAAATATATAAATAACATTTGTATATACGTATAAAAATATATATAACACAAATCGAAAAACGCAACGAAAAAAAAGCTTGAGCTCAATAGGTATATATTTTTGTATATATATAGTATTTATGTAAATAGTTTCTAATGCTTTCTGTGGTGCATAAAAAAAATGAGAGACAAATATTTGTTTTTATTTTTATATATCTGTATAATTATGTATATGCGCACTAAGGAATGTTTTTGATATACTGACAAAAAATATTAAATTTGCTTTTCAAAACATACATTTTATGTATATAAATATATACGATTTTGTATTCCTTTAAATATAAACAAATATTTATATATATATATATATATATATATATATATATATATATATATATATATATATATATATATATATATATATATATATATATATATATTGAAACATAATCTGAATTTTAAAATAATTAAGAACGTTGCAGTCGGGCGCTACGAACAGCGAAATACTCATTAATGGCAAAGCACCCAGTTTCACCACAAGACACTTTTTCCAATTTTGATTTTTGTTATACGGCAACTTTTTAAAATTCAGGTGAAAATATAATCAATATGCCGAAAATTTAATTAAAATCGATTAGGTAACACAGAAGTTATTATGAAAACGTTTAAACAAATGATAAAACTATTCATAGTTGTCAAAAAATGGCATTAGCAGGCAGTGAAAGATGGTGCGTAGTGCAGGTGGAATGGATGAGGCGATGTCGGTCTCCTTTTATCTATATATATTTTTTTTATAATATCTATTTTTTAGATATCAACCTTTAGGTAGTCAAAGAGTAATTAAATTGTGAGTTTGTAGTTCAATAAGGAAGTTTTCCCGGAATTTCTACGCCCCTTGTGGGCGTAGATATAACAGCCATAACCTTTTGTTTTCGATTGTTGTTTTTTCTTTGCATCTAACGTAACTGTACATATGTATATTTGCTTACAGTCTAAAAATGAATTACAGGAAAATACAGGTCACTGAAAGAGGAGATCACCAGCATCTCAACTATTTAATTTTTAACTATTTATTTATAAACTATTTTGCATTGACTTCTAAAATTAAAGTTGTAAAAGATAAAGATTTATGTGAACTGCTACTGCCAACTGTCAATATAGTTGAAATCATTTGCGTTAGTACGCAAATACCGACGGATATTGTAACAATCCAATATATGTATATGCGAAAGAATCAGTCGAAAACAGTCATACTATATATTCTTATATAGTTATATAAACATAATATTTAGCTAATTTAATAGTTTCATAATTTAGTACACTCATACGGGTTTTACCTTTGGATTGGAGGCGGTTAGCTTCACTTCTGTTGGGTCTTGACTCGGGATATTAAGAACAGGAGTGGATTTCTCAGGTTTGGGTTTTTCAATATCGACACGTTCATATTTTTGGAGCTTTGGCCGCTCATAATCATCTATGATGGTTGCAATTGGTTCAGGTTTCTTCAGGAGAGATATTTGCCCTTTGGATGCATTCGTAGGATTAAACTCTTCTGTTGCATTTGCCTTTGCCGAGCGAATAGTTTTTTTTTAAAAGAGGTGAATAAATAGTAATTCATACGAAAAGTGGCATATGCTAATTTTGAGACGCCTACGATTCAAGATTAACGATCAAAGTATAGAGAGAGTGAGAGAGTAAGAACAAGAGAGAGAGAGAGAGAGAGAGGAGAGAGAAACTAGCAGAGATAGATAGAGAGAGAGAGAGAGAAAAAGATCGACGGAGAGAGAGACAGACAGCGAGAGAGAGACAGAGAGAGAGAGAGAGAAAGAGAGAGAGAGAGAGAGAGATAAGAGAAAAAAAAAACAGAGAGAGAACCCCGGAGAGAGAGAGAGACACTTCGACAAAGTTTTATTATAAATAATGATAGAGAAGAAAAGGGCATGAGACGCTCAAGCAAAGACGACACGTAAATTTGCGAAAGCGAAATCAATGTTATGGCGCAAATGTTTAATTTCATTTGAAAATATAAGATATTAATCGAAATAACCTTAAACCTAGAGGGAAATAAGAATAGGAAATTAAAGTAGAAAAGTAAGATTACATAAGTGACATAGATCTTCTAACAAATTAATAGAATTTTTTCAAATCATTTGAGGAAAACAGAAGAAAAGAAAAGATATTTTTCAAGTTAGTAAATAAAACGTGAATAGTGTACATAAAGAAATACTTGGAGCTATTTATAATAGAATTGACAGACCAGATAGAAAAGTGTTTTGTTTTGAAAAGATTCGCCGCTTAAAGTCAGAGCTTCGTTTTACCTTATTTAATTGCTTGGCTTGTTGGGGTGCAACCTGTTCTTTAGCATCCTTTATTACGGGTTTCAAAACTACACCGAGGAAAGACTCATTTTGTATGGGCTCCTTGGTCATCAAGGCTCTGACTGAGGAACGACGTCGTTGCTTTATTATATCCATCAACGATGCTTTCACAGCCTGAGAGGGTTTCGATTTTATTTATATTTTCATTTTTTGCGTTAAGGTTAGTTTTCTCAAGGTACTTTCACCCTGACTACCTAACTAGCTGGATAACTGACAACAATGTTATTTTAAGAACAAAATGATTATTCATTAAGCATAGGTGCATGTCTTTCCATTGATATAAATGTTTATGCAAATAATAAATGAAATTATTATTTTTTTAAGAAATCATATCTTATTATACCCAAGTATAAGTATACGTAATTTTTGTTTAAATATAAATTTGTAATCCCCCTATCCCTGTTGAGGGTGAGCTACAAAGTTTGAAAGTTGACTGCAATATATGACAAATGAATCTCTATTTCTTATGTATTAATCTGGATGATTTGACAAGGGGAATGGAATGCATTTTAACATTTTAATTTTGATAGTTTGGCGAATTTGTTGTATTTACACTTACCTCCTCCGTTTTCTCATCGGCCACGTTTAGTTTATCTTTCTGTATAGCGAGTGTATTCAATTGTGTCGTTGGATTTAATAGGGCAATGAAAAAGTATAAAGGAGAGTTAAATAGAAGGGTATAATTTATACATCTCATGCAGATCATTCTGACCAAACTGACGATTACTTTTATTTTTAAATTGATTTTGACCACTACCTTTCTTTCTACAATCTATTGCTTACATATTCCCAGAATACATAAATTTAGTAGTTTGCTATATATGTACATACCCATATGCATGTACATAAGCATATGCATGTAGAAAATGGGACTTACTTCTGGTTCGACAATCACAGGTTTAAGTGTAGCACCATCTCTAGTATCTTCGTCTTCTGGCAATTTACCTTTACCCATTTTGAGGGTCTTTGGCTCTTCTATAGATTTTTCGGTTGCTTCAGATTTCTTTTACGTATACCATCGAACATATAATAGACATAGTGTAAACAAATAACAAATTAATACTTTTAACGGTGCTTTATGTACGATTGTTAGATTAATATCGCTCAACAACACTTTACCTTTGGCAAGCCATTCTTTTGTGGCACTATGTCCGCAGGCTTTTTACCATTGTCTACTGTTGGCTTCTCCATTTTATTTGGAATTTCATGTTCCCTAGCAAAATCTGTGGGCGTAAACTCAGATTTTTCATACTTTTCCAGTGTTGGTCGCTCGTAATCTGGAATTTCTGGTAGTTCCTCATATTTTGGCTTTGCCTTGGGCTTTGCTTTAGCTTTTGGCTTCGTAGCCTCTGGTTTAGTTTCCTCCTTTGGTGATGCAATAGATGTTTTACGCAGTTTCGGAAGCTCCTCTGCCGGTTTAGGCTCTTCTATAGTCTTTTTTGTGTTAGCACAGGGTACAGAATAGGTATATATATTTTAAAGTAAGAAATAGTAAAAGTATGTCCATACGGTCATATGTTCACACCATAGTATTTATATTATGTATATAAGATTATTAGCCAGAAAGATAGATTGATTAAAATATAGATAGATAAACATATAGAATTATTATATATATTGATTAATAGACAGATATATATAGACAATAAATAGATAGCGTTACAAACATATTTAACGATTATAAGACAAATAGATAGGCAAATAAATAGATTGAAGTATGTATAGTACAACATATAGAGACTGCCTCACTATAGCTCACACTTATAAATATATTTGAAGCTTTCGATTAGGCGGTAAATTTTAAAAGAAATATAGAATCAGAAGCGTTGTTTTGCATCACATAAAGTAATAAATAAGGAGCAACGATTATTGAGATATATGCCCATCTCGTCACCATCATCTCTCACCTTTGAAACACGCCTTTTTTCAGTTGGCTTCAACTTGGGAATCTCTTCCTTAATGGACTGTGGGTTACTGTTCGCTTCCATTTTTTTGCTTTCAACCTGCTGTATTGGAATATATTTGTAAAGCTGTACTTAAAAATAACCTGCATTGTTTACTTCCGTTGAATAACTTAGATATATTAAAAATTCCTAATATATTTCCTTTTATTACATGTATAATTAAGTAGACAAAAATTAAATAAGTTACACACTTATTAGTAATACATACCTCCATGGCCTTCTTATCAACCATAGATGAGCGGCGAGATTCTGATATGTTCTCATCAGTCTTTTTACATAGAATTAAAAACATATAGGGAATGAATGTGTTGGGTTGGGTTCGTGTTTGGTGCATATCTTACCGCAATTGAAGATTTCCTCGATACAATCTTTGTGACTTCATCAGAGGATTCCTCGCTGGTTTTTATAATTGACTTACGACGTACCTCAGATTTTGATTCTTCATGAATGGATACAACACTGGCCTAATTTTAAAAATGGCCAACAACAAAATATCATACGATAACTAAAGTTAGTATTTTCTCAAAAATACGGAATCGAAGCAAATAAGAAAGCTATAGTCGGGGTCGTCCAATGAAACCTTGAACCCCGTCCGATTATATATCAATAACTATACCCAATTTCATAAATTCTAATTTAATTTTATACATATATATGTGATGATAAATATTGCGACCTACACGTTCGTCGCTTTGCTAACTGCGCAGTTTACCCAGCTACTGCGGTTGGGCTGTAATATGCCAATATTATGGAAAATTCAAAGTTTAAAAACTACAATAAGAAAGGATTGTATAGACGAGTATAAATTACATATTTCAGATCTTCGTTGATACGGACGGACAGCCGAACAGCTTATCATTCTGATCAGAAATATATATACTTTATGGGGTCTGCAATGCTTCTTCACAAAAACATTATAGCCTGATTTACCACTTATATAACTCAGTGGTAAATCAGGCTATAATGTTTTTAATAATAATAATAATAAGGTATAATAATAAGAACAAGTAAGGAAGCTCTAGTCGAGACTGCTCGACTAAGAGATACCCTGAACCCTTCGAATAGCCGATATTCGAAGCCTGCTATGATTATTTTACATATATGTTGCACGCAACACATACACATACGCACGCTCACGAACGTATTATGAGCACGAGCTCTGCTAACTGAGCAGCGACTGCGCTCGGGCTGCAATATGCCTATGATATGCGAAATTAAATGTTTAATAACTTTTTTTGCAGATGGACTTTCTTGAAATTGAAAAAATGAAGTTTTCACAGTGTGTTTATGACATTCATATGTGTGTATTTGCCAAAGCACAAGTCTCTAGTATTTGAAATACGGGTTTTGCAAATTGTGGGCGAAGGGGGCGTGGCATCCAAAATCCAACTGCAAAATGTCCGCATTCACTACACCTATATGCACAGTAAATTTGAAGTCTCTAGCTTTAATGGGTCACTTAATTGAAAGTCAATTTATCGAAATTTATCGATAATTCGGGAACGGGATGCGTTATCGAAAAAATAAAACAAACTCGTATAGCGTATGGTATTCACGAGTATACATGTCATTTCAGATCTCTAGCTTCTGTGGTTTACGAGATCAGCGCGTTCATACAGACGGACGGACGGACGGACGGGCAGACGGACAGGGCTTAATCGAATCAGCTCGTCGAGCTGATCAAGAATATATATACTTTATGGGGTCTGCGATGTCTCCTTCTGCCAGTTACATATATTTTCACAAAAACATTATACCCTGATTTCCCATTTTCAATGGGTTGAGGGTATAAAAATAATTGCGAGTAGGATATACCTCGCTGATAATATTTTCGATTAGGTTTCTTACACTAGGCATAAAAATGAATAAGTTTAGCCCAACTCACCTTACGCTCTATTTTTTTCAGTCCAATTTGCTCAGCAGGTCCCTTCTACAAATGTAAATTTAATAAATTAAATTATTGATCTAACTTTTTGTTAGTTAGTGGTTGTTTTTTTACAAGAATTGGCATGCGTTTAGCACTATAATAAGAATTACTGATTGATTTTGTATTTATTGTTTGTGTGCGACTTTCGTAGATGCTTATAGAAAAGCTTTTGATTCAATTTGTGTGCTGAATATTTTCCTTCTTACCTCTTCAGTTTCAGGTTGAAGACCATTATTAGTGCTAGTTTCAATAGGTGCATCTGTTTTGGACTTGTTAGTATTGCCTGTTTTTGTTTTTGCATCAGTCGATGGCTTATTTTCAACTGGTTTTATTTCTTCTTCAGTAATTTGTTTGTTCTTGGTCTGCGGGCTTTCATCAATTTTTTTCTCCAAATTTTTTTTCTTCGCCGAATCATGGGTTTTGTCGGATTTTTGTTCAGAGTTTTCCTCTACAGATGTTGATTCCTTTTTACTTTCTGTCACTTTAGTAGGCTTCTTTCCCACAGGATTTTCCTCTTTTTTAACTTCAATACCTTTTGTTGATTCCTCTTTCTTTTTTACACTATTCTCTTCCTTTATTTCTTGCGAAGGCTCTTCTGCTTCTGATTTATCTTCCGACTTTTTCTTTTCTTCAGGAGTTATAATTTTGTCCTGCTTCTCAGCGATTTCCTCTGGTTTCTTTTCTTCAACAGCTTTTTCTATTATTTCCTGCTTCTTGGACTCTTCTTCGGCCTTTATGATTTGATATATTTTTTTTGTGTGAAGATTTTTGTGTAATGTGTATTTTTATTGTTATTGACAAGATTTTGTAAATAAAAAGACGAAAATGTGAGTTAATGAAAACGTTAGATACTAAACAGGACTTTTAGACTTAAACATTTTCAGTTAGTTGGCCTTAGTTCGGATTTAATATTCTTTAAGTGTTTAAAGTATATAATCGACAACGGAAACATTTGTGGTATGTTTTATGGACAAATTTAAACTATATTAGATTAAACTGAATAAAATACACATGTAGATATATATTTATAATTAAAGATGAGTAATAGAGCCCTAAAAAAGAATTAAGGACACCATATAAAAATCTTTTAGACCTACACTTAGGACATTTTTCCCCGGGGAAAATATAGTTACAGCATTTTTGATAAGAGAAAAGATAGAAGAATTAGAAAATTTCTATTTTAATAAAAAGACAGCAATTTTTAGAGCAATATTTTTAAGCCTTATCAGTTAGAAAATTTTTGATAAACATACATTTTACCACAAAGATATTTGACTGTTTCCATTGACTTTCGTAAGGTAAGTGTATTTTTGAAGTAGAGCTACAGTTAGTCGTTAACTAGATACATATGTAGGAAAGATTGTGACAATATACGTATATGTATATACAACTTTGTATACATGCATGGGGTGTAAATAATACTTCCAGGACCTGTGCTGGCTTCCTTAAGAAACGAAAATATTTATGAAAATATTCTTTGAGATTGTTCAGAATGTATCTAGGCTTTATATGTAATACATTTTTAAATGCACTAACCGATACCTGATGAACGGATGTGGAGGAAGAGTGCTTGGCTTGAAATTTCTGTGAACTTTGTTCATGAACTTCCGAACTAAAGGGTACTTGTGATTCCTTTATGTACTGCTGGTGTTGCTGTTGCTCAGATTGCTGAACTATAAGAATTGATTGCTGTTGTTGAATCGTTAATTGTTCTTGGATGGATACACATGTTTCCTGCTTTTCGATCTGATCTTTCTGGACCTTTGGGGACTTTTCTAACTGCTGCTGTTGCTGACCTCGGATGTTTATCTGTTCTTCATCGACCTCTGCGACTTCAGTTTTTTCAATTACCTTGCGTTTTTTTTCAGCTTCTTCTTTCTCCATCTCAGCCTTCTCGTCCTTACTTTTGTCCTTCTTTTCGATGGTGATCTTGCAGGTAGACTCATCCTTACCGGCCTCATTGGTCACAATCACTTTATAATTTGATGTATGTTCCGTCTTGGCACTACTAAATGTCAATCGTGCTGTCGTGCCATCAAATGTTGTGGTTATATCTTTTGTCTCGCGAATGAGGGTGCTACTCTTATACCACTCGACCTTACACTTACGATCCGATTGCTTCAGGCTGATTAGCAGCTCAAACGTCTTTGATTCAGTGACCTTTTGGTCAACAAGCTTACGCGCAATCTCTGGCTTAGTGGGCTTGCGCTCTTCTTCTGGGATATCAATCAGATTGGCGACCTGGGAGACTGCCTCACCCTTCTCATTGCTGGCTACTAGCTTATAGGCACCCTTATCACTATCCTCGACGTCATTGATCTCGAGTTTGACTGCAAATTCACCTTCCTTTGTTTTCTCAACTAGATAAACGTGGCGTTTGCTTTCCACAACAGTATTGCTTTCTTTATACCAGGTACATTTTGGCTCAAATTTAGATGCGACTACGCACTCGATGACAACGGTTCGTTTTTTGATTATTTTAATGATCTTGGGCTTGTCTTTTATAACAGGCACAACTGCAAATATATATGTAGTTAAAATTAATTAAAAGAGTATTTTAAATTAAAATTTCATTATCAAATTACTTACTTTCAATATTTAGCGTCAGATTAGCATTCAATTCACCTAATGTGTTTTTGATGTTGCATTTATAAAGACCTGAGTCTTCTAACTGTGGATCAATCAATTCCAATTTAATATAGTACTGATCTCCTCGTGATTCCATGGAAAATTTGAGCTTATTGCTCTCTTTTATAACCTCCCCGTTGCGGAACCAAACAATGTCTGGCTTTGGATCGGCCTTTACTTTGCATTCCATAATGACAAGCTTGCCATTATTTTCAGATATAATGCGAGGCTTTTCAACGAATGTCGGTCCTTCCCCTTCGGGCTCAGGCTCCGCTTCAATGTTTAAGTTAAGATTCGCATTTGATTCGCCGTACTCGTTTTTCACATTACATCTGTAAGTTCCACCATCTGTTGCGCCGGGATCCTAAGGATGGTAATTTTATAAGTAATTTTCCTTTTATAACTGCGACATCTAAGATACGCCTAATTCAAATACAATTTATGTATGTCGGCACTTGTATACATTGTAAATATGGGCCACACTTACGACTGAATTTGAAATTGATTGAATTTCCTAAACCCTCAGTGTTTTTATAAGAAAAAATGTAGCAGGCGTGGCAGACCATATATTTTATATAATTTCTCAATCAGATCGAGCTGATTTGATATAGCCATGTCCGTCTGTTTGCAGTTTTGGAGATCATTTGCATTTATACATACGGACGGCAGGACAGAAAAATGGATCGACTCAGCTCAACGTTCTGATCATGGATATACATACTGAGCGATAACACGCCTCCTTCTGCCTCTTAAATACATTTAACCATGTATATCATTACACCATTATTTCCCGTTTTCAATGGGTTCAGGGTATAAGAACGTATATAACATCTATGTATGTTATGTTATATATGTTTGGTTTCTTACCTTTATTTCCAACGTTAGTTCATAGGTGTCTTCCGCAATTACAGTGCTGTTTATTTTAATTTTTTTGCTCTTTTCCACTAGATCTTGTCCCCTGTACCATGTCACAGTAGGTTCTGGCTTAGCTTTGCATTTGCACTTCATGGTTATCAATGTGCCCGTCTCATTTGGTATAATCCTCGGCTTTTCAATAAACGACGGAGCAAACCCATTTGCGTCGTTGGCGCCTGTATAAATTTTAAAATATGCATTGTTATTGTCATAATAGTTTAACCACCTATTATTAGGAAGTATTTTTAATTGTTGTTTTTTGACATACACATATATGTTGATAATTCACATATATAAATCTAATACAACGCCTGACTCAAAAACTCTTGTATAATAATACAAATTTGTGATAAAATGAAATCCACGAGTCTTTAGAAATTGCAAAATGAAAGATTTTTTAAAATATGATATACTGTTGGGGTAAAGAGTTAACTTTGGATATGCACATAAATAAACATATGAGATAATGGTGTTTATTTAATCATTGTTGATTGAAACTGAATTATTGATATTTACGAAGGTCTTATAGAAAAGGATATATTTCAAGCTGAGAAATATATTGAAAAGCAGATCATACATAGGTGATGGCAGTCGAATGTTGATGATGGTGATTTATTTGTCTGTGTATGAATGAAATATTTACTATTATATATATATATATATATATATATATATATATATATATATATATATATATATATATATACACATATATGTACATATATATGTTAAAATATCTATTTAAGAATAAAGTACATTGTTTTCGGTTGTTTGTGGATGAGTATGGTGTAGTTGAAATTCATTCATTTGGCACGTTCTTGTTAAGGTAAATATTGCTTGTAAAAACAGAATAGCTATACCTTGAAAGTTAAGCGCTATATTTGCATTGCTTTCTCCATACATATTAATCGCATTACAGCGATAATTGCCGCCATCATCTTTGGTGGGATTTTGTATCTCGAGTGTTAAAACGTAGCTATCTTTTGTTATTGCCTTACGAGTCATTTTGGTTCGTTGGCTGTCAAAAATTTGCTTATCTGAGCAATACCATGTTATATCCGGTACTGGATGCGCTTCCAGAACGCATTCCATTATCAAAATATCCTCCTCTTGGCGTATTGTCGGTTTTTTGGGGAATCGCGGTGATTTCCCATCGGGAATTCTGCGTATAAACGTAAGTAGAGTAGAGTAGAAGTAGTTTCTTTTGTTTAAAGTTATGTTATATATATATATATATATATATATATATATATATATATATATATATATATATATGTAGATATATAAATCTACATATAATATATGCATATATGACATACACATAGCATATAGCATATAGCCTTACTTTTTCGATCCGCTTTCGAAATTTAAATTAATCGTTGCCACGCCCGAGCCGTGTTTATTTTTTGCGTGGGCTTTATACTCGCCCTGATCATTAGAGACTACGCTGCTTATCTCTAGGCGAGCCATATGGTATAGTTTCTGATCCAGCGTCAATGACATTTTATAGCGCTTGCCCTCACTTAGCACTGTCTCGCCATGGGACCTTATACAGAGGGAAATCGTTATATTATACTTATTAGTTTTTCATGCATAATTGCTATAAATTAAGGCGACGTTAAATAGAGTCCTTCAAGTGGGGTCTAATTCCAAAATCACAATAATCACATACATATACGTATATTATTCTTGGCATTTTGCATTTGTTTCCTTCGTTATAAATGCGATCGAAGTATTTCAAGGACAGGTTGACATTTTTTGAGTATAAAATTTAAGTCTGGATTTTCGTACCATGTCACTGTTGGTGTGGGATCTCCAACGCATCTACATTCAAATGTTACATTTCCGCCATCTTCGCTCTGACGGATAACGGGGCGCTCAGTAAATGTTGGCTTTATTCCATCTGTGCTCTCCGGAACGGGAGCCTCGTCGCCTATGAATTTCAAGTTTCAATGTTACACAAATTATCCAAATTACTTGCTTAAATTATATATATATATATTAATAGGCTTCATAAGGGTGCTTTAACGTCAGACGAAAAATGCGCCCTGTCAAAATCTGAATAATTGATATCAAGTATTAAGTTTGAGGTAAACAAGCCCATTCAATTTTTGGAAGATTGTATAACCATATATAAAACATATAGATATAAAATACCATATTTTTACAATAATTTATAACCTAATTATTCTTGAGCAGCAACAATCGAATAATTATTTTATTTTATAAGCTAACGATTTGATAAAAGTATATCCTAGGTTCCCCTTAATAATAAAACTTATTCGAAAATACATTCTTATTACACACATATATATATATATATATATATATATATATATAATACATTAATATTGTGTCGTATTTTATATCGAAACCGAAACTTGCCACATTAATTGTTTGGTATCGATACTTACATTTCTAATGAATGAATAATGAAAAAGTTGCAGTGACAAGAAAAGTGAAAAGGAAACTCTAGTCGGTGCCCGACTAGGAAATACCCTAAACCCCGCTTATCGGCGATTTTGAATGCACTTCACAGTTTGCATAGCAAAAAAATAAGTAACATGCATAAAAAAGTTTTAACGACAGCTTAGTGAATCGAACCCGGGTCTTCATGCCGGCGATCGCCGCTTCTACCAACACCGTCGTTGCACTACACGAGTGTGAGATAGCGAATTCCTAAGTTAAGTTATTGAGCTACTGAGCTACTACTGCTACTGGCTGCTGAACTGCTGAAAATTCATCCACAATTTATCTTTGTTGTTGTTATGAATTCTTAGAGTTTTCTAGATGCTTCTGCTGCTGCTACCACGTAATCGTTTGATTTAATAACATAATAGATTTCATCTATACATATGTATATATATTATATTGACTTTATATTATATAAATGTAATTCTTATTTTATATATATGTAAATATATATATCTGAATGTATGTATATTGCAAGCAGCGCATACATACACACGAACACACATACGCTCTGCTATGTGCCATATGTGCATGTTATGGGAAATTAAATGCTTAATAACTTTTTTGTAGACCGACTTTCTTAATCAAACTTGCGCAGCGTAATTATGTCATTCATATGCGTGTATGTGCAAAAGCACACATCTCTAGTATTTGAAATACGTGATTTAGAAATTTTTGGCGAAGGGGGCGTGGCATCCAAAATTTAACAAAAATCAAAATTGTATAAACGTCCCATTAAACTAAATACAAGATGTGGAATCTCTAACTTTAATGATGTAAAAGATATAATTTTAAAACGAAAAATCGATTTTCGTTTTTAATCGATAAAAAACAACGAGAAGAGTTATCGAATTTTTAAAACAAACTCGATGTGCGCGAGATATACATGAACCTACAATTAAAAAATTTGAAGTCTCTATCTCTTATATGTTCTGAGATCGACGCGTTCACACATACGGACAGACGGACAGACGGACAGACAGACAGACGGACAGGGCTCAATCGACTCGGCTTGTCGTCCTGATCAAGAATATATATACTTTATGGGGTCTGCCACGCCTCCTTCTGCCTGTTACATACATATATGTACATTGATTACCCATTTTTAATCGGTTCAGGGTATAACAATAACGGTAAAGCTCAGTTTGGATATGTTTGAGGCACGCATCTCCCATTGAAAATGGGAAATGCTTAATGATAGGCTGAGTCGATTTAATTCTGTCTGTCTGTCGGCCTGTCAATTACCAAAAGTAAGTAACATCAGCACCTAGCATAACAAGTTTGCAGGCTGCAGTTAGGCTACCGGGAGTTCTATATATGTTTGTATGTGCATACATACATGAAAATTAATTTTTCAATTTGACACAGCCCTTATGGTGATAGATATATTAATGGTGATCTCTTTTAAGTGTAATTCAAATCATTCACACATGTAAGCAAAATATGATCTTAGGTTATATAATCCACATTTAAATGCTACTTATCATGCAGAGTCTTTCGACGAGTTGAAGCTTATATACTGTACAATGTACTATGCAATTGATCAACTAAAATGAAATCAAATTAATGTAGTGTTAATCGCCAATAAGTAGTATACCCTGAAAATGTATGTAACAAGCAGGAGGTGTGGCAGAGTAAGTAAGTATATATATATATTTGATCAGGTAGACGACCTGAGCCGATGTAGTCATGTCCGTCTGTCCGAAATTTTACACATATACTCGTTTATATGAACGTTTTTGTAATTTTAAATGAATGTCATAATCACCCTGTAAAAGTTTGATTAAAAAAGTCCATCTAAAAACAAAAGTATACAACGTTTATTTTTTAATAATATTGGCATGTTGCAGTCGAGATGCAGTCTATACGCAAGCTGCGCAGTTAGCATAGCGCGTATTTTAGCGAGCGTGGGTATGTGTAGGCGTGTGTATGTTTTTCTTTCAATACAATCTGTAAAACAATCATACGGTATCTTCTAGTCGAGCATTATAAGTTCTTTTGAACTGACGCTATTGTTATATGATGATGATAAAGTTAAATTACTATTGTACAAGAAAACAAATTCTATAGTATTAAAATTTTTTGTAAAGAACTCGTATACGTCAACTACACACACACACACACACACACACACACACACACACATATATATATATATATATATATATATATATATATATATATATATATATGTGTGTGTGTGTGTGTGTGTATGTGTGTGTGTGTGTGTGTGTGTATATATATATATATATTATTATTGTTGTGAATTATATTGTACAAAAAACAAAATAAAATAAATAAATAAATTGGTCAGAACTTACTGTCAAAGTTGAGGCTAATGGTTGCATTACTTTCGCCCAGCTCGTTTTTTGCATTTACTTTGTATTTTCCAGCATCCTCAACTGTAACATTTTGAATTTCAAGCGTGGCAAAATATGAGTGGACGTCCTTTTCGATGGTGAGCTGAAATTGATGACAAGAGCAAGTTATAGACTTGTGTAGAATATATATGTATATGTTATGATTTCTAATGGGAAGTGACAACATTTTCAATTGGTTACCATAACCTGTAACCTGAGCAGTGAAACCATTCAGCTTTTATCAGCAATGTATGTAAATATCTTGATTTAAGTGGGAAACATTTACATATTTACCTTATGTCTAATAGATTTCTTTACAGGTGTGCCATTATGAAACCAAGTTATAATGGGTAAGGGGTCAGCATTAACACGACACTCGAACAGAAGTCGTTTACCGTCTTCTTCTTGTCGTATGGCAGGTTTTTTCGCGAATGTCGGCGCGAAACCGTCGATTTGTCTGAAATTATTAGACACTTAGTATAAAAACTGGTATGTATTCATAAAATGCAACTAACAACAAATAAACAACAAAGGCATTAATGTAATCTTTCACAAAACTAAGACTAAGAGAGTCTGCTTGTCGGAAAGGCTGCAACTTTCATAATTGAATTAATGTTAACGTAGTCTATTGATTTAGATTAAAAGCGCGGTAAATAGAAACAAATTTGTTTTCCACAGATAAGCCACACAGATGTGTCCTTGAGATTAGCTAAAAATGTGCAGGTTTCTTTAAATTATATGGTCGACTCATTAAGCGTGGTAAGTCCGAAAATATTATTATTAACACATGTAAGTGATTTTGGATGGTGCGTAGGAACGAGTATTGAATTCAGTCGGACACAGTTAACATAAAGTATGCTCGAAAACCTCAGTTAACTCACCTTATGTCCTCGTGCAATGAAAACTTGCCAACTTGTTAATAAAAAGCATCTCATTATATAACATTTATTTTATAAAAGTAAAATATGTTTTAATAAATAAATATTTCAAAATCTTATGAATAAAATTTAGTTTAGTTTAGTTTAATTTTAATTAATTTATTTAACTTTTAATTTCATTTTCTTAGCTAGGACTTTGTCAAAAAAAATGTATTTTAGCTAACGTTTATGAACATGTGAAATATTTAGCGCAAGCACCGGTTAGAGCGCAAAATAAATAAAATACTTAGAACATTTTTTAAATTTCAGCTTACTTTTCTTTGGGCTCGTCAGCAGCTGATCAAAATAAGGTAAGAGGGTTGAAAACATGTTTGAGAATATATTATTTCTTGAATGTATATTGTGTAAAATTTAAGATAAGTGTACTTTACATGGTGTACCAATGTTAGCTTTTCTATATCAAAATTATATATATTTAAAGTTTTTTAGTTTGTTATCAATTCTACTTATCCAATTTTATATTGTTTATTTTTATTCATGTCCTATTTGTTTTGTTTAATTTTTTGTAAGTTATATTTTAGTTAGTATCTAGCTACTTACGTGTGAAATTCAAATTAATTGATGCGGAGACCTCGCCCGATTTGTTTTTAGCTTTCACTTTGTAAAGTCCTGCATCCGTTTCAACAACATCGTCAAGCTCTAATACTACCGTAAACTTGTTATTTTCGATGGGAAGAATTTTAAATTTGGTTCTGGCATCCTCCGTTAACTTATTATCACTGCGGAACCACTCAATATCCGGCTTCGGAGACGATAATAATTGACATTCAAATATCAACCGATTACCGTCATCTTCTTGATGCAGTTGTGGCTTCTTCACAAAGCTGGGAGCGAAATCTTCAGCCACCCCCATGCTGAGGTTTATCGTTTTTCGTCTTCAACGGCTCGGTAACAGAGTATTAAGCTCTAAAACAATAGATGGCATATATCATCAATTAACTTCAATTTTAAGCGAAAATATAGGTAATAAATCAGTATATTCTCGCGCTCTTGTAGTTTCTAAGAATATGTCTATTATATATATATATATATATATATATATATATATATATATATATATATATATATATATATATATATATATATATATATATATATATATCTATATATATATATATATATATATATATATATATATATGCATATATATAGTGTATAGTGACAACCGAGTGGTGCACACGACTCACCAATATTTTGGAAAATAGAAATTTGATCGCGTTCGGTCTGCACTAACATTTTATTGGAAAAAAATTCGGACAGAAAGCGAAAATTTGAATGTATTTCCCGTTTATTTTTAGTCTTTAGTAGTCACAGTTTGTTTGTTTTTCTTATATATATGTGTATGTATGGATATATATATAAATATATATATATATATATATATATATATATATATATATATATGTATGTATAATATATAGTATATACTATATATGTATATAGTACATATGAATATATATGTACATATTTGATCGATGAGAGTGGAATCCACATGTACCGAAGCATCACAGATGTATGCATGTATGAATACATATATCGCATGTTACTCATACTCGTATACATATATATATGCATATGTTGTGTCCATCTTTCAATGTACACAGCTGTATGTATGCAAATACTGTAAGGAATATATCCAAAGTAGATATTTTTAAACACCACTACATTCACAATTTTGAATACAGTTCATGATAGAGCCAATGTGTGTATGTATGGTATACATACATACTTATACATACGTATGTATGAACACTCATGCATAACCAATTTTTTCCTCTTACCACTTGGTAAAGTAATCATGGTCGATTATATATATTTTCATGGTCGTTTTATATATATTTTTATGTATATATTTATATGACATTAAAGTAAATATATTTTAAATGATTATAAACTGTTGCATACATACACTAAATAGTAATATTCAAAATAAATACATAAATAAACAATTATATATATATTTTTCAGTTCACTTTTTAGGGGATACTTATTCAAATGTGCCAGTTCTATTTATATAGTCTACAACCGTTACACAATTCCACGAATAGACGCAGCAATATAAGCATGTAGAAGGTATGTAGCAATACTTTTCATGTGAGAGGATATGCTACACATGAAATTATTTTTAAAATTAAAAAAAACTTTTTCATTTTCTATTGGATTTATTCGTTTAAATTATATTTATTTATTTTTAATATATATATGTATATATATATATATATATATATATATATATATATATATATATATATACATACATTACATATACATTTATATATATATATATATATATATATATATATATATATATATATATATATTTTTTTTTTTTTTTTTTTTTAATTAAAGAATTAAAATCACTTTCACTCAATATAAGCACAACTGATTTATTTCTGATAATATTTATACATAAAATATAAATATTTTATTGGTACATACAACTAGACTACAAATAACACAGTGCAGCCCGCAGCAAGAAAAATTATCCTTCTGTGGAAACGAAGCGAACTCCACGAGTGTTGATCTATTACTATTTCTTTTCTGAACCGAATCGCGCTGAGAATCAGCAACAGGCATTAGGCATTATCTAGCGAGTGCTGTTTTTGTTCTCTTTACATTGCCTGTTTTGCATTCTCTCTCTCCCATTTTCTGTCGGAATCTCTTACACTTTGATGTTAGTTAGTTCTCATTGTAGTATTGGAATTTCTGTGACTTTCATTTTTTTGGCTAAATGATATATAAATATTTGACTCAAAAGTATTGACTAGAGCATATGTATCAATCTGTGAGAGTCTGAAAGCATTTCTACATTAGCCTAATTCTTCGCATTGCTTGTCATATGGTTATTTATAAATATGTTTCACACATAAAAATATCGAAATTAAATATAAATACCTGTACATCTGTACAATCCGGCATTGTTATACCCTGAATCGAATGGGAAATCAGGGATAATTGTTTTGTGGAAATGTATGCAACAGGCAGAAGGAGGCGTGGTAGATCCATAATTTATATACTTCAATATATTCTCATACAACGAAAAACATTTCTACGAACGCATCTCAAGATATAACTTTTTTTTTTGTATTTTCCTATATTCTGCGTGCGCACAGGCCCAGTTTGCTCCATGAACGACGAGATGGCGCGGGTTCGATTTCAGGACGGGGTTCAGTGGATTACCGAGTAGTCCACCCCTGACTTGAGTTTTCTTTCTTGATTAAATATTGCATTATGTTGTTCTCTTAATGTGTGAATGCTATAACTTGGTCACTCGATTCACAAGGGCAGCCCCTGAGACAGGCTGAGTAGCCTCAGAGGTGTTTGATACACCTCTGCATATGATGCGTATGATGGGGGCTAGAACAAACACGACAGTCATCTGATTTATAAGCTACTACTGAGTCTCAGTGTCCCTTTGCGAATTTGAATCGCTTATGGCACGCAATGGCGTGTAGGCGAAGTAATGAACTAATGCAATGACCTGCAAAAGACTCACTTATGAACCTCATGCTGCCTTGGAAGATCCACTGCTACTACTTTTTCCATTGTCGGGACATTACGACATACACTACATTCAGAAGAGGCTTCTTCAGCACGTAGATGTTAATAGCGTCTATTATAAGTAACTTCACAATCATTCCACAACGGAAGTTCTTAGTCTAGATTCTCTTCCCATCTGGAGCGTGTGCCAGCGTCTACCTTACTCCTTACTAAATGGATCAGAATGGTATTGGAAATTTGTCTATCAGATCCTACAGATAATATCGATCTATAAATGGCCCGCGCCGATTCATTCATAGGCAGCTCAAACAACTTGGAGATGCAATTAAAGAATATCTGTCACATACACCTATTAAAACATTCAATATCAGTATTCTATAAGCCTAGACATAACCCAATAAGTTATTCTATATTTGACAGAGCTAAAATTCTTTTAAACACCAAGAAAGTTCTTGTATTCATTAATGGTAATTTTGGTAATTTTCTATTAGCTCAAATTTCTGGAATGTGACACGAAGCTAATCATGGTAAAATTAGCATAACTCTCCCTAT
This sequence comes from Drosophila fulvimacula, assembly GCA_035045555.1. Taxonomy (NCBI): domain Eukaryota; kingdom Metazoa; phylum Arthropoda; class Insecta; order Diptera; family Drosophilidae; genus Drosophila; species Drosophila fulvimacula. The sequence continues at coordinate 334,986 of JAWNOX010000204.1, read as the reverse complement.
TGTTTTACTCTTACGGTAGTACGCTTCATTAGGAGTGCCTTAGTTGGTACACACAATTCCTGTATCTTAAATGCGCTTTCTATATATCGATTTAATATTTCTACTCAATTTCATAAAGCTCTACTGATCTTTCAAAGATTTATTGATACGAGTTATACCATTTGTAACGTTTTTAGAAGCATTCAGCAGGGTTTCAGCCTGCTCTGATGTCTGATGTCTCGTCCATCGACCTCGCTTACCAGTCATGATTCTCAAAAATAACGTTCAATTGAAATTGCTTAAAATTTCTAACAGAATTTGAACTTAGTTGGTTGCTTATGGTATAATAGCAATCTGAGGAAACTGCAGAATGTTAACTACTGCGTTTGATCGTTCATCGATACTTAGTACGTTTGTGTACCAATGCAAATTGAGCTGTTACCGAACGACTGTACCAGACATCTGTTATTTAGCTAAGACAACAACCAGACTGTTCGATAACAGTGTACGCAGTGCAATGCGCACATATGCACACCTACACAGGTATCTCATCTGCGCAAAACGAGCGCACGAGTAACGATGAGCCATTAGAAGAAAAACGAAGTACCTGCGTTCGATTGACAGCAACCCAGAGCGCAGTTGCAGCTTTATAAATAAACTATTATAACAGCGGACAAGCAGAGCTGATGAAAGCTGGGCATGCACTTATACACGTTGGATGTGATTTAAAACACGTATTTCACTGCGCATATGTGTGTGTACGTGTTGCTTGTAATGTAATGTATATGTAAAATGCATGTTTGCAATATTGGCTATTCACGGGGTTCAGGGTATCTCCTAGTCGAGTCGGCTAGAGCTCTGTTACATGTTAATATCTATTGTGTTAATGATATTTATTGTATTTGATTTTTCTTTTGTTTATGTTGTTTATTTTAATTATTTGTATTTATTTTGTCTGTTATTTATTTTATTTATTTAAATTTATTTTTATTTTTATTTACGGCCATTACACATGCTTAAAATTTCTTAGAGTCTATTAAGGAACACATAAGTTATTTTACAAAACTATAAAAGCACTTGCAGCAGGAACAATTATACGGAAATCAGGCAATAATGTTTTTGAGTGAAAATGTATGTAACAGGCAGCAGGAGGCATAGCAGACCCCACGTATATTCTTGATCAACTCGACGAGGTGCGTCGTAACAACAAGATTTGACAGGGGCAGGGCTAAATCGGCTCGTCTTGTCACGCTGTTAAAGAATATATATTTTATGGGGCCTGCCACGCGCCCTTCTTCCTGTTACATACATTTGAACAAAAACTTTATGCCCTGATTTCCCATTTTAAATGGGTTTAGAGTATAAAACCATACGGAGGGATTAAAATATTGTTGCATTTCTCATGGAGTCTATAGATAATAATAATGCTGTTATGTTACAATTCTGATACGTTCAATAACATAGTTATTTGAGCAATGAAAACAGGGGCAATAATCCGAACATGAATAAGAATGAATACTGGCAAAAAGTTTGCGAGAACGATTTAACCCTGTGTACTTGAAGGACCGCTCTCTTAGCAACCACTTCGTAATATTGTTTTCTCTTCAATCATCCATTGAGTTAACTCTCAAATTACAAATATCTCGATAGCCCTTTCCCAAACATAATGAAGTTCATTAAAATATTTGCCGAACTTAACTTTCACAAGGACCCTTATGCATCCAAGCAAATTGAATATTAAAAATTAAATTGAAGGATTATATATATATATATATATATATATATATGTGTGTGTGTGTGTGTGTGTGTGTACATACTCATTAATCATTACTAAATGGATCAGATGATGGGTATTGGAAATTTGTCTATCTGATAATATCGATCCATAAATGGACCGCACCGATTCATTCATAGGCAGCTCAAACAACTTGGAGATGCAATTAAAGAATATCTGTCACATACACCTTTTAAAACATTCAATATCAGTATTCTATAAGCCTAGACATAACCCAATAAGTTATTCTATATTTGACAGAGCTAAAATTCTTTTAAACACCAAGAAAGTTCTTGTATTCATTAATGGTAATTTTGGTAATTTTCTATTAGCTCAAATTTCTGGAATGTGACACGAAGCTAATCATGGTAAAATTAGCATAACTCTCCCTATTGTTTTACTCTTACGGTAGTACGCTTCATTAGGAGTGCCTTAGTTGGTACACACAATTCCTGTATCTTAAATGCGCTTTCTATATATCGATTTAATATTTCTACTCAATTTTATAAAGCTCTACTGATCTTTCAAAGATGTATTTATTATTGTATTGTATTATTGTAGATGTATTTATTATGTTATTATTATTATATGTGTATATACATACATACATATCTATATATATATATATATATATATATATATATATATATATATATATATATATATATATATATATATATATATATATATATTTATTTACCCATATATATAATTTTGTTATTCCATATTCGTTTCACCTCGACCGTTACTAGTTATATAATTAATATTCTTTATATGCTTTCTTCTACCAGAAATTTTGATTTAGCTTCATTAAAATAACTTTAAATAAAACAGATTTTATTTTTTTCTCCGAATTATATTTTCTAATCACACCAATTATTAAAATGATTGGTGACATCCTTGGGCGGAAATACACATATGCATTTTTCTACAACCTTCATGCTTAAATCATTTTTAAAGTGTTCATTGAAAGATATGTTAATTCACTTTTGTTGGTTTCCGAATAAATACCTTGATATGAGAGATTTGATGAACAATACTTTAATAGTTTGTTTAATATCATTAAACTGTTTTAGATAGGGATTTATTTCACGTGTAATATGGACTGGCCTTCTGATTAGGCCCAAGGCGAGTAGAAACAAGACGCGAAAAACTGTTGCTTTCCCGACCCATGCGAATTAAGAGCGCCTGCCGGATTCGCGTTGCCAGAGGACGCCACACTGTTGGCATAGTTGTAACTCATGTGTGCGTAAGAAGGCATAGCCGGTGAAATACTTTCGCTCCCAAATGCCGACGCATGGCCCATTTGACTGGGACTGCACGTAGATGAACGAGTCTCCATGCTCTGGTGATGGACAGCGGCAATAACAGTATTTGCAGCGTTAGGTGCTCCTAAAGCCGAAGCTGGAGCTGGTGGCAGAGCTGGTAAACCATATGGGGATAATGACTCGTATCCAGTTGAATTGCTACTTGCTGGATTTGTGACATTTACTGTGGGACTGCTGGGACCTTCGTTTGTAGCACCTCCTACGCAGACCAGCTGATGTGCACCTAGTGCCGGCGGTCGTAGTGGCATGTGACACGGATACATTGATGGGGGCGTCAGATCTCTTTGTTGCACAATTGACGAGCCAACTGTGGGATGACTAAAGCTTGGCATCGATGAAACCCCACTAAGCAAATGAAAATAGTTTAACTATTTAATTGTATTACGGTAAATAGTGTATTAAAACAACTTACCCATAGCCTTCACTCATCGATATCGCGTTATGATGCATATTCGAGTACATAGCGCTCATTGAGCTGCTAAAGCCACTGTTGAAGTTGAGCCGCGGAGAAATGGATGGGACTAGAGTGTGAGGAACATGATGATGATGTTGATGGTGCTGATGCGGATGATCCGAAATCCCTTGTCCCGGCCCGCATTCATTAGCAACGTCATGCGTTCCACTTCGAGTCTGTGTGTTTCTTCCTCCTCCTACTCCAGCAGATGTGTGATTTGCCTCGGATGTGTCAAGGCCACCAGTGGGCGTAGTTATTGAATTGGGGGAGGACAAACTGTTCAGCCCACCTACAAATAAGAAAGTACAATCTTTACATAAAAATACTTATGATTATACTTAAATAAATATGACTCTAATAGCTCCAGTAAGAATTAACAATATATAATAAGGGGAACACAATTCAATGCATATTTTTTATACCCTGAACCCATTGAAAATGGGAAATCAGGGTATAATTTTTTTGTGAAAATATATGTAACAGGCAGAAAGAGGCGTGGCAGACCCCAGTATATATATTCTTGATCAGGACGACAAGCCGAGTCGATTGAGCCCTGTCCGTCTGTCCGTATGTTTGAACGCGTCGATCTCAGAATCTATAATAGCTAGAGACTTGAATTTCGATAACTCTTCTTTCTTTTTATATCGATTAAAAACGAAAATCGATTTTCAGTTTTAAAATTATATCTTTTACATCATTAAAGTTAGAGATTCCACATCTTGTATTTAGTTTAATGGGACGTTTATACAATTTTGATTTTTGTTAAATTTTGGATGCCACGCCCCCTTCGCCCAAAATTTCTAAATCACGTATTTCAAATACTAGAGATGTGTGCTTTTGCACATACACGCATATGAATGACATAATTACGCTGCGCAAGTTTGATTAAGAAAGTCGGTCTACAAAAAAGTTATTAAGCATTTAATTTCCCATAACATGCACATATGGCACATAGCAGAGCGTATGTGTGTTCGTGTGTATGTATGCGCTGCTTGCAATATACATACATTCAGATATATATATTTACATATATATAAAATAAGAATTACATTTATATAATATAAAGTCAATATAATATATATACATATGTATAGATGAAATCTATTATGTTATTAAATCAAACGATTACGTGGTAGCAGCAGCAGAAGCATCTAGAAAACTCTAAGAATTCATAACAACAACAAAGATAAATTGTGGATGAATTTTCAGCAGTTCAGCAGCCAGTAGCAGTAGTAGCTCAGTAGCTCAATAACTTAACTTAGGAATTCGCTATCTCACACTAGTGTAGTGCAACGACGGTGTTGGTAGAAGCGGCGATCGCCGGCATGAAGACCCGGGTTCGATTCACTAAGCTGTCGTTAAAACTTTTTTATGCATGTTACTTATTTTTTTTGCTATGCAAACTGTGAAGTGCATTCAAAATCGCCGATAAGCGGGGTTTAGGGTATTTCCTAGTCGGGCACCTCCGACTAGAGTTTCCTTACTTGTTTTTAATTTAATTTGAAATTGTACATATTGAAGCCGTAAAGAGCATTTAAAAACGCCGATTAGGCGGGGTTTAGGGTAGGGTCCGACCAGAGTTTCCTTACTTTTTTATATGTACGTAGAATGACTACACGATATATATTCAAATCTGAAAGCTGAATTAAGGCTTCAAAATTCAAGTGAGACTGGAGAAAACTTACTTCCTGACGTCCCGACCAATAAGGATGAGCAGCCCCCCAAACTATTGGGACTGTCAGTTAATGAAGTTGTAGCCGAAGTCGAAGATGAAGTTCCATTTGTACCGGTTGAGTTTGGTGTTCGCCTCTGGCTTCGTAACTTTTCCTCTCGACGCCATTTGGCACGTCGATTCGAAAACCACACCTGTATTCTTGCTTCAGGCAATCCTATTTTACCAGCCAACCGTTCACGTGCAAACACGTCAGGATAATGCGTTCTTTCAAACTCTGAAACATTATTTTTCAAAATATTAGAAATACAAAATTTCATCGCATAACGAAAAGAAAACAAATACTAACAAACTTATCATATATTTATAATTATTTTAAGCATTATCAGATGCATGATCAGTTAGTCAAAGAAAAACTTTTACTGACAACGTGCCACTAATTACGAATATATTTACATATATACCTTTTTCTAGACTATCGATCTGATCATTGGTAAACGATGTTCGGTTTCTTTGCAGTTTTCTCTTCAAAATTAATCTGGCCTGGTCATCTTCGCTCGCTATGTTGGAGAGCCCACCATTTGAGTTGTCTCCCTCGCCGGAACCAGTTTCGTCTGATTGGTGCCCATCGAGCTCTAAAATAATATAAATATAAATAAATATATAAATATATACACACATCGGTGATGTAGATTATTGATATTGCTAATAATATTAGTTGTTATATAAGTAGTTTGGCAGTCGCAAATGGATATATCCATATCAGCTCTTTAATGTAGCAATTATGGCTATATATCTTCATAAATGTACCTAGGATTCGAGCGTTTGTTTGCATCAATTGGAAAATATATCATCCGACAATTGTATGCATGCCCAAATATATTTTTAATTGATATTGATAATTACACGTGTTGTAAAAAAAAAAATGAACTCATATATTTTGAACCAGTATTGAAATGAAGTAAATCAGAAAAATAAAAAAATATGGGTACTGCCTGTTCGGATTCTATTTAAAACCACATCGATAGCCACATCTAAAACACCGCAGTCCGCAAAATTTGGATTGTCACTTTTGATATACCAAAGGCAACAGTCTCTGTCTCTATGTGTCCGAGTGTGTGTGTGTAACTGGCATTAAATGTGAGTGAATGTGACAGAGCAAATAGATGCTGATAGCTCTGAGACATGCCGCAGGTCCGGACTTAGGTCCAGTCCAAAGCACACGTCACTTGCCTAGCAAACTGCAATGTGCTGACAGGCAACAACAGCAACAAGAACATAAACAACGGCAGTCAAGGGGTTGGGCCAGACTTGGGGTTGGAGTATACGGTACACGATAAAGATAGCCGAACAAAAACTACAACAACTACAATGCTTCGCGACGATGTTAATAGGGTAGGCCAGCAGCAGCGCGACAGAGCGACACTCTTCCACAGTTTAATATGTTAGAGAGACACCAGATAAAGCTCAAATGGAGTAGAGGATGAGGTTTGCCAGATACGATTTTATAAATATGTATTTTGCGCTTTCTATATTTATGCACCCCATCAACACTCTCGTAACCATATCACCCCATCCCCAACCGCTGTCACCGCTGCCACCCCCACGAGTTTGGCGTTTAATGAAGTGTCATCGCCTGTAAAATGAGTCTGCAAATCGCATTAAAGTAACTACTCTCGGTTAGGGGTTAGCCTGCCTGTCTGTCTGTCAGGCACGGCATCAATTCCTGTTGCCTAAGGCTACAGATTAAACAGGCTACTGTTACAGTTACTTTTCGTGGCACACCCAAACAGTTAAGGCAAAAACTTTGAGGCGTATGTGGTTAAACTAATTAGATCTTTGTTAAAAGTCGGCAAATTATATTTTACCTGCTATGCCGTCGGTATTATTCACTGAGAAAACCGTATTTCAAATACTATATTTAATTTAACAAAAAAAAACTCAAGACTATGTAATACCAAAAGAATTAAATTAAATTTGCATACGTGCACATCCACAGTTACAACTCTAAACTAAAGTAGAGGCTAATAATTCAAACTTAACTTAATCGTAATCGCCATTCTTAGAATATGAAAGAAGCAAAAAAGCGCACGCATCAAGTTGCTTGCTGGTAGAAGGAGGTGTAGAAAAAGAAAAAAAATATATATATAGATCTTTTATACAATTTTGATTTTTGTTTGTCACACCCCCTTTTGCGACAAGTTATAAATACTATAGATTTGAAGGACATAATCGCGATGTGCAAACCCATGTACAACAAAAGTTATTAAATATTTAATTTCACATAACATAGGCGTATTACAGCCTAAGCCCTGTCGCTCGCAAACTTCGGAGGGTTCAGGGATCTCCTAGTCGGACACCCTCGACTAGAGGCTTCTTACTTCTTGTTATTAACTTTTATGATCATAATATTATATTGATTATTTGCAATTTGAAAAAAATAAATAAACAGGACAATTGATCTACAATGCTAAGAAATTAGTAAAATGTTCAGTTGATGTCCAAAATATAACGAGAAATCCAAATTGTATAAAATACACTGAGCTATGAAGCTGAGGAGCTACGAAGCTGAGGGAATTACATAATTTGCAGTCCCTACATTTTATATGTTCAGATATCGACGCGTTCATAGGTAGTCGAGCTGAAATATATATACTTTATGGGGTTACATATTTTTACACTAAAACATTATACCCTGATTTTCTGGAAGACGAAAAATATTAAAACGATTGATAAATTTGATAAAAAGTTAGCGAAATTATATTGGTAATACGAAATAATTTTATAAAATAATTGCTCTTCTAACTTGCTAAGTATGCACAAAGAATATATAAATCAATGATTAAATTAAAACAAGAGGTGGGATTATTCTTCAAATCTGAATGAACTCATCACTGGTCGCTGTGTCTACGTATGATTTTCTCCTTGCATTAAGAATTTCTATACGGCAGAGTCATCACTTAGTTGAGAAAATGTAGTGGGTTTCTCTAAAAACGTACTTTACAGCTGTACAGAGCAATTTTGTTATTAGTTCTTCTTTAGTATGTAAAATTTTTTTCATTCCATTTGCAATCGATTTTTAATCCAGAAAAATTCATTAAGCTAAAATCGTATTAAAATACGTTTTGATACAGTGATATTTATACATTCGAAAACTATCATTTCACATTTTAGCTGTATAAGATTATTTGACATAAACGTGTAAACTCAATATACCTTATATGTTTCCTAGAAATAGGGTGATATAAGAACAGCGATAGCCTTGAATCAATTTAGCCAAAAATACGCACGATTGACTTAGAGTATCTCTTGGATGATAGTCTAGCTTTGCATGTTCGTCTCTACGTCTCGCCGATATGGGTAATTGTATTTTGCATTTATGAGTCTGCATCCCCGCCAATTCGATAAGGACGATAAACCTGCCGTGCGTGCGTAAATAGTCCAAGCACGTGACCCCGCCAGTTGTTGATGAACCTTGCCAGACTTTCTGTTTTCATAGGTTTCAGTTCGTATTCCCTAAGCCTACAAATATTGTGTAGTCCATTTGTTTACAAGCAACTAATTGAATGATATTTTAATATAACAAATAAATTTTAAATAATCAGCAAAAAAATGATTAGTTAACCTGTATACAGTTTAAAATCTATAAAATGAACAAATTATTAGCAACAAGTAAGAGTGTTGTAGTCGGGCGATAATTACTGCAGGACACTCTACTCTACCAGCTGCCAGCACCAAAACATTGCAATTTCCCATTTATGTATTTTTTTTGGGAAAATCAATGGACTAGCTGAATATAGTCACAAAGTTTTGAGTACATAACTGCAAAACTGTAGAAAATATAGGTTTCTCAATTTGCCACGCCCACATGGGTATAGACATATATATTTTGGTCAATGCCTCGAAGGTGTCTAGGGTAATGTAGTTACAACTGCAAAATATGGTTTCTTCACTATACATTATTTTTGGATCAATGAAAAGAGTATGTCACCAATAGCTCAACTGTTAAATTTCTGAGATTAACAACAATTAGACTTTAGAAGATATAAATTAGCGGTTTTCCACATCCCTATAGGGAATCTACATATATTTTTGAGTTATTTGGGTTGTAGCAAGTTTGAAATATCGAAATTTGTTTAGGTTCCTGTATATTACGCGCAGTTTGTTTTAAAAATTCGACAACTCCCTTTTATTATCGCTTAAAAGCGTAAATTTATTTTCACTTTTAAAATTATATTTTTAACATCTTTAAAGTTAGAGACTCCAAAACTTGTATTTAGTTTAATAAGACCTATATATAATTTTGATTTTTGTTAAATTTTGGATGCCATGCTCCTTCGCCTCGGCGCTCGGCACGGAAACCCAAGTTCTATTTTCTAAGCCGCCGTCAAAAATGTTTCTTGTATATTATTTATTATATTATTCTATTTTTTTTAATACTCATTCAGAAAGTGAAATGAGTATATTGGGTTTGTGCAATGTCCGCCTTACTGGAAATTTGGAATATATACTCGTGTATACTCTCGTCAGATTAAGTGTCAAGACTTTCCCGATACGCCCACTAGGGGCGTGACTAATTGGAAAGTGGATTTTTCTGTATGTCAGAAATACTACTTGTAGCAGTCCTAGAGAGTTGAGATTTGGAATGTATACTCGTGTTGACATCCCAAGTAGAATAAGCTATGGCTAAGGATATATCTACGGCCACAGGGGGCGTGGCAAACCGCACGAGTTTATACTACAGTTTTAGTGATAGAAGCATTGGATTGGTAGGTTGCTGGTGACCTCCTCTATCGATCGGTCAAAAATTATTTTCATTTTATTATTTTTTATTTTATGAATTTGGCTAACGATTTTTCAGAGCACTCCTGATCGTAGTATACGTGATATGGACCTTCAATAATGATTATTCTCTTCATAGGGACGGATGATGATGACCCTGCACGTCGTTCTGATCTTTCTGCCTGTTATATACATTTTAAAAGCGTTATAAAAAATAAGTAAAATTATGGAACGATTTTCGGAAAGGGTCTAAAAGGCAACGCACTGCCAAAAGTTAAGAAGAATTTTATATCACAAAACACATAAACTGACAAACTGTGTCGGGCTCTGTTATTCGAAAATAATAGACGACTTTTCTATTTATTTTTCAAAGTTAGCGGTTCATATAGTTAAACGTCGTGGACGGTAGATAACTGAAAACTATGCACACTTGGTTGAAAATACAAAGAATCAATATGGTCATAACTTGTTACTATTAAATCTCAAAAACAAGAAATCGTGTCTCGATACTCAAAAAGATGTTGGTAAACTCTTTAATATTGCGGATCTAACTATCAGGGCGGAATTCATAGGAAGTGATAAAATTGTTAATTTTTGTACAATGAAAATTGGTTATATGTATACATATAGTAGAATGGCAGAATGGCTAGTATGAATTGCAATGGTATTGAATGGTAAAGGCCATCGCGGGCGGGAGAACACATCGATCTCAGAAGGTATAAGAGCTAGAGACTTATATGATTCTTTAATTTCAATTCATTTTTGTCCTATAGTCAATCTAATATTAACTGAATAATAATACCTGAATTATGAGCTGCTACTCAAATGCAATGGCGAGTTTAGTAGAAGCTGCGTAAGTATAAAGTGCTGCTCTTTTTTCTATGTATGGTTGTCTTCTATTTAATAATGTGTATAATGTATATACACATGCGTGGACCTCCATATGGAGGTAAAGGCGTGCGTTTCAGTGTATGTATGTATGGATACAGCTCGTATCTAGTATATAGTATGCATATATAGCTCACCCTTTTTTAGCATAACTTCGTCGACTCCTGAAATGGAACAACTATCCAAACGAACGCTGGGGCCACCTATATTGATGAGATCACTTGGCGGGGTCAAGGGATGTCCCGGAAGCAGAGTTGGAGCAGCTGATGAACCTCCATTGCCATATCCTGTTACCGATATCACTCCTGCAGGTGAAGCCATTTCGGTACCATTTAAAGGAGTCGCATACCAGGACCCAGTTGGATAATGTCGAGAGGGCCAACTCTGTTGCTGATGTTGGCTATGTTGCTGCTGGTGCTCTCCATGGGCGAGGATCGAGTGGCTGGAGTGGGGATGCGGACTAAAATGGCTGGGCACACTCTGGTCGTGATTAACTGAAGGCGCAGCTGTCGTCGATAAAGTCGGATCGAGCGGTGGGACATGTTGGGAGTTCAACAAGCGTATCTTCTCATAAATGGACTCCTGTTCACTGCCCTCTCCCGAGTTGCTGGCACCTCCACTTTCCGATGAGTTTAACGGTGTTGCTGTTTGTATCAGATCATTTGTGGAGCTTGAGTTGCCAACACCAACAACACTTGCACCACTCATGCTATTACCATTACTTTTGCCATTACCATTACCATTGCTTGAGGCGGAATTGGGATTGAGATTTGTGTTTGAGCTGTTTGTTCCAGCATTTTGCTGCTCCTTTTGTGCTGCCAGGTTCCTCAAAACTCTGTTTATCGACGATACCTAGCAAAGAAAAAATATCAGTTATGAATGGAATATCGTATTAATCATTCTCTATTCTTGGTTATTAAAATGCTAGAACAGGCGAATAATTTATAACCTAAGAAATATTTTATAAAATCTCAATTAGGCATTTATTATTGATCTACTGGCGAAAGCAGCATTGTATCGAAAATCTCTTCATCTATTCAATAAATATGTATGTCTATAATGAATTTGAAGCTCATGCCCGGTATACGGTATACGGTATACGGTATACGGTATACGGTATACGGTATACGGTATACGGTATACGGTATACGGTATACGGTATACGGTATACGGTATACGGTATACGGTATACGGTATACGGTATACGGTATACGGTATACGGTATACGGTATACGGTATACGGTATACGGTATACGGTATACGGTATACGGTATACGGTATACGGTATACGGTATACGGTATACGGCATACGGTATCGACATTTTGATACCCACATGTCATATTTAAGATCTCTAGCTTTTGTGGTTTGCAAATTATAGCGTTCAAGTCGTCCTCCTCATCAAGAATATGTATACTTAATGATATCTGCCATATATACCATATAGGGCATATACAATGAAAACTCTATTTACGGACAGGTCCAGCAGGCGGACAACAACTATAAAAAAAAACTGTTTTCGAAAAGCAGGATTTTTGGAGTCTATAGCTGGTGAAAACTTTAGTGCTGAGGATGACCTACCATTTGGCACATTTTTTAACTTAAGTTTACTTTCATAAATTGAAACAGATAATTTTTTAAACACAGATAGGTCATTAGAACAGAAGACGACAAAATTGAAATAAACATTACAAGTCATTACATTGATTCTGAATCAGAAGACGAAGATATTATTCCCCAGCTAGTTAATTCAATCAATACATACAACGAGGCATTGCACGAAATGGACAGATATAGTGTCACAGCCATGATAGTCATGATTTTTCTAGTTCTTGCAGCTTAAGCATCAGCAAACAAATCTTAGACAGTCTACAATTTATTTATAACAAAATGTAAAATATTAACATATATGTACATAATAATAACCAAAAAATCTGAATTTAATATACATGTTAATTTTATTTGCGATTTCTTTGGCATCTGCCGCAAGCGGACATCTCCCGCAGGCGAACAAAAATGCTTTCAATAATTGTATATATTTTTGTTAAATACAATTCGAAGGCAATTCTGCCCGCTAGCAAATACATTATCAATGATAACTAATAGGCTGAATAAAATGTAAAGGTAAGATTACATTCATGATCAAACTACTTTTCTTCGTCCTGCGGACCACTGAAAAACGACCAAATTATGGATCATAAAGTTGATTTATGTTGCCAAGTGAAGCAAATGTTCAGTTCGTAGTTTTTAACCTATTTAATTAACTTGACAATATTGAAATTTCTTCTAAACTATATGCTATAAGTGATTTATATTTTATATATATGTATATACATATAAGCTATCTCTCTTGTTAACGGCCAATTAACCGGCTGCTCTTTGGAATTGAATAATTAATATACCCTAAGCTGTGATAAGAATGATTTTGAGAAGTCGAAGAAAGGGTATCAACCAGTCATACATTACGGTTGCATATTTTCTACTCTTATTTTAGGGTAGTGCCTGCGCATGACAGCGCTTTTGAAATGAATTCAAAAGGCAAAAGCAAAAGCGGACGAACGAAAGAAATAACAAACGCGCAAAACATATAAATGAGCGAGTGAGAACAACAGAGAAAAGTGCAGTTGAGTGGAAAAATTAGGCAGACATGTCCTTTCGAGGGAACGAAAGCGAACGCTGGTATAAAAACTTATTTTAAAAATAAAATGAACGCCATCCCCGAAAGCGTTGTACGCACACATACATACATACATCCATATATGCATGCGTATATGTGCATGTCCGCATTAATATGCACTCGGATACCCCAACCCCAATACAGGTACAGGTAAGCCATACGATGATTGTACATCAATAACAAGGTACATAACAAAGATTTCATATACGGTTCTGTTAAAAGATGAAATGCATCCTTGTACATAACTTAACATCATTGTTACATGTATCAAATTTTTTAATTCTATTTTTTTCCTTTAAATATAATTCATAATTCATGTTTCATCTTCTGTGAATAAATTATAAAGAATTAATGAAATATTTTTACTTTTGAAATGCCCATACTTCATGTGTTTTCTGTTGTAATGTATTCATTTCGACAATTCGTATTTTCAAAAAGAAAAAACCATATTGAATGTTGTATTTTTATTTTAATTATTAAGAAATATATTAAGTTGTAATCCAATGTCAATTAGCATCTTAAAGCGCACGTTTACAAATATATGTAGGTATATAATGTAATCTCGATCTGCACCATGAACACTTAATTGCACATATCTTCAAAAATGATTATATCGAAATTTACGTTATCAAAACAAACAAATAAGACAGAAACTTGAATAAATGGAATTTTGAGTCGCATGCCATTAACTGCTCTGCTACTTGGCCACTCAGAATCCCTTGGACTCTCAGAAAAAATTAGAGTATGCGGCCAACATCGAACAATTTAATTTCTAACTGCCAAACACTAACGCTTTCACCCCTCACTGATTTTTTATGGCCCGCGCTCTCAATCCGATTCCCCGTCCCGTCCAGTGGGTCGATTCCGTTTCTGTTGCTGTTTATAGCATAAAAGGAAGAATCGCTTTTTCCCTCGCGCGTGAATTTCAACGCCTTGCGCTTTGTGGTGACAGACTGGGTCGTATATATTTAATATTGTACGATTTTCATACTTTTTCTAGCACTGATTTCCCTTTTTTTTGTAGTTTAATGTGTATAAAAGATTTTCCCTTCCATTTGAATGAGCACATTTTCCACACAACTGTCAATAAGGCAGTGTACAACGCAGGACAATGGCATCACAATTCATTTGCCTTCTTGCTGCTTTTCTTTTTTTGGCATACTTAATAAACAATAAAAAAATGGTTTTGCTAACTAGATGTAAGAAGAGAAAAAATGGCGGCAAGCTTACAACAGAAACTCAAATAGCAAGCCAAATAGCAAAGAACTAAGAGTGCTCTAGTCGAGACTGATCGGCTAGAAGATACCCTGAACTAGGATTATTTTGTATATATATATATATATATATATATATATATATATATATATATATATATATACATATATATATATATACAATCAAGCCATATGCACACACATAAGCACGCGCTCAGGTAACTTCACAGTAAACGCAGCGACTACGCTTGAGTATTATTATGAGAAATAAAATGTTTAACTTAGATGAACTTTCTTAATCAAATTCATTAATCATTCATAAGGGTTTTATAAAAATAAATTAGAAAATCTGTTTATTCATTACTCGGACCTTCAAATTAAAAATCTCTGGCTCGAATCAAAGTTATAGACATATTCAAAAAAAAACATTGTACCATGATTTCCCATTTTCAATTAGTACGGAGTAAAAGAAAATTGTGATGCTTGAATATTTTCAAAATTCTTGAAAGTAGTATTAAAGAGCGGATTTGATTGTTACAAATACAAATATTGCGGACTCTGCGTGTTATACAAACCAATATATATTGAATATACTGAATAGTATTGAATCACACAAGTTATTATGAATGCTCAGATTAAACCAGCTACAAATGTTCATTTGTTTTGTGTTTAAATATCGATATACAGCATAAGACTATATTATGCAAGAATGTATGAAATGAGCAAAAGTATACTTACACTAGGAATATTGTCATTCGTGCATACATTCTCCTGTAATAATCTATCCCGGATTTCCCATGCAAATATGCTGGGGCATTCCCGTTTGTATTGCGAGATTTTACTAACGACTTCCGCGGTAGCTACACGTGGCTTAGAGCCTCCAATCGCACGTGGTCGAATACTTCCTGTTTCGTAATATCTAAAATGTAAATATATATTAATTTATTTTATTGATTCTTTGGCTTTAATTAAGATAACTATCAACTACATGCGCCTCTCCTGTCAACTGCTTTTTTTAATATAAATCCACATATTCTATTCAATATCGTGAGATATCAGAAATAATATAATTTCGTTTAAAAAATACATTTAGCTAAATTTGTAGACAATAAATTTAAAGATATATATATATATATATATATTCGATATTTTTATACTCATTCACAAAGTGAAATGAGTATATTGGGTTTGCGCAATGTCCGTCTTGCTGCCCGTCCTTCTGTCCGTATGAACGCAAACCATTTCTATGCTATTGAAGCTAGAGACTTGAAATTTGGAATATACACTTGTGTATACTCTCGTCAGATAAAGTGTCATGATTTTCCCGATACGCTCACTAGGGGCGTGGCAAAATAAAAAATTAATTTTCCTGTATATCAGAAATACTACTTGTAACAGTCCTAGAGAGTTGAGATTTGGATTGTATACTCGCGTTGACAGCACAAGTTGAATAAGATATGGCTGATATATCTACGCTCATTGGGGACGTGGCAAATCGGATCTGAATATGTATCAATTTTGCATCTTCTGTTATATTTTGAACACTATTGATGCTAGAAACTTGAGTATTAACTTCTGAAGTTCAAGAAGCTATGGCGGATATATCTACAGCCACAGGGGGCGTGGCAAACCGCACGAGTTTATACTACAGTTTTAGTGCTAGAAGAATTGGATTGGTAGGTTGCTGGTGACCTCCTCTATCGATCGGCCAAAAATTATTATCACGCCCCTTTTGGGGCGTCACCTATTCAAAAATACCCTGTAATTTTCGCATTTTCTGAGTGTAAGCGTCCAAAATTCATAGTTGCGTTCCTGTCATGGAATGGTCAAAAAGTATATGTCTACGTCCACTGTGAACGTGGCAAGTAGAATTAAACCACTTTTTTTGAGTTATAAACACACAATTTATTGGTGTTTTACCACCTTAATTGAGTTTCTAAATATTATAAATGTAAAACAAATATATTTTAGAACAAAAAAAATAAGAAAGAGAAATTTATATGAAATACCGACTTCACCCGAGGCTCGAGAACCAAGCGTGGTATGATCGGCTCGCGCCACTCCTATTAGCAACGTCACTGAACCTTATAGTAACTATGTAACTTAATGAGAATATGATTCACGCTGAATTCTATTGTATTTGTTATTTCTTAGAACATACAGTTTGACACGAAAGTGTTTTCACAATGAAAAATTTTCATATTTGTTTACTTTAAGGATTAAAGTAGAAAAATATGAAAATTTTTCGTTGTGAAAACACTTTCGTATCAAACTGTACATAAGAAAATGTTTGCTGTGCAGCTTTGCAGCATATTTGTCAATTGCCTAAACGTGTTATTGAATAACTTCTGTGTTACTTAACGGATTTTAATGAAATTTTTAGTATATTAATTATATTTTCAACTGAATTGTAAGAAATTGGTATATAGCAAAAACCAAATTAGATACAGAATTATTCTAAGCAAATTTGAGAGCAATGATGACAGATGCTGAACTTGGATGTTCCATGAATGTTTATACTATATCGGCTCTCATTTACCTATTCATCCGTTTGAAAATGAAACTTTAATTTTACAGAAAATTATTTTTTATGCAATTTTTTCATTTCGAAATTTCGAATAAAATGAAAAGAATTTTATTTTTATTTCTATCAACTCTATGTTATCCAGTATTTCCCTTTTTTAGCTGCACCCATCAAGGAGAAGTCAGGAAATCAAAATGTGCATAATCCTTCATTTTCAATACTTAGAGTAAGTAGCTTAATATTGAGTACTTACCTGCCTAATATTTTGCTAACGCATCCATTAGATACTTGCAGGATCCGCGAAATATCACATGGTCGAGCTCCAGAGTGGGCGAGCTCAACGATTTTCTGGCGAGTTGAATCTGGTAATGGCCTTCCTCCAACAAAAACCCCACCCAATTGATTTACTCCACTATGACCTGAAATATTCAATTCATGTAACTAATATTTTTAGTTAATTAACTCTTTTAAGATTTTTAGTTTTTGAAAAGTCCTCAAATAACATTATAATGCCCGTAATGATCGAAAATAGCTCAATTTCAATTCGCGTAATTCGATTATAGATCACATCAGCTTAGCTGATTACTTCGCTGAGATTATCTCCAAAATGATTTTGGTCAATTCCAATCGATGGTCAAATGTGACATTCATGTTACTATTCCATATAATTATTCCAATTACTTAGAGAAGTCATTTGACATGTTCTGGGAGTTCTGATTATAGTGATATGCTGTCCATTGCTTGTTTATTATGGATCCGACCAAGGAAATTTGAAATTTTAGTGTTGCCTATGTACCATTCAGCACCTCCTACACGCCTGAGAAAGGTGGCCCGTGCTGTGAGGCTTCATAGAATTGTATTCCACATCTCAAAATTGGGGTCATATTACTTCTGTATATAAGTATTTTGTCTGTCCGTCTGCCAATGTCTTACAATGTAAACTCGTATATATTATGCGTAGTATAGATTCGTGTATACATGTTGTAGTTTTTTCATTTGGGATACCATGCCACCTTCCCCAAGTTTGCAAAAGCCGTAAGCCTTGTTACCCCAGTTAGCAGAGCACCTGCTTCGGCCTGCTTCTATATGTTCGGAATATCGGATATTTAAAGGATTTGAGCTATCCCCTAGACTGAGAGTTGAGACTCAACTCTTACCTCTGTTCTCTTTGTTTTCAAAAAGATTCAATGATAGAAAAAAAAATAGGTTTTGGAACGAGCTTAGCCTGTCAAGATGTTTCCTCTGCTTTCCTGAGTATATTTTTCTAAGTGGGGAAAATATTTTTGTTTGGTAACAATTCAATTTGGTCGAGATTGAAGCGGTGATTTTTTTTAAACAAAAAGAAAAACACGATAAAACAAAAATAGATAATCAAATCAGCCGGTCAACCAGAAGGGAAAGAGTAAAAAACACTCATCAAATCGATGGATTTCAAATATTCCTAGTATTGTTACTTGTGAGATAATCCCAAAATCTGAGTATCAATTTGATTCTTTATTGAGCCCAGCGATGCGGCAAACTTGTCTGCCACTTTTACCCCATCATCGAATTCCTGGAGATAAGGGTCAAAGCACAATAAAGGGCTAAGCCCGATTCTATCCTTTGAAGACCGTTTGCCCCAGTTCAGCAGCCAAGCGTTCAATGATGAAGTGCAATCATCATTAAATTGAATAGATAACAGATTATAATGATAAGAGCGCTTACTATTAGAAAATCTTGCTGTTTTATCTATAACTAACTCAATAATAATCCAAATAAAGTTTCGATAAATACATATAATAACATAATAAAAGATACTTAGGAGTGCATGGCGTATGAAAAAATGCGAATACCGTGACAAAAAGTTTTGTTTAGCAATGTTTAATACTAATATATTGTTTAAATACATATATATCCATATCCCTATGCATAGGATACATATTAAAATTTGATCTACACAGCATTTAGCCAGCAACTAACTAATCTTAAGAATTAACAGCTAATTTCATAATCTGTTATTCACATCTTGCTTAGGGTGATATCTATATAGACGCTGTCAGCAGTTTTCGACGACAATAGATAAATGTGCACTAATCATAGCTGTTTACATGGAAAGAGAAAGCAGTTTGAAATCTCATGAAATATATTGGTTTGTATGTATGTATGTAATTTTCAAAATAAAAGATCCGGACAGAAAATGATGATTTACCGAATGTTCGAAGCCTAACAAAAGCCAAAAACATCTTGCAACAGGATTAACGATGTAATTGCAACACAAATTTGGACCATGGACGTACAACAGGAGCTGGACCTTAACCTGGATCTGGACCTGGACCTGGACTGAAAACTAAGTGCAGTATCCAGGCCATATCGTTGCGATGACAATGGCAAGAAATAACCAGTAGGAACCCCGGAACATCACGTCGTACAATGACTGTGCCGCTAAAGAGGCTCATTTGTGTGATGTGAATGTGTAAATATGATAGTTGTGTGCGAAAACGGGATAGCCGCATATTAATATTGGGAGGGAAGAGCGTGCTGAACTCCGGTCGGTAGGCGACACGAGCAGCGTTAACACAATAAGCAGACAAAACAAAATGCTGATGCTTTTGTTTGTTCTCCATTCGACTTCGGCTTTCACCTTTACGATAATTGTTTTCATTTGTAACGACATGACACGAAACAGTTCTCGAACACAGAAGACTCTTCAATTTCATTATATAGATGGAAAATGATTGTATTGATTCATAACACAAACAATGGCACGGACATAACTAAAAGTACTTATCGGCACAGCGGGGCGGTGAGTGTCAGGTAGTCAATGTCGAGGACGAGGGGACCACGAAACAAGGATCGCAAAACGGGGAAGAAAACATGTCAAACAGGCGTAGTATGTTCGATCGACTGTGTTTTTTCCCGATGGTGATTCCCCTATGTGCTAAATTTACGTCTTTACTTGGACTTAGAGAGACCGGGAACTCGTGGTCTCCCCTTATTTCGCTTTCCTCGTATCCGTCATCCATTGTCCACACTGATCAGCTTGGCTCTTGTTTTTTGTTCTCATTCCATTGTGGGACCATAATTGCCTGCTTATACTGCTTAAAGATCCATTGACAAAGTCATTTACAGCACAATGCCAACAAACAATTAGTGGCAAAATCAATGAATGCCAATGTCTCGCCATTTTCGCACCAAATTTCAAATATTTCACATAATTTTCACAAACCGATCTACATCTGAGCAGTACCAACTCCTAAACAACTCAATTAGGGAAGTATATGTGTATGCATTTGAAATGTATCGATTACATAAGAACAGGTACACATTGTTACTAGAAATGACTTAACTTTTTATGCTCAAGACCCAATAAAAATGGGAGATCAGAGTACAATGTTTTTCTGAAATGTATGGAATAGCAGAAGGAGCACGCATCCAGGCCCCATGAAGTGTATGACTTGATGATCAGCTCGTCAGCTGAGTCGAACAAGACATTTGACAAGACATTTACTCGCGTATATCATAATAAAATTGACTTCGTTTTTATATATAGTTAAAGCTAGACTAAAATTCACTGTCTAAATACGTGTAGTAAATACAAAGAATTTGTAATTTTTTGATTTTTGATGCCACGCTGCCTTCTCCCCAAATTTGTAATTTGTAAAATAGAAGTGGCCTGCTTTAGAAAATACACTTATTGAAATAACATTATCGCGCTATGTCTTGATTAAGAAAGTCCGTCAACAACAAAAATTATTCAAATATAATATAAATTTAATAATTTTATTTTTTTAATTAATTTAACAATTTAAGCATGCGTAAGCCCCGGCGCAGTCATTGCGTTTGCTGCGCAGTTATGCGTGCCTGCTTTTGTTATGCACTGCTCTCAATATATATGTAAAATAAGTAGGTTTTGAAATATCAGGTCTTTTGAGGGTTCAGAGTATTTCTCAATAAAACAGTCTAAGGTGTAAAAGCACTCTTACTTTTAAATGTGGCTTAAGCACTGTTTCTGTCCATAGAGTGACAATATTAAATTTATTTGAAATACTTGGCTTGGGATTTTGATAAAACCCTTGTGTTACTTTACTATTGCTAATGCGTTTGTTTATTCCTGCAAATAAAATAAGCATAGAATAAACGTATGGTTCAGGTGATCTATTCCTAGTTGATATGTCTAGATGAATTAATCAATTAACGAATTAATTAATTAAGTGGACAATATAGAGAGAGGCATTCTCATTGTTCATATAGAGGACGAGCTGAGTCGTCACGCCTATATTTTCATTTGTATACGCGCAACTAAACTAACCAAGTAAGAGGGCTCAGCTTGAAACCGCTCGGGTAGGGTATGCCCTACCTTGAACCCTGCGAAACGCGATGAGTTATCGAAAAAAAAAGACAAACTCGTACTGCGTATGGTATTCACGAGTATACATTTAAAATTTCAGATCTCTAGCTTTTGTGGTTTATGAGAGCAGAGCAAGGACGGACGGACATGGCTATATCGACTCAGCAGATCAAGAATATGTTCACTTTATGGGGTCCTTACATACATTTTCAAAAACCTTTCTGGTTATGAACAAGTAAGGAAACTCGAGTCGTAGGTACCCGACTACGAAATACCCTAAACACCACCTAATCGACGTTTTTAAATCTACTATAAAGCTTGCATAGGCTTATAAATTTTGAAATACAATTAAATAAAAAATAATGCTAGTTGTATAAACAACATTTTTTTAATAAATTACCCCCGACGGCGGCCTAGAGAACCCGGGCTTATGTGCCGTCGAGCGCCACTTGTACCTCCGTTGCACTATTTGAGCTTCAAATAGCGAATTCTTAAAGTAAAGTAAAGTTGTAGCTGGAATCTACAAGCTCTAGCTATTATGTGTTCTGAGACAGACGACCGGGGATAAATCGATTCGGCTTGTGTGCCACGCCTCCTTCTGACTGTTACATACATTTGAACAAAACCACAATACCCTGCTTTTCCCATTTTAAACGGTTTCAGAGGTTTCAGGTATGAAAAAGAAAGTTGATTGAGAAATTTGAGGTGATTCTAAAAACATACATTCATCATCTGTTAAGTGGTAATATGTGGTGGTAAAGTACGAGGATGTTGAGTGTGGTGGCTGTGGTGCTGCAGTCGCATCCGCAGCTTCCATCGCAGCTGTTGAAGCAGCTTTTCCGCCAATACTTCCCAGTCCGGTGCCACTAGCCACACCCAAACAAGGCAGATTTCTCATAGCAAGAACATTGTCTATAAGAAAAAAGAGCAAAGCAAAGGAAAAATAGTAAGAATGCTTAACGACACAAAAAATACATTTCTTATGTAACAATAACAACTTAATGCTTATGTGAATTATCTTTTCTGTATGCGAGACCTAGGGGAAAGGGGAAATTAATTGTTTGATAAATTTATTGCTGTACTTTTCGAATCAAGCTTACAGAGCGTGATTAGGTCATTCATATGCGTGTTCTCAAAGCATCTACTCTCACTAAAGGGATACTAATTTTAAAAAGGTTTTCTGCAAATTTCCTTGGAAACGGGTGGTATCCAAAATTCAATAAATAATTTAAAAAAAAACAAAATTGTATAAAAAATACAATTACACAGACTGTTCGACTAGGAGATACTTCAGTATGCAAGACCCTGAAAGGTAATTTGAAATCAAATAAAGCAACTTATCGATAATAAGAAAAGGGGATGATGATATGTACCGTATATATATGGTATTGACAATCGGACGGATAGATTATCAAGGCTATATCAACTCAGTTCAAGAATGTATATACTTTATGGGTATTGCTAGACATCCTTCACCATGTTACATTTTCACAAAATCATTATATCCTGATTTCCATTTTCCATGGGTTCAGGGTGATAAAGAAAAAATGATAACTAGCTCCAAAGGGATATTACATATATATATATGAATTTCAATTCAGTAATCGACAGAATAAAATCGGAAAAGTTATAGATTAAATAAAAAACTCGATCTGCACATACTATACATAAACCTAAATAAAATATTTAATTTTTGGATCAGATATGGAGAAATTTAAACATACGGACAGGCGGCGAAGGATCATATATACATGTATTTTATGGGGCCTGCCACTCCCCCTTCTGCCTGTTACATACATTATCACAACAACTGTCATACCCTGAATTCCCATTTTCTCGGCTAAGAGATATTTAATAACCTCATAGTTTCGTTTTCCATTTTCAATGAGTTCATGGTGAAACAAGTAAGAGTGAGACTGCTCGACTCGAAGATACCCTGAAACCTGCGAAAAGCAATTATTATGATTACTCTAAATTTTTTTTTTTATATTATAACCAAAAATACGCACGAATAACCATGTGCTCTGCTAACATCGGAGCGCCTAGGCTGTAAAATGCCTATTAAAGGGGAAATAAAATTATTAATAATTTTTTTTTTTAATTGAATTTCCGAATATAACTTTCACAGAGCGATAATATGATTCAGGTGTATTATTTGCCAAATTTTTAGTATTTTGATTAAAACACGTGATTACACATAAAAAAAATCCAAATGAATTCTCACTTCTATTTATTTGTGTTATTCTTGTTTACTAAATATTATTTATTTATTGTTTACTACTACTATTTATTGTTCGCTTTTATTACCATAAAACTCTATAGAAATACCTCATGGCATTTTCGTTTTTTGGATAAGGCGAATATATCAAACCAAGTTAAGAACTGATTACACTTAAAGCTTGAGGCAAATTTCTCCTCACAAACTAAATAATATGTTTTAAAGTGAAAAAATATATAAACTTGATACTTTTTAAAGTTGAAAGCATACCCTTATGGTTTATATCATCCAAATTTGGTAGTCGTTCAATTAGTGCTCCTGTGGACCAAGACACTGCACCAATGGCTGCAGGTGTTGGTTGAAGTGTAAACATTTTTCTTCTATTTGCCTATTGGTTCGTTCGTTCGCTATTCCAATAGTAAAGTTAGATTTACAGTTGTTGCTGGTGCTGCTGCTGCTGGTGCTGCTGCTGGTGCTTCTAATTTTAATTTCAACATTCGGACTTCAAATGTAAATTGGTCGCGTTTTCTCATACGTAAACGCGCTACTCGCCAGTCGAGTGTCAACAATGAACATTTAAAATAAATGCCACGGTTCACTGCAGGCGGCAATATTCATACAGGACTACCACCACAGGATCCTGTCGCTCTCAAAGGAATTTATACAGATGGTAATGCTTTTTTTATATTTAAGGCCCCTGTGTTTGTAAGATGCCTATGTAAATTCCAAACGCATGTGTGTGTATCGCGTGAACTCTGCATTACTTTTGCAAATCCTTTGTGTTTATTTGTAATGCTCACTTTTTAATTGATGTGTACTAGAGTGCACTTTTAATTTTCATTTGAAGGGGTATCAGGTTGTCGTGTTGACACTGTTTAATGCCTTATCGGGCAGCGTATGCAAGCACGCACAATATTCGCACATACTTCACTTCACGTTATCCATACGAAAGTAATATTTAAATAAATATTATAACACACATATTTAAATATATATATATATATATATATATATATATATATATGTACATATATATGCTCGCTTTTTGAAACACTTTTTTCTTACTAGGTAAATCGTTACCGGTGGTCACATATTATGTTTATAGTCGACGGCCGCCGGTACAAGTAGTTACAGTAAATGCGCGAGCGACAGTGCCAATGCAAATGCCAATATGACTATCGCTTGTTTGAGAATTTGTTTGTGTGGTTCGAGCATCTGGGCTAATTTGAAGCGTGGTGAATAGGCGGCTCTCTGATTGGCTCGCAGAACCCGTCCACTTACCATCCACTTCCACTGTTGTTGTATGCAGCTCAATGATTGGCCGAGTGCCAGCTCACAAGCTATCTTGCTCTATCACGCGTTGCAAACGCCAGCTGTTTGCACAGTACAGCAATACATGCCGAGCTGTTAAAAGAGCCTGGGAAACAGTTGCAACGCTTGTTGCGCCAAAAGCCGAAAACCGTCAAGACAAAGCTTGTTATTTCTAGCAAGGATATTATATATTGAATATCTTTTCTCTGCGAGCAAATACCTTTTATTAATTTAAATATCTGAAATATATTTTTTCGCTCAAATTTTAACAGTTTTAACATAGTTTGTTTTTGCTATAACATAAAATGCGTTGCACATAAATACATGTATAAATGTACGTAAATCTATACTTACATATATATATATATATATATATATATATATAAACACAATATATATATATACATATATGTCTGCTTGTTAGATTGGGAAACTGGAATTCTATTTGAATTACCCGAATGAACGGGCGAGTAAGTTGCAGCCGTCCAATTGAATTGTTTCATTTCGATACAATAACCGCTAGACTGTTCCGTTAACTACCCACACGGCTTCCGTTTCGACAAACACAATCACAGCACAAATACGAATTCGAACGAATGGGCGTCATGAAGCTTCAAGAGCCAGTTCCTGTTCCTGATTTCGATTCTGTTTCTGTTTCTGGGCATGGGCATGGGCGTGGGCGTAGGCGTGGGCGTGGGCGCGTGCCTGTTTTCAAAATGACGACAAGGACGGGAAGCGGACGCGGACACACCCATATCTACGCTAAGAGGAAGCTAGCGTGTGTGTTATCGTTTGTCCTGCTCTCGCTGGCATGCTCATCGTTTGCCTTAATGTCAAAGCTAGATAGAGATGGCTATATATTTATGTATATGGAGCGATTATCGAAGGACGTATGTATATTTACATTTTATACAAAATGTTTACAAAATGCTTATGGAAATTGTTACTAACGACGAGTTGCGATAATCCTATTGAATTGACACTTTCTTGCGGGCAAACGCAGATTTGTTTTCTGATTTAAATTTGGTAACTCTAAACTATGTAACTCGTTCGATATAAACATTGAGAGCCAATAACAGCTGCAATTCATATATGTATATATATATTTATATATATATATTTAATTATTTATTTATTTATAAATTGCAGCTGTCATGGGAATGATTGTTTTTGAAATTTTCCTATTATTACAAATAATATTAGCATTCATTCGACAAACGTTTTTCTCGTTTCTTTTCAATAAAAAATATTTTGTTTTCTGAATCATCCATAGTCGGAGCCCGTCGGATCAAGCAACAGATTTTGCTTCACATTAAGCCTAACACAATAGGAATTAAGCTCTATATAATATGTAAATTAAACTTTTAGATTATTTTTGAGAGCGAATAAAGGAATGAAGAAGGCTCATGGAGTCTAACGAATTAACAAAAAAGTCTGAGCTAATTAGTACTCTGATTAGAAATGTACGCGATTAAGATTTATAGTTGTTATACTCAATCGTGAAATGAGTATATTGGTTTTGTCCAATGTCCATCATGATGTCCGTCCGTCTGTCCGTCTGTCCGTATGAACGCAAACCATTTCTACGCTATTGAAGCCAGAGACTTGAAATTTTAAATACTATAAATATATATATTCTGTACACCCTCGTCAGATCAGTGTTATTAGGTGCGTGGAAAGTCGGGAAATGCATTTTCCTCTATCGCACAAACATTACTTGTGAAAGTTAAGACCAATATGGGGTGTGTGGTAAATCGGGGGGAACTGAATCTTCTATCATTTTAGAAATAGAACCCCCAAACTTGGCACTGTTACAATCTGTATATCTATAAAGATCGAACAAAAGAATATATATATGCACGCCCACTGGAGGCGTGACAAATCTGATCTGACTATATAGTGATGTTGCAAATTCTGAGCGCTATTGCTGCTAGACATATATATATTTTAGTTTATGCCTCCTATACTTTTAGTGCTAGACGCTTCTAAATTTCATATTGAGTCTATCTCTACCTCTACCAATTTTTAAACCTTTTGATTTAAAAACTATATAAATAGAATATATAATGTTTTAGTACAAAAAATAAAGAAATAAAAGCAAACCCGAATTCGAATTCAATAGCAGCTGATGCATATTGAATATATTTTCAACTGAATTTTAGGATGATAAATAACAAAAATCGAAATTGTAAAAAAAAACATGACCCTAAATACAAAAGTTGGGGATAATTTGGGACCTGGAAAATCATTTCATTAAAATCTTGCAATGTTTTAAAACAGTGTGTGAATTTTTGTTCGCAGTCGGTAGCGCCCGACTGCAACGCCTCTTACTTATCAATTGCTGAACCCATTGAAAATGGGAAATCAGTGAATAATGTTATTGTTGAAATGTATTCAAAAGGCTGGAGGAGGCCTGGAGTGCGTATGTATATATTCTTGTTATTCTGTCCATCTCGTCAGCCACAAATGCTAGAAGGCTCAAATGTTTGTATAATCATATACCATACGTAGTACGAATTTGTTTTAAATATCCCAAAAGTCATCGCGCTTCCTTGTACTCGATAAAGTGTGTTCGTTCTTTGTATAGCGTAAGAGCTAGAGGTTTGATATGTACTATGTACTTCCCGTGAATAAGAGGATTGGCTTTTGCATACTTCACCTTCGCCCCAAATTTCCAGAGACTCTGGTTTTTTATACATTTTATTTGCTATATATTTATATATAATATATATAAACGTCGAACTATGTTATGCTATATTGAGCATGGAGCAGCTGCGAAACACAGTAAATAAAACAGAAGAGTAAAACCTGATTATGGATACTAAATAATCATCAAATGTAATAAGAGCAAACATTCAGACTTGCAGAGAATCGGCCAGTCAACCCCTCTTCTGAGGCATTATTTGACAAGCAGCCCTTCTGAATGAAACTAAGAATTTTAATTTGTTACGATTACATCTGAAATATGCGCATACTTTTATCATTCAGCATTCGTTCGCATATTAACAGAGATGCCAAGAAACAGAAGACGAAATAAATATAAGTGTATATAAGACACATGAAAGTAAGTCTCTCAGCAGGAAATTGTGTCGCTGCCCGTCCTGCAGATCATCTGGACTCGGTTGTGCCACGTGCCGAGTAGAACGCCATGTGGAACGGCGTTGTTGGAAGAGTATTCCGCATCTGCAGAGGGAGTATGAGCTCTGCGTCTCTGAGCTCAAAGCCGGATCCGCCGCCTGTTGGGTTGCCCGCCTGTTTCGCACCAAAAACCATTCAAAATTGCACTCTGAATATATGTAGATAAAAAATCTATTTAGGCTTTCGACAGACACAAATAAACAATAATGCTCGGGATTCAAGAATTTGATTTGATACCGGAAACGGTAAGGGGAGGGGGGGGATGCACAACTGAATATCTTCTTCTTCTAAGTCATATTCTCGCTGTTTCGACTTAACATTACAACTCACTACAACTTTAGCAAGCAAAAACCAAACCGACCGAGCTATACTCTTCTTTTTTGCATTTCCCAGCAGCTTTGTATGGACCCAAGGGGTCATTCAATTTGGCTGCTAGCGCTTAAACGCTTACCCATACGTATGTATTTGTATCGAGCACAAGCTTCAGTCGGTAAGCACGGTCCGACGGGCAGCCAGATGGAGCAGAAGATAACATGAAAGTCATATACCCTTTTTGAGTTCTGTGAGGGAGCATTCGAGATTTTTTTTTTTTTTGTAAATTTTATATTTTGTCGAAGTCGGTACATTTGCTATGATTTCGGCAGTAGCGCAGACATGGTCGTAGCAAAGGCAACGTGCAAGCATACGATTACGACTGAGATTACAAATTGATTACCGTAAATTGTTACGTCATTTTGCATCGCTGCTTTACCGGGTCTTAACTTCCACTTTATGTTGTTTCTGTTGATGCCGGCTGAGCAGCAGGCGACTGTCTGATACGCTCGCTATGTCCCGAGTGAAGTCTTGCGAGTAAGCGATAAGAACGCCCTGCCTCACTCTATTCAGAGCAGACGTAGCACGCCCAGACTAACGCCAAAGTCGAAGGTAATAAAGGGATATACAAACCAAAAAATATTCAATGCCGATTTCTGTAAGCGTATATGCGTAAGTGTGGGCACCCGACTAGTAGGTCCCTTGAACCCTCCGAAGAGTCGATATTCCGACACATGCCAATTTTACTATATTCTCTGCGAGTATATATCAACAGATTCACACACACATTCGCAAGCACACTTAAGCACGTACTCTGCGGCATACTGACTGCAGAGCCTATGTTATAGAAAATAAAATGTTTAATAACTTTGGTTGTAGATGGACCTTCTTAATCAAATTTGCACAGCGTGATTATGTCATTTATATATGTGTATTGCCAAAGCACTATGCTTTAGTAAACATCAGAAACAAGAAAAAAACGACAATAGCTATCGAATTGTTAAAACAAGCTCGATCTGCGCTCGATCTGTGATATATAGGAACCGACAAAAAATGTCTGCTATAATAGGTTCTGACATCGATACGTTCAAACAGATCTAAATCAGCTCGGCCTGTCACCCTGATCAAGAATGTATATGCTTTAGAGGTTCTGCCAAGCCTCTTTCCGTCTGTTATATATACCCTGATTTTCTCATTTTCAGGTTCAGGTATAAACATCAAATTGGCTTACGTTCGTTTGAGTTTTGCAAAGAATATAAATGCGCATACACTCATGGGACTGATTTATGCCATATATACCAATAGGTGGCCTCATTGATAAACTAATGAGTTTTTAGATTCGTCAGATACTCGGACATACTCATTAGTTTGGCAAATTGGGAAGTAATGCCAAGTTCCTCTCAAAACATAAGCGGCAATTAAAGTCTCAACACAGTTTTAACTTTTACCTTCCCTTTACTTTATTAGTGGAGGACGCAAAACATACAATCAAGCACTTGCAGAGTGCACACTTACACGCCCATTTAGCACTGTCGGTCGTATGATACATACATACATATGTAGGTATAATTTACACAAAATTTGCTTAATCCATAATAAAACGCTACAATTATCACATTGGAAAATGGCTGGCAGCCCCGCTTTCTGGTTTGTCCTCGTTGCTCCCCACTGGGAATTTAACTAACGAGCCATTAAACAATTAAAATTACTCGAGTACTAGCAACGAGGCAGCCAGGCAGCCAGGCAGACAGCCCGGTTGATGGCCAGCCAAGCATTTGACCAGCCAACCAAATACAAACAACCAAAACACATATCAGAGAGACACCATGGTGTGTGCAATCGCTGTGGGAAACTGTTGGGCGGGGCGGGGCGGGGAGCGAACGCTGAAACGGTGCAGCTAGGATGTATAAAGTGAGAGGAATCAATCATCGGGGTTCACCAAAGCACAACAGCCAAGCTTCACACACGCCCATCTCTCCCGAGAGCCAACCACTGTGAATATGCTTCAATTATTATGAGCATTCCAGGCCGTGCCGCCCACACCTCCCAAACATAACGTATTAGGATTATCACTTAACAAAAGTCCAACCCGAGCCCCCTTCCGTTAACGTTAACGTTCTCTAGAAGAAGGTTGCAGTCCGCTGGGTGACTGTAAAGGATGCATACGTAATTAAAAGAATCCATGCTGAGTCGCTCGCCCTTCCAACAAATATTGGTTAAATGAGAAGTGTAGCGGCTCTGTATGGACGAGGCGTGAGCGTTTTATTTCATTTGAGACTCTAGTTTAAATTACAATCTGCTGCAATTTGCATTTCATACTGAATACAGATTAATAATTGTACAGCTCTACGTTTCTTTTATACACACTTTAAGCAGTGACCGTGCTCTGGCTGCAATATGCCTTTTAAAGGGGAAACTAATATTTAACACGGGGCGTTTCAAATCGGGAAAGCTACCTATTGGGAGTTGAAAGTGTTTAAAGTTTAAACTCCCACGCCGCCAGATCATATTTGCACTGCACGTCAATGTTTTATTGGACGAAAGCCAGTGCCAATGTCTATGATCGAAACTTAATTAGAAGCTTATGGTTCAGCCATTGCCAATTCTTAGAATATAGAATATAACATAGGAAAATGTCCGCGCTGCTGACAAGTACATTTGTCAATAGCTTAATACCTTATGTGTTACTTAATACACAATTAGTGCAAGTTAATTTTAATTTAAAGCAATTTTCAGCATATACTCAGCATTGATTATATTTTCAACTGAATTTTAATAAGTTGGTATATAAACATAAGTTGTATAGCATTCATACATGACAATAAATACCAAAGTTGGGGATGATTAGTTCATATGGAATGTTTCGAAACTGGGTGCTGGAGCATGAATTCTTATAAAACATGTCATAGGTATTTCGGTCTTTCTTTGAGAAATATACAACTCAGAAACTCACAAACGACCTTGTAATATTTAAACATTGTAAATGCGTAACCTGTTTACGGATGCAAGGACAATTGTCACCCTCCCATCAAGAAGAGATTTAATATATCAAAACATTTTTTTATTACATATTACAAACTCGCCTCTCCGCTCTATCTCTATTTTTTACGTAAGACTTATCTGTGACAGGGACCACGATGTCATCGCATTAAAACCAACAGAGCGAAATATCAAGTTCGTCAAGTCTTGAAATATTATCAGCGCAATAGAATCAACGTTTAAATAGCACACAAGTGTAACAAATTCATAGATACCCTTTCATTCCAAATATATGTACACTTGCAGCTTTAATATATTTCGGTGTAAAAATGTTCATATTTTTTGAACATCAAAGAAAATTCCACATTTGAAGCTCCAAGCAAGATTACCGTAAAACTGGCCAACATTTAAATGAAACATATATATGTATACATCAACAATATGTGTTACGTTACGATTTCAATAAAATGTTCATCCATGATCCATTCATATTACTCAATTCCATATTCCGGTAATATTTGTTTTGGCCTAGTAAAAATAGGAAATTTTTTACTAAGCTTTAGATGAATCAAAACAAGAACTTGTATATATTTGTGAATATAAATTAAAGACTAAACTAAAGACTTAAATCGAGACATCCCCTCATCGTTCATTTTCAGCTCAGCCCTCAGCCCTCAGCCCTCAGCCCTCAGCTTACAACTAGATTTCATGTGCTAGCTGATATGGTAAAGCATTGTGGAAATGGAAATATAAATGCTATATGGTGGATGGTGAGCGGTGGATGTACGCTGAACCTGGGAGCATGTGCCCCGCAAGTGCTGTGATTTAACAAATGGCAGGAGTAACCGATGGGTTTGAAAATCCAACTAAGTGGAACAAATAGAAAATCAACATTTTCGACAGTGCTTACGTAAGAAAGCATTAAAAAGGCTATTTTTTAGCAGCCAACCAACTAAAGCACATCAGCGTTGTAAGAGCCCTTTTGAGTATGTTAGTCGGGCCTCCTCCTCAACCTCTACTATTCCCTATGAAATAGATTCTTTTTTGGAATTTTTAGTGATTGCGAAAGAATAGCCAAAGAGTGAAATACCCAATATTTTTGTATACTTGATGAGAAGCACGTAGCGCAAAATACAGAGAATTAAAATATGGACAAGGATATACGCTGTATCACTAACCACGCAACAACATATTTGGCAGATCTATGCTCTTTTATATTTGAAATAGGATTCAATAGAATGAATCGATTGAAAATTGGAAATCGGGGCATAATGGTTGTATTGAAATGTATTGTATCGTATTGTATTGTATTGAATTGTATTGTATGTATACGGATCACTAAGAGGTCTATCGATTAAAAAGTTTATCGGCATTCGTTGAATATTTTAATTTTCCAAATTATAGTTTTGATTATTTAACCAAATTCTTGAAATTAAACCTCATTGTATAGATAAGTAATCAAAGAGTTACCTTAACCTTCTCCTTCGATCATAGACACCATGGGTTTGTATCTTGGCGATGTTTGGATTTTGATTTAGGGCAAATATGATGGCGGGAAGTTAGAGCGATGACCTCTGATTAGTACAGGTGTGGGTTCGAATCCGGGCGGGTCTATATCGGTTTTTCTTTTATTTCTTTATTTTATTTACCAAAATATTTTCTATATTTATAATATCAATATCAATTCAAATCAATAAAGGCTGTAATTATTATCTTGTGAATTTTATATATTTTTTATAGGTCAAAAACGATATTTTTACACGAACTGGGACTACCCCTTTTCGCCAGTCCATTGAAGGGGTATTTTTAAATATGGCACGCCCCAAAAAGGCATCAAAATAATTTTTGGGGAATCGATAGAGGAGGTCATCAGTAACTTAACATTAAATTTAGAAATTCATAGCAGTACAAGTATATGATGTATAAACTCGTTTGCCGCCTTGTGAGCCCCTTGTGAGCCTAGATATATCCGCCATAACATATTGTTCCTGGGATATTAATACCAGTATAGATAGTGTCAATAGTGCTCAGAATTTGGAGTATCACTATTTAGTCAGATTCGGTTTGTCACGCTCCCAGTAGGTGTGGATATATAATTTTGTCGATCTTTATAGAATCGTAACAGTAGCTCTTAAACTGTAGAAGGTGAGCTTGGTCAGATTGGGTTATCCGCTGGTCGGGCAGTTGAGACTAAAGTCAACTTTGCCTTCCAGACTATGTGTTACAATTTTCATTGGCTATTAATATTATCCGATATTAATATAAGCCTATAACATGGCACTTGTTGATCTAACTATTTCCACAGAAAAAGTCTTAACTCAGTATAGATATAGGCATGCAGCTTGTAGAATGCTTTCGCATAACGTACCAAAAGGCAACCCTTAAAGTAAATCGGGTCCAATAAAAGTGGTTCTTTGCGTAAAACTCAGTAATAATACAAGTAAAACCATAATTGCATGTTTTCACACGAGAATCGATATAGAGCCGTCTTATTCCCTTTGAGGGTTGTTGATGACAAAGGTCGCGCGGTGATCTACAAATGTTTGAGCTAAGAAACTCAGTTCACTAAGATCACGCTGATTTTTCGCCACACGCTGTGATTTCGACTGTTCCTGCCCAGTCGCCAGTTACAAAGATCAAAATCTTTGATCTGTAAAGAGAAAACAAAGCACAAAAAATCACAATAAACAAAAGTTGAGCAAGTATATATTATATATTATATATGTGTATATATATATATATATATATATATATATATATATATATATATATATATATATATATATATATATATATATATATATATATATATATATATATATATATATATATATATATATATATATAGCATTTATATATATTTATGCATGCACATGGGGAATTCCCAGATTCAATGAGTTCAGAGTGTTAACACCTAAAAACAATCCAACCAACATTTAAGTATATCCAAACACCTGTTTGCATTCAGCGTGCAAATGTGGCTTACCGGGTCTTAACCGCAGAGTTTGTATGCGTAGGTGTGGGTGTGTCAGTTGTCCTTATGATTGGAGTTTGTTTTTGTGGTTGTAATTTGGTTTATGGCTTTTCAATAACTAAACGGGTGTAAATCAAATGTAAATCCGATATTAATGTCCGATGCGATTGGCGACGGAGAGCCAGTGTACTGCGCTATTTAAGTGTAAGCGGTTCCCATGATTCTACTTTTCCTGGGAATTCGCCATAGCCCTCCGATTTCCTACTTAACTTGAGTATCTTACTGCATGTTGTGCATTAAACATATAAATAATTAAATTTGTATAATTTTGTATAATTCTTATACCTTGAGCCCATTTCAAATGGGAAAACAGGATATACCCTGACCCTGTCTTTGATACAAATGCATATAAAAAGCAAATAGAAGGTCAGGGAGACGAGCTGCGATGTAGGCCTATCCGCCTGTCCGGCTCTACGTCTGTATGAACGCATCGAGATGAGAACCTAAAAGAGGTAGCGACTGGAAACTTTGTTTTTTTTAAGTTCCTGTAAAGCATGATGACGTCGTTCATATTTATATACTTTCCAAAGCACAAGTCTCTAGTATTTGAAATCAAAAAATTTAATAAAAATCAAAATTGTACACAAGTCCAATAAAACTAATTCTTAATTTCAAAATGTAAACCATAGATATAATTTTAAAAGTGAAATTCGATTATCGTTTTTAGTCGATAACAGTAGATAACAAAAACCGAGAATAGTTATCGAATTTGTAAAACTTCATCTGGGCGTGCTATACAGGAGACTCTAAAAAAATTTCAAGTCTCTCTAGCTCTTATAGGTTCTAAAGGTCAACGCGTTCAAAAATACGGATAAACGAACAGATAGACCGACAAGGCTAAATTAAGTCAGTTTGTCTCCCTGGTAAAAAATATACATATATACTTAATGCCCATATTATTGGAAATGAAAAGTGGATTAACTTTGTTTGTAGAATGAATTTTCTAAATTTGTATTTGAAATAAATTTTTTGAAAATTTGTGGCGATGGTGGCGTAAAATTGAAATCTCCAGCGATAATAAGAAAACGGGATGAGTAATCGAAAAATAATAAAGTCACGAGTATAAATTTCAATTTCAGCCTCTAGCTTCCGTGGTTCGTATGGAGATGATCAAGAAGATGATATAGAAAATATATGGGGTCTGCCACGCCTCATTCTGCCTGTTACATACATTTTTAATAAAAGCATTTCCCATTTTGAATGGGTTCAGGCTGTAAAAAGAAATATGAAAAAGGTTCGTGTACTTGCTATTCTTCGCGTGTAAATGAATTTACTCACTGAACGAAAGTCTGCGAGCTTTGCTCACTGAACGAAATTTCGATAAGTGAGTACAGTGATGAAAATCGGGTTCACATTTGGCTTCAAAATTCACATTAGTTGAATAAATTGATCAAAACGAATTGAATCATGACTACGATTTTTATTTTTCAATTACCTTTTTACCGTTCTCCGGCTATAAATAAGTTCAGTAAAATAGCATCCTTGAAGATTACATACTACATCTATGTATAATTTAGTTTTGAACAAAGTTTTGTGACAATTTTATTTGACCTAAAGTTAGAACTTAAGTGTTAAAACTAATTAGGACTTTTGCAATGAATAATAGGAAGCCAAAGTCAGTCAGTCCGCCTTGCCATTTTCGAATAGATCTAAATAGTGCACAAATTTGAATACAAAAATAACTGTTCGATCCAACTGAATTTGGAGTTGGGTATTATGTACAGATTTAGATTGACAGGGCACTGAGGTAGAGTATTCAAACTTCGTTGTATAACATGATAAGGTTAGTCGTATTTCGTGACAAGTCGTGACAGCAAAAACAAGTAAGCGGACAAAAGAATATAGAGGTCGACTTGTGGATACCCTTTCATTGGCATGGACATAGATATAAGAAGAGGTTGTATATCGCTTTGAGTGGCTTAAGCCATTGCCATTCGCACTCCCACAATTTATGGAGTGCATCACTGATGTAATTAAGGATCATCTCATCTCGGTCATTCGAGTCAACATCTATGGTATGGGTGGGTACATGGTACCCATCAAAGCCAGGGCCGCAATCGGGTCCTTCATGGGCGCGTCATGCAAAGCTCTTTGTGATACGATACCATTCGGCAAACTAGTAGACCTGCATAACAGAGAGATAGAGCTAAAGATACTAGAAGTTGTGCGTCATCAGAGCGTGCTAAATCGAAATTGTAATAAGCTCGAATGCTTGACTATGTATGAATAATGTGCAGAACGTTGACGCTGCCCACCCACACACT
The DNA here is from genome assembly GCA_035045555.1 of Drosophila fulvimacula. Lineage (NCBI taxonomy): Eukaryota > Metazoa > Arthropoda > Insecta > Diptera > Drosophilidae > Drosophila > Drosophila fulvimacula. The sequence continues at coordinate 298,113 of JAWNOX010000204.1, read as the reverse complement.
GAAACGGGACCTGGTGCCCTGACCAAACGTCGCGCACATCCATCCTCAGCGCAACAGCTTCTTGTTTATGTCTGTAGATGTGAATGTCGATGCGGATCTGTCAGTTAGTTATATGGCACGGTCAGGCTCTGGTGTATATCGCTGTATTCACTGCCGTCACTTACCGTTGCCATTCCCGTTGCCGTTGCCGCTGCCGCTGCCGTTGCCGCTGCCGTTGCCGCTGTTGGTGACGTTGATGTTTCTCCCGATCCATGTTTTATTAATAAATTTAAGCAGTGCGCGTTGCAAGTGAAATAATTGGCACATGTGCGAATACTTTTATTACATACTTACAAACAAACCAGTGTATACTTACGCGTGTGTCTCTGTGTGTGTGTGTGTGTGTGTGTGTGTGTGTGTGTGTGTGTGTTGTGTGTGTGTGTGTGTGTGTGTGTGTTTGTGTGTGTGTGTGTGTGTGTGTGTGTAGGGACCATGCGTGAAGAAATAAGTGAATAGACAGACGTTTGTACATTTGTAGATAAATATGTATGTACGTATGATGAGCGTGTGTACATACTTATATTCGTGAGTGTGCCTGCATACACGTACATACATCCGCATATATGCTAGTGTGTGTGTGTGTAAGTACGTCCATAGAGAATCTCGAAATGTTCAAAATAGAATTCGAGTACATACCCAGAAGCATGTGAGTGTGTACATATGTACATATGTACATACATACATACGTATGTACATACATACATATATAGTCACGTATGTGTAAAAATATCTATACAAATATTTGTTATCGCGATTATTATACGTATGTATGTACATATTTCTGGGTATGTCTGTGCTTCAGATACATACGTAATTAATTGGCATGTATGAACACATACATACATACATACATACATACATACATACATACATACAGACATACATACATACATACATACATACATACATACATACATACATACATATATAAAACAAATGTGTATGTACATACATATAAGTAATGAATACATACATATATGCACATTTATTTATTTGCACATACACACTGCGTACGCGTACATACATCTACATACATACATATATGTGCATACATATGTATATGTACATACATATGTATGTACATAGGCCCAAGTGCATCAAAGGAATAACTGCACATTCAGCACTGATCTGAAGATCAAGAACACTAAAATTGATTATGATGTTTATAAATGGTTTTAATTGAATACAATAGAGCAGTCCATCAACAGCCTGCCCCCCCCCCCATAGTGATCTTCGCATGAATATGAATCGTTTATGCACACTATAAATACAGCTCGCAAACACATACATATGCACCAGCGAATCAATGCAAAAGATTGTGTGTGTGTGTGTGTGTGTGTGCTTGCGCACATGTGTATGTCCTCGTATGTGCCCACATGCATACATACATACATTAATTTACAGGCACACATGCGCATTTATGTGCGTACGTATGCAGATGCGGCAACACAGATCGGAAAACATTAAACATTAAAGAAAATAAACAGCTCTCGAAACGACATATGTACGTATGTCCATATGTATGTATGTGTGTACATACATATGTAGATGTACACGTATGCATGTAGACAAACCAAAGAGCCAAAAAGTCATATATATGTATGTACATGCATATGTGTATGTGTATGTGTATGTATGTATTCCACTAACACACTCACACATACACGGAATGCAGATTTGTTATCGCACAACGGGTCCAATTCGGGAATAAATAAAAGAAGCCACACACACACACATACATACATACATACATACATACACACATACATACATACATACATACATACATACATACATACATACATACATACATACATACATACATACATATATTTGCCGGCTTTGCACCACTGGCGGTGGATAGTTTCTGTGATCCGTTCAGTTCAGTTACATTCACATACACTCACAAATACATACACACATACATACATAAATGTATATATACTATGTACACCCATGCATATAAATGAATGTACGTATGTATGTATGTATCTTGAAGCGGAAAGTAACAATAAATATAGCAGAACATGCTGAGATTGAAACTGTTAAGTGATTGTGGCTGATTGTTCAACTTGGATAAGATATCTGGTGAGTATACTTTTCGGATATATGTATGCATATACATGTATGTACATATATATCTATACCCTTATCATTGCCCTTTAAACACCAATGAATTATGAATAATATTAAATAGTGAAGCTTTCCAGATACTTCTAGCCACGGGCGTGTCGAAAGGCTTCGAGTCGCTGCAGACATGTATAACATATTTGCAAACAAGTTAGAGTGCTAGAGACTAGGAGATACTCTAACCCTGCGAAGAGCCGATATTTCAAATATTCTATCACTCTTTGGCATATATGTACATACATATATATTGTAATCAACACATACACATACACACACACACACACACACACACACACACACACTATACACGTGAATACCCCAAGCAGTATGAGTTTATATTACAAATATCGATCATTTATCGATCAACAAATTGACCTAATTATAGGATTATAGTATTTGGTATACCGTTTAAGCTTAAGCTAGGGAACTTTAAATTCACTAAATAAAAATATTTCGTGATTGTTTTGATTTTGGATACGCACGCCCTCTTCTAAATTTGGAAAAATATATTTCAAATACGCGAGAATTTAGACTTCATCTACTAAAGAAGTTACTACGCATTTAATACTACCCATTGCATATCCATAGGTATATTGCTTAAATAAGCATTATATGTTTAGAATATCGGCTCTTTGCAGGGTTTAGGGTATCTCCTACCTGTTTGTAGATAGCCCTTTTTTCTTAGACAAACTTTCAGAGCCAAAGCCCAAGTCTCTAGTATACAAATTTGAATTTTAAGTCAAAATTGAATAAAACTGGCGTTAAACTAAATACAAGATTTTAAAGCTGAATTTCGATTTGAATTTTTTATTGTATATCTAGGCGTGATTCTCGATCTACCAGTGGTATACCTCAACCTACAAGAAATTTCAAGTTTCTAGCTCCTATATACATAGTCGACATACGGACAGAATTAGAGGAATCCTCCTCCTCCTCTCTAATACATACATTTTGACAAGGCCATTTCCCATAGAACGAGAAAGATCAGTAATCAGACCAGATCAGATCAAACTAAGCAATTATTATATACTATATATTCTTATCTGGGTATATATTGTGAGTTTAAAATTTCTAGATGTACTAGCTGTACGTACTTTCATAGTCAAATTTGATAGATAATAGATAAATCGAATCTCAAGCAACCACCCATGTTTCTCTCTCTCTCTCTCTCCCTCTCTTAAAGGCAAATAGTCCACAACTGTAGCTGGAAAAATAAAACTAAGACATGACGTCTCTTAATGAAGCTAGAAAAATAATCGAAAAACGAAGAGTACATCCACAATTGGGTAATCGTTTAATTAGCATTGATGATTCCTGCTGCCATTCCGATCCGGATTGCACAAATTTTCACACTATTTGTCAATGCCACAGAGCTATGAAACAACGACAGATGACGACAATTATGAAGAGTGACAGGAACTGGAAGTTTCGATTGGTAGTCGCCCGATATGCGACTACAATTCTACTATCGATTTTGCTATCGATCGTTATTTTAGCATCTGGCCAGGAGTCAACGAAAGAGACTGACCAATTGCTCAGTTCGAACAACACTAATCACAGTTCCACTATCCAGATCCAGGGCCAGAACCAGCTTCAGAGCCAGAGCCGATCGGGTCAAACCCCAGCTCAGGTGCCAGCAACTGTACAAGCGTTTAGCGTGAACAGAAATAGTTTGATTAGTGGAGATTCCGTGCTGCAACGCCAGCTGAGGGAGAAGGCGAAACAGGACAGCTTGGAATCCATTAAGATGCACATTTTGATGCGACTGAATCTGAAGAAATTACCCAACATAACTAAGCCAATATCTGTGCCGCAAAACATATTGGACAACTTCTATAAAAACTACAACGCTTCGTTATTGAACTCCATGTGGGGCCATAATAGCAAGCCTGGTTTGTCTGCAGCTCCTCCAGGCACACCTCGGGCTGCTCTGTATATGTCCGCGGAAACTGTGACAGAATCTGAGAATGCAAAAATTACGCAAAATATTGCACAGAGTCCCGATCACATTTCCAAATATGAAGCTTCACATCCAATATCCAATGCGTCTTTCGAAATGCAGAGTGACGATCCCAATAGCTTTAAGGACTTTCAATACGTCCATAACATCGAAGCTGATGACCATCAAAAAACTCCCAACCACAAGGCCACTGACTTTACAATTAACGAAGATGATATTGAATATGATAGTATACTTTCTCATATAAGCAATGTTTATATATTTCCAGAACGTAAGTTAAATTTGTAAACTATCCATAAATATCCCTGTAAATGCTTCTGCTAATAACCTTTGCTTACAAACTAACTACTCCCTATATATACTCTCTATATACATATGTATGTATATACATGTACATGGTACAGGGTACATGTTCTCAAATTAATATTAGTTTGATTGTTACGCATATTTTTTACTAGTTTGATTACATTAAGCGTTATTTAATTTAGTAAATAAGAAAGTAGCTGAACCTTTTTTAGTAAATTAGTGTGTAATGTGTAATGTAGGAGCAATATTAAAAATCCAATATAGTCCCTATGACTTCGTGAATGAGTACAAAGATATACAATATATGATTATTTTTTGTTTTTCTTTTTGTTTTCGTTTTTTAAGAGCCCCATGTGCGACATAATCGAAAGACAGATGTTCTACGTTTCAAGTTTGATTCGGGATTCTCAGATATTTCTTATGTGACACTTCACTTGTATTTGCGCGGATTGGAATGGATCAGTATCTATCAACCGAAAATGCTTGACGAATTGGCGGATATTCAGAAGAAGGATATTGTCGTCGCCCTGCATCGGGTCATACGTCGAGCAAATAACACTAATTATACGCACAAGGCAAAAGTGTTTGAGTTCAGACATCAAATTCCAAATGGACTAGGCCAATGGGTCAATGTGGATCTGAAACCCTTGATAGGCACTGGAACCGCCATAGATCCCACTCATGCCCAAGAGATTTTTATAAAAGGTGTCGAGCCATGGATGCGACCCTTAATTGTCACGACAGACAGTAATGCGAAAAATCCACTGGTATATATAAATCTAGATAATACATAGTATAACGGTATCTGAGTCTGATTTTTTTTTTGTGTAATATTTTATTATTATAGACGTATTACTATTTTACTACTATTACTATTTCTAAATCTCCCACTCTAAAGTATTTGCTATAATCAAAATATTCCGAATCGGAGCATACTGCACATTTACCCTAGGAACGGCTAATTGGCCTTGGAGAACATGTTCTTTCAGAACCATAGATATATAAATCAGATATATATATACATAGGTATAATTGCTATTATAAGGCACATATATTGATAATATTTTCTCTATTTACAGACGATTCACATTGAGATTGGCTCCCGCAAAAAGCATCGACGAAAACGTAGCGTTTACCTCGATTGCACAGAGAACGATCATGATATGCGCTGCTGTCGATATCCTTTGAAGGTCAACTTCACCAGCTTCGGATGGCACTTTGTGGTGGCACCTACATCATTCGATGCATACTTCTGCAGCGGTGACTGCAGGGTTGGGTACTTGGAACAGTACCCGCACACGCATTTGGCGGCGTTGACAACATCAGCGACGCCTTGTTGTTCCCCAACAAAAATGAGTTCCTTAAGTTTGCTGTATTTTGACGAGAATCACCAACTTGTGCTGAGTGTAATACCAAATATGTCCGTTGAGGGATGCAGCTGTTCCTAGCCGACAATTTCAATTCACACCCATACATCATTTGATGTAAAGCGCTTAGATACATATACATATATATATGTATATATATATATATATATATATATATATATATATATATATATATATATATATGTATATATATATTCATAAATAGAATAAGTGACTACACACCTATGTTACGAAGACACACACTAACACTCACATGCATACATAGATATACATACATACATAGGCATACATACACATACATACGTTAAAGTACCTGTAGTAATATATTTTGATGAGTATTGCATGAAATTATAGACATACAAACATGTGTATGTAGATATATATATATATATATATATATATATATATATATATATATATATATATATATGTATATATATATATATATATATATATATATATATAATATATATATTCACATATATAATAATAATATAAAAAACGTATAATGAAATACATTTTATATATGTAAGTATATGTGTATGTATATCAAAATATGTATTTGAAAATTAATTTTTGATACGTGTACATAGAGGGGTTGAAGTATATACACATATAGTGATGCTGTAAGGCCTTAGTGCCAATGTAAATAAAATAAGTGACCATTTGTATGTCACCAGAAATAAAATAATAAAATACTCATACTGAATATGGCCGTATTTGAGAATATATCAAAACTAAAATCTAGAGCATAGCTAGCTTTATCTCATCACCTAATTTTTATATAATTTTTATATTTTGTCTCTACTATATAAATACATACATACATACTATGTAAGTAACAGGCATGTATAAACCCTGCGAACAGCCGATATTCTAAAAGCCCGCACTACATATGCGAAATTAAATGTTTAATAACTGTTTTTGTACAAAGACTTTCTTAATCAATCATATATGTACATACATATGTATGTGTATTCGCCAAACCACATTAGCCATAAAAAAACTAGGATTGACTGGAAAAAAGTTAAATTGACATCACTGTCATTTGGCATTCACCACGACCAAAAATAAAACCATTTTGGGTGTGACCTTACTAGATATTAATTCCACATTTTTCCGTCAAATCCATTATTTTATACCTAGTTGCGGCAAAATTTTTGAAATTTAAGAAAGCGCATTTTTTTTTTTATATTTTTGACACTTAATTTTTATAAGGGCTTATAATAATATAAAATAATATATAATATATAAAATATTATGCGTATATATATTTGAGAGCGCAAAGAGCGGAGAATAAAAATATATAAAAGAGAATATATCAGAATATGGATATGGATACACAATCGACCTTCGTCGAACCACTGCTCGCAGCGTACTGATGTAGTCACATACATGTATATTTTTCGTCTATAGGCTATAGCTGAATATTAAAGCGAATTCGCCGGATGCGGCGAAATCGACTTGACCGGGTCGCACGGCACAAATTTGATGCGCTGAAAACATTTGTTTTACTTGCCATGCCCATATGTTGTATGGTTAGTGAAGATTCGTAATACATTGTTAAAATAATCGATAATAGTGAGATTTGAGAGGAGAGACCCTTTGGTCACACTGTCGAGGCGAATTTAGTAATGATAAACGCTGTCTGTATTTATGTTGTACGGGTGTGGATTTATTTCACGGTATAAAAATTAATAAAACTATGTAATTCGTTATCAAAATGTGCTCTAATAAAGCTGTTAATGTTGTTGAGTTTGATTATGTTGTGCTAAAGGTAGGTTAAAATTGCAAACAACCATAAACTGCATAAACACAAAGCTAATAACCACGAAATCAAATGGAATTCATACATATGTATGTAGGTGTAATAGTGTGCAGGCTTGTACACTGTCACATTTGTTTTCATTTTAGAAGTACCCGAATATGAATATATATGTAAATATACAATTCATTACAGCTAAATGGCAGCGACATTACTTCACTATCTAGTTATGACGCGGTTCAAATGTTCCTTCAAGCTAAAGAAACCCTAGTAGTTGAATTATGCCGGAAGCAAAATCCCAACCCCTCAGTGGAACTGCAGGAGGATGATATTCGTGCAAAAGTAAAAAGTGTTCAAGTACCCCATGCACGAACCAGTGCCTCAGAAAATATTAACTTCAATACATTGTTATCATCAGTATCAGCTAGAAATCAAATTATTTTAACTTTACGAACATTTCTAAACAGCGATCAATCCGAGCCTGTATCAAAAGAGAAACAAGCGCTTGACAAATTTGTAGCATTCAATAAAACTAAAAATATCGCTGATCAGAATGAAGAAGTAGCGCAAACAATAGCCGATAATTTGATCGATCAAGAGCACCATCTGTTTGAACAGTGTTTGGAGCCCGAGATTGACATCGAGGTAAGATTTTAATTTACATAGATAACATCAATTCATAAATAACATAGATAACATTCAATTTTCCTTTGCAGGAAGTAACACTGGTGAAGCAAGTTTCACCTAGCGATCAAATCGGAATCACGGTTTGCTGCAATAACTTCTACAGTAACAGGGACTGCGAAGAAAGTATTATAAATCCTGTGATATGCAACGAGAATACGAATGCAGAATTAATAACAGATGATGCGGATGCTGACGCCGATGGCGATGGCGATGCCGATCCCGATGCTGATGGCGATGCCGATGCCAATGCCTGTGATGATGTTTTCATAAGTGATATACAACCGGAGAGCGTGGCTGGGCGTGATGGTCGACTCCGTCGTGGCGATCAAATTCTCCGCATTAATGGCATAGACATCAAGAGTAAAAAACATGCTGAAGCCCAAATAGCTAAAAATTCTATGGCCGTAACGTTGCTTGTCAGTCGACTTCTATATCCCGTAAGTACACAGAAAAGAGCACAAACATCCATCCATATAAAATTCTCTTTTAATTTAAAAAGGAAGATGATGACGACGATGATGAAGAGATCGATAGTAACTTTGAGTATGCCAACAACATTCTCTCTGATGATTACACAAATGTTGTGGACAAATTGGACAAAGTGCTCTTAACGCAGCATCGCCAGACAATTAAAAGCGCTGGCAATTTAATGACGGAATCGGTGGTGAAACCTATGAAATCTATTTTACCAGTCATTTTCAGTGACTCGCAAACAACATTAGGAACGTCGAAAGAAAAGATAGGTATTGACAATGTGCCACGGATAAACCAGGAAACGGGCTTTAAACCAATAATAGACAAAGGGCATCCAAGAAATATAGCTAGGAAACAATATGAGTATGATGATTGCGAGCATATTTACGAAACAATTCCTGAGGATTCAGAATCAGAGCCCCTCTATTGCTCACCATATCAAAGCTCTAACTATATGACCGCAATGGGCTCTTGCTCATCACCACTGATGGCTGAGGGGGATGTTTTAGAAATGCAACAGCAAACGCAACGTGTAGCCCAATGGCTGGGCATCAAATCACAAATCAATCCGAGATCCGTGCATACGTTGGGTGAACGTCCAAGCTTATACCATAGGCAACAGCATCGAATATCAAATAGAGTGTATACACTACGCAGTGCTATAACAAACACCAGTGCATCAAGCAGCAGTGGAGCTAACTATAGTGCAACTAATGTAGACAACGAGAATAAATGCAACAATCAACAGCAAGAGGAGGTGGAAAACTCTTCCAGTGCGTACAATACGGGTGGCTCCAATAACAGTGCTGAACTTCACCAGAATACCGCGAATGTAGAGAACGAATCAATTTCGATTGCAACGACAACTACAAATGCAACTCCTCACAATCAAACAAATTCGTCTCAGCCCGTTTTGACGGCTCCAATGCTTATGCTACCATTTGCAAAGTCTGGTCGCATAATCTGTTCCCAATATAGTTCCGGTTCGTTGTATATTTAATTGAGCTACACACTGCTAGCTAATTAAGTAATTTAAGTAAACAATTACAATTTACGTTTTTGTTGTTTTAGAAACTGTCACACTAAATAAAACAATTGCCGACGAGCTGAATCCTTTCTCACCAGCAACAACTAAAGCAGTGCGACCTAAACCAGTCGAAGAACAGCAAGGCCAATGCCCGCAATTTAACGCTCCCAATTTAAGTCGCTATCACTTTGTTAGCAGTCAAGAGGTAATTCCATCCATTCGAAATGTATATAGATATGTTTTTTTTTTTTTTCTAATGTTTTCTTATGAAATATTAAAGTTCTAAATATGTACTCATGCTACTCATGTTTTCTTTAAACTAGGTCGCAAGTAAGACAACGCCAAAGACAAGCTCGATTTTAGTAGCGACGGGTAATGTCCCCGAGGAAATTCCGATGGTATGGAAAGTTAAGCGACGTCCAGATGGAACACGATATATAGTTAAGCGACCAGTGCGGAATAATGTAAACATGGGTGTTCGTAAAAATATACGTAACAATGAAATAACAACTACCGAAGACGATACAATTTCTGAGGTTAAGATCGGACGTTATTGGACTAAGGAGGAAAGGAAACGACATATAGAGCGTGCGCGTGAACGTCGGCATCAGCAACAATTGCTTCATCAACAGCAACAAAAGCAACAATTTCCCGCACAATAAACATCAAAATATTGAATTCCATATTATGTCATATACATATTTACAGGTTTCAAAAGTGTCGCAAGTTCTCGTTATATATATATATATATATATATATATATATATATATATATATATATATATATATATATATATATATATATATATATATATATATAAACTAGTTTATTGAATTAAAGCCAAATATCAAAATAAGGACGCCATTCATAAGCACCAATAGACACGACTTTTCAAAAGTCGTCAAATCAAACAAATATGTATATATACATATTTATACATACATATAATACTATACAAACACACTATTCTCCTATACACATGATTAATCGTGTATATTGAGCTATTTATTTGTTCGAAAACTACTTGTAAAATCGTATATAGATTACATTTTCCATTTTCCATTTATGAGGTAATAATTGATAAGCGCTTCGTGTTAGTTATATTGCATCGAACCGATTCCTTTTAACATGAATACCCCTAATAGTGTTACCCGAATGTATATAAATAATATAATAAATAAATCTAAAACTTACTTCGCTATTAATGTATTTTTATATCAGGCCTTAAAGTAATCAAATTGGATTCTGCTATTATTTATTAGGATATAAGTCTTTAAATATATTGAATCGAATATTGACAATTGAATCGGCTATATTCGTAAATATTTTGCGATCTTTCAACAATGAAAATAGCTTTAAATATTTAATATGTGCGAGTAAACAAATGCAAACAGACATACAGTAAAGTCAAGTTCTAAATGCAAATTCAGTCATTAGCAGCTCCAGAAATCATTTGACGTAAACGTACAGTAACAATTTACGAATTTCGAGAAACTATTCAGTTCACGTATTCACGTATTCACGTGTCTAAAACTTACATATGTGTATGTATGTCGTTATTCAAAATGTGTAAAATTCACAATGTGTGCACATCTTGCGCCGCTTGAAATGTGTAAAAGCATATAATACATGCATATGCATACATGTATACATATGTATATGTATGTTTGGGCACGCGTTGGAGCTGCATTTGGTCTCAGTTGTACAAGCCTGCGCCGCAACATGTTGAGCGATGCTGTAACTGTCTACATACCATAAGAGAGAATTGTCTGTTTAGTGTGCTCTGGCTCTGTACATCTAGCATGGCTAACATTAACGTTAACATTAACATTAACAGTTTCTGTATCTGAGACGTTCTTACATGTTTAAATTATACATATGTATGTTATTATTTGTGAAGCCGGCAAAAAATTACTCTGTAGCCGGCCAAAAAGAAAAATAGAAAATTTATTTTCAAAAAAGCTGTGTATGGTATGGTTTGTCGCTAACTAAAAGTACGAGTTATGCACATCTATGAACGGGACTGTCTGTTTGTGTGTGCATTTTGTATCACATTGAAAAGACGAGGCGTGGCCGTGGTCCTCTTGCAAGGATGTGTGTAGATATGCAGACGCGATGCATGTGCAAGTATGTATGTACACAAGTGTTTGTATAGAAGTTTGTGTGTGGCGGTGACAACATCAAATAAGAATTCCAAATATTCCTTAATCATTCATCATTCAAATCGTAAGCAAATGTGCTGCTCGGGAAATATTACATGGGTGTTGCTTTTTACTAAGATTACATACATACACACATATGTACATACATACATACAGACATACATATACACATTTTAGTAAGGATGCGTGCGTTAGTAGAACTGAGAGTAGTTAGGGTGAGTCCGGCACGGCTTTATGTTAAATAGGGGTTGTTCCGAAAGAGAATGCCGTAAGTTGTGCGACCCGAAAGTATCTAAATATATACGATGTGGGTATACATATGAATGTATGTATATTTATATGAGTGTCTGTTTTGCATATAACCGGGTGTAACGCGACTAAAAACTGTTAATTTTAGTAAACTAATTTTTGGGCATTTTGCAATTTGTTTCAGTGCTGTTAAATTACATTTACGAGCGCAAATCCATGCAAATAATGTGGAGTGCATGTTTATACATGTATGTATGCATGTGTAAGTATATAGACGGCGACTGAGCATTTATATATGTATGTACATATGTACATACACGCATGTACATACATATGTATATACAAAACAGAAACAGAGGAGTATGCGTGTATGTATACCAAATGCAATTCAGTATTTCTGTCTATTGCAGAAAAGGGAATTAAACTGCTGCGGAAGCAATGGCTAATCATTGACGAATTCCATTCATCATTTGCGATTAATACTACAAGTTAATGTACATATGTGTAAGGTGTAGACATACATGTACATACCAAGCATACATAGTCTTTTCTTACATCATGAAGTGCTGGCGCTCATACAGATTCGTATAAAATTAATGTTTCGGAAAGATTAAAACGACATTTCAAAAACGAAACAACTAAATATGAAATGTAATGAAATGTTTGAGGCATAAACCGCATTGGAAACAAATTGATATACCGGAGTGAGTTCATCAACAATTGCAGCATTACAATCTGAATAATAGTAGCAATTTATCGCCGTAAAATTGTAACTGTAATTGTGGACTACAACAGTTCATTGTCCTCGTCCGCGTCCTCGTCCTCGTCCACATCGTCGTCGGCGGTGGCGGCGGCGGTGGCGGTGGCGGCATTCGTACTTCATATATACATAAGTCGTATTGAAAAATAGTATCAATACTCCACTCACTCCATTACTAACAAATGCTCGCTAATAATGTCCGTTAATGCTTCTGCTATCGCACAGATTACACCGCAAATACTTAATGATATTAATATGACAGACTCAATTCACAAACTCAATCAGACCCACGCGCACAATCAAATGATTGAGCAGCAAAAGGCTCACACGATTCCATTGCCTGAAGACCCGCGCACATTGCAGCTGGCGCTGGAGCTATCCTTGGTTGGTCTCACTGAGAGTAATCCGAATAACAGCTTCGCTCAGCCAATAATTTCGCAAGGTGACTACGACATCGGCGACATTAATGTGGTATCTGGCGCATTCCCTAGGGCCGATCTGGGCCCGATGAGCAATCTTCCGCTACCACCGACTACTGCATCTGGGCTATTAATGGCCTCCGTTGGCCTAGAGGAAAGGTCAAAGAAGTCCCAAAATATGACCGAATGTGTTCCTGTTCCCAGCTCCGAGCATGTAGCTGAAATAGTGGGACGGCAAGGTAAGCAATCTACATACGTATTGCCAACTCTCTTATATTAATCAGAATTTTCATCATCATTCATCATTGTCTGATTAACTGATTAAGATTCACATTCTTATTATTGTTTATGATCGGGGGGGACTGGTGCTAACTGGCATTAACTGTGAACTCAACCTCGTAAAGTGATTCGTGCACTCTTTAGTTCAAGTTTTATGTAAACCAGAATTGGGCTATGCTAGTTTCGGATATGGAGTATGCTCTGATTCTTCTTTACTAAATATGTGTAGGTTCGAATTCTAAAGGCTATATATATATATATACGTAACTATTGAAAACAGGGGGTGGCAGGGTGTAATATTCAGAAGGAGGCGTACATTAAGTATATATGTATATATTCTCTCTGTGAGAGAGACGAGTTGCCTGTCTGTCCGTATGTATGAACCCGTTGATCTCAGCAATCGATAACTATTTATAGCTATGATATCGATTACAAAATAAATAGCCGGACTATATGTGCTTCCAATATGTATATGTATGTATATACAAAAGAAGCGTCGAATTTTCGGAGCTTCAGATCATCAGAGTTCAGGCGATGCTATTCAAGCAGTCTCGGCTAGAGCAATCTTATTTGTTAGATTCAACAGCCAAGTAATAAAAGGCTGCAGACGCGCTGCAATTCTGTAAAGGTCGAAAAATAATGTATTATCTTTATCTTTATTTAGGATGCAAGATTAAAGCGTTGAGAGCAAAGACAAATACCTACATCAAGACGCCAGTGCGCGGAGAGGAACCTGTCTTCGTTGTAACAGGGCGGAAAGAAGATGTTAACAAGGCCAAACGGGAAATACTTTCAGCCGCTGATCACTTTAGCCTAATTCGGGCCTCACGAAAACCATCGATAGATGGATCGAACAACGGGATAAGTGGAAGTGGTAATTCGGGCTCACTGACCGTGGGCATCGTTGCTCGAGTGCAGTCTGGGCCGCCCTGTCTGCCCGGCCAAATCACAATCCAGGTGCGTGTACCCTACAGAGTCGTGGGCCTAGTTGTTGGGCCGAAAGGTGCCACTATTAAGCACATACAACAAGAAACACAAACATACATTGTCACCCCGTCTCGTGAAAAGGAACCCATATTCGAGGTAACCGGACTGCCCGAGAATGTAGAGACCGCGAGAAAACAAATCGAGGCTCATATAGCCCTACGTACGGGCAATAGCACTCATGGCAGTGAGAGTGGCATGGAATCGAATGAGTATACCGCTCTGCACACGATCAATACGCTCAGCCAAATGCTCAATGACGATCTTAACTCAGATATCTTGTCCTCGATCTATAAAAACGAGATTTCCCCAAATATTAATTTCACAGACAACTCTCTTAGTGTCATTGATAACATTTCAAATTCGAATGCAACCAACTCGATCATGCCAGTGCATAAGTTTAAAAAATGCTTCCCAAATTCCGAACTAGTAGATCTCAAGCCTAATGCAACAGTAACAGCAACAATAACATCTACATCGACGGAAAAAAACTTCGCCGCGCTGTCACTATCGGACACTGTAAATGAGCTTAACGTGCAGGCTTCAAAAAGCAATTCATTATACCGCAATACAAATACTAATGTCAATGTCAATGTCAATGCTAATGACAATGCTAATGACAAAGCCAATGTCAATGCCAATGCCAATGCCAATGCGAATACCAATACCAATACCAATACCAATACCAATAGCAATAGCAATAGCAATAGCAATAGTAATACCAAATCTTTGTCCTTCTGTCCGCCCACGTCCGCCTCTGCAAATGTTGCATCTGGCCAATCAATCTCAGCCAACATATTAACGCGCTCATGCTCATCCGCGTCCTCGACAGCATCAACTAAAAGCACGAACAATAGCGCTAATAGTACTAACAGCGTTAATACTCCCCCAGAGCTATTGAATATATGGAAAAATTTAAATGATTCAATTGACGTTGATGAGGGCATTGGAGACTCTCCCAGCATTTGGAATCTTCAATCAGCCACAACAGCCACTGCGGCATCCCATTGCTCGCCAACGGCCTCAATTAGTCCAACAGACTCGCTGCTAGGAGAACACACCTTAAATACAAGTCAAAAAATTGCTGGCAATAATAGCTTTAAGGACCCATGCACCAAAAATGGTTCTTCTTTAGTGCAACATCATTATCAGCGAAACATATTGAAATGTAACTCTGATAAATTGCATTCAGATAAAATGCATCGCGAATGCTTTGTGTGCAACAAAAGAGAAGTGACGACTGCTCTAGTTCCCTGTGGACATAATATGTTTTGTATGGACTGTGCCAATCAGATCTGTGTCTCAATGGAATCAATTTGCCCCGTATGCCATTCAATTGTTTACCATGCCATGCGTATTCTAGCTTAAATTACATGTATACCATCTAAAAACTACTCTCCTCTTCATAAGATATACAGATAGATATATTCTTCAACGTTTTTGTTTATATCATTTTTCGTTCTAGAAGAATGCAGTTTCAGTTAAATAATATATATACGTATAAAAAGTTGTAAATAAGCAAACGTAAGAATTTAGTTATTAGACAAAAACAATCCCATACCTGATTGAAAAAAAAAAAAACCTTTTCCCAAAATCATTACATATATCCTTATTATTTATTTTCCATGGGTTCACGGTTTAAAAATTTAATTTGGTTGGTTCGCTGCGAACCGAAGACATAAGACACATGATCTACCATATGATGAAGTACACAATTTTCATTAAAATCAGATGCTTGAAATGATGTAATATTTAGTATTATTTTGATATTTATTAAAAATATATCAAAATTACAACAAAATATATATATATATAACATAAATTATAAATTTGAGAGGTAAAATTGAGATAAATTGCTCAAAAAAGGTTATATTGGTCTAAAAGTCCGGGAGGCTAGACCGATTGGATACTTAGAAGTATTATTATACATAGATTCTAAATAAAATGGGAAAACTAACAATTCGCTCTGTAGAGATGCACAAAAAAAAAATCCCTGGATTGATTTAGAACATTGTTTTATAAATTATATCTTATAATAGATGATCGAATTAAAAATATGAATTATTTTATAAGAACGAAGAGACTTTCTATAAACTTACTTTTATTTTGAGATCATTATCGTTGTTTTTTACATATAAAAAAATTGCTGGATATTTCCCAAATTGTTTGTTTTAAGTATTTGATCACATCTAAAAATTCGGTTTTAAATTTAGGAAACCACATACTATATATATATATATATATATATATATATACATATATATATATATATATATATCTATACCCATAAATACACAAAGAATTACAAACATAAATACAAACATAAATATATATAATTATTTTCTCGAATCTTAACAGATGTAAATATATAGAATATTCGCATATTATTACATATGTGAAATAGTATGATTTATGTAAGATCTATGAATCAAACAAATTTTTTCACATTTACAACTATGTAATATTTTAATACATGATGATGATGTCGGAAAATAGTCATAGAAAAGTAAAAAAAAAAAAAATAAGAGTTCTGTAGTCGAGACTACTCGACTAGGAGCTACCCTGAATCTTGAAAAGATATTTCAAACATTCTATGCTTATTTTGCATACATATTGCAAGCAACATCTGCTAATTGCACAGTTTATGTAGCTACCGCACTTGGGCTGCAAATGCCAATATTATGGAAAAGTAAATGTTTCATTTTTTTGTAATCAAACTTCCTGAATGTGATGAATTATGTCATTCATATGTGTCCATTTGAAAAATACAAGTCTCTAGTATTTGAAATACGCTTTTTACACATTTTCCGCGAAGGGGGCAAACCAAAATCCAACAATTATAAAGTGTTTGTATTCATTACCCGGAACAACACAGTAAATGTGAAATGTAAAATGTGTAAATCCAACTTTTCCGGTATACAAAACACGAAGTCAACTTATCGAATGTATCGATAAAAACGAAACTAGGATACATGTTAAGTTTCAGACCTCTAGCTTTTGTGGTTTACAAGATCGCTGCGTTCATACGGACGGACGGACAGACGGGCGAGATAGACAGGCTATATCAACTGATCGCCATCGTAATCAAATATATATACTTTGTGTTCTGACACGCCTCTCTCCGCCTGTTACATACTCAAAACAATATACTCTGATTTCTCATTAATCAGGTTCGGGGTTCAGGGTATAAAAAGAAAGCTTTTGAATTGTGTTATACTGCACCAATAACCCTGATCCCATTATGTGAGAAGATTATATATATATATATATATATATATATATATATATATATATATATATATATATATATATATATATATATATATATATATATATATATATATATAAGTTACATCAAATCTAAATCTGTATTTACATCGTCAAAGCAAACTATATGTATATTTATTTATTAATCTTTTATAAGTTGACTGATAAATAGGCGATAATATATTAGGTAAAGCACATACATATATACGAGACATTTATAAATTTTAATGGAAATAATATAAATTATATTATTAATTCAATAAAATAAATAACATACTATAAATAACATACTACAAATACAAACGCATATACAAATATTAATTGAAACTATATACATATATAAATATATATATGTTTAAATATTATATCATAGGAAATAATGTATTAATGTGAATAAAAAAGACTTATATATTTATTAGCCAACCATATTGAAAGTATCTCGCGCTGAAAATCAGGTTCATTATATATATATATATATTTTTGACTTACCTAATTATTATAACTATTGTATATAATTTCAAAAAGTTTGTCTGGAGCATTTACGTACGTATTTAAGCATAACGTCTAGTCCGGCTAGATCTTACCTCTGTTTACAGATAGCTATTTTTTGAAGAAGGTTGCTTTTATCATTATACTATTATAATATTTGATTTTGATTTTATTTCGAAATTGTAGAACAACGGTAAATATGAGTGAGACTAAATACAGTTAAACAAAAGCGCAAAGTAGAAAATTGAAAACTTATTTAATCCCATACAAGTCATATACCTACATAAAAATAATAAATATATATATATAGAGTACAATGTGGAATGATACTAAGGACGTATATTTTACGCAAATTTGTTGTTACAAATATACAAATAACTGACGAAAATAAAGAAAAAATTGAAAATATTAATAATCAACTCTAGTAATTAAATAGAAAATAGAAAAGAAAGATCTCCTCTTCAGAGTTTTCAATCTTATATTTTGCATAACATCTATACCTCTGCTTAGCTTGCACACAGCTATATACATCTTGCGGAGTATATATATAAATAATTAATTCAAGTCATTTAATGCATAGTGCATAGTGGTCACGCGGAAACAAACGATAACCCGTAAAATGGAGAGTAGGAAAGTTATATCCAGTGTCTCACAGACAAGGGATCATTAAATACTCAGTTGATTGAAATACTGTTTATGTCGCAAACAAGTATAAAATTATCCCACATTTATATTTGATTTACATACTTCTCTGCTGAAGTATTAGTTGAACACATAGTTGAGAACTTAATTCATACATTTATATTTCAATGTAATTTGTGTAAAAGACAAAAATATTAATGAGAGAACAATGGAAAATAAACAAATGTTTACAATTGCACTACATGCATACAAAACCGCGTGAAAATATTTTTTTACACAGTATGTAAGCTTTTACATGGAATTTGTAGATGATGGTTAAAGTATTTACAACGAATATTTTATAAATATTTCTTATTCAACTTTTAAGATCGAAATTAAAATATAATAAATATATTATATATATATATATATATATATATATATATATATATATATATATATATATATATATATATATATATATATATATATATATATATATATATATATATATATATATTACCAATAGTGAAATATCCGCATTGTGTTCGTAAGAATAAAATAACAATTATATATATATATATATACATACATACATATATATATATATATATATATATATATATATATATATATATATATATATACATTTCATACATACACTTTAATCGACATTAATTTTAAACAAATATTAATCATATAGTAATGTCGATTAAATACATAACTTTATATAACAAATATATACAAAAGATATATGTATCACTAAATGGTTATATAATAAAACTTTCCGAAAATAATAAGTATTTTTATTAAACAATTTAACACCCCTATTATTTGTAAACCTTTAATAGTTGTAAAGAAAAAAGATTTCGTAAGTAAGTTGTACACTGTTTCTAGGTAACAAGTAAGTATATTCGATGTCGAGACCGCTCTGAACTCTCTGTAGAGCGGATATTCTCAAACAGCAACTGCGGTTGAAACTCAATATGTCTCAATTTTTGAAAATTAAATGTTTAACCATTTTTTATGTTAAAGGATTTCCCTTACCAAATTTTCACAACGTGACTGCGCTATTTACATATATATGTGTATTCGCAAAGCACAAGGCTTAGTATTTGAAATCGAAAAGAAGAAATAATTAACATTGGTCTAGTCGGGACCGCTCGACTCGCCGATATTAGAAGCATGCATTTTACACATAGACACAATGATCACGCGCTCGGCTAACTGCGCAGTTTGCGTAGCGATTGCAGCCCAAGCATTCGCCAATATTATTGGAAATTAAAGGTTTAATAACTTTTTTGTAGATGGACTTCCTTAATACCCTTTTCACAGTGTGATTTGGTCATTAATATGTATGAATGTGCCGAGGCACAAGTCTCTAGTATCTGAAGTTCGCTTTTTGCAAATTTGGGGCGAAGAGGTCGTGGTCGATCCAAAATCCACAAATTAATAAATCTTTGTATTTATTTATACTTGATAGCTTTAACGAATTAAATTGCAATTCTTAAAACAAACTTACAGCGTATGCTATACACGAGTATACATGTTAAATTTCAGATCTCTAGCTTTTATGACTTACAACGGACAACGGACAGATAAAATCGATCCAGCTCATGGAGCTGATCAAGAATATATATACTTTCCCATCAAGTCTGTTCTGTTACGCCTCCATTATACCCTGATTTCCCGTTTTCAATGGGTTTAGGATTTTAAAAACTTAGTACGATTCCGAGGCTATTTAAAAACAATAGCGAAGAACCGACTTGCACTGCCCGAACGATCTACGAGCTGCTGCGCCGTGAGAATGAAAGTGCGTGCTAAGGCGGAGAGCAAGGAAAACAGCTCAGTAGTTGAAATCTTTTAAAAAGTAGACGTTGCTGCCTAGGTGCTTAGGTTTAAACAGAATCCATAATGGGCAGCAGACAGCTTGTTTGTAGTTCTTCTAATTACGCCAGCCGCCGTTTGAAGAACGGCAACTCCGACTCCGTCACGTCCAAGGATGAGTTTGCTTATTTGGGTCAACGGCCATTTAAGTGGTGGAAGATTCTTCTATTTTTTGAGAAAAACAACCGTCAAACCGGGCTGCTGCAAGAGGTTTAAGTATTCACCTGTCCAATGCGTTCAGAACACCTGCTGACAACAGCTCAGACGCTGCCACATGTGAAGCTCATCATAGGCAGGACCAGCAGATCGTTAAAAAGACGACAAAGAGACTTTCCCTTTCCCTTATTTCGAAGCGTATTGATTTCTTTCCCAAGCTGCTCGCTAAATCATGCGCGCCAGTTTTGCATTTTTTTGACAGTGACTGGGCAACGAAACTTATTAATTAACTTCGATACGCTGCAGTGTCGTGGATAGTGTGTTCAACGAAAAGATGCTCCACCGAATTTATCTTCGAAGCCGCCGAGGCTTGCCACTAAAACAAAGCTATGATGCGTTCAACTCACTGGGCAGTGATCCTCGAGATAATATGACAGCCAGATTTACTGTTGTAGGCACCTACGTGCCTCCATTGTGGGCGTGTTATCCTTCATCGCGGAGATGCGATTTCCAAGAAATACATTGAAGCGTCCGTGTTGGTCATTAGTCCAAGATAATGCGACAGTAGAGTCACAGCAGTGGAACTGACCTGTGAAAATGTATATCAACTAATTCATTCATCAGATGGGATAGTAACTCTGCTCCACATAGTTCCTGACTTTAGACCTTGCTACCTGTTACCGTCATTTTGGTTCTTTGATATGATGTAGATTTAGGATCCTTCAGCTGCTGGCATCAAATAATCCATGAACCTCCATCTTATTTCCTGGGAGACGTCTTCTTCAAAGACAAAGTTGCTACAAATGTGAAGCTATGTAGTGTGAAGTGCAGACGAAAGAATCACGTCTCAATTGAGATTATTCTCTAAGCAGCATTATAAGATGAATGCCACAGAATGACAGAATGACCTGTCCGGTTCAGAAAACCAGTGTTTGTTGAATGGCAGGACCTGACATTAGAACCTCATTCAATAAATAGGGCTTTCTGCCATTTATATTTCTATTACAGGTCTGAATACTCCAAATTATGAGAATGAAGACTGATGCAAACTATACTTCCATCAGTAGCCACCAGCTGAAGATGCTAAGCGAATGTAGCTGTAATGAGATGCACTTGCGAACCTGAACCTTGTCATGTGCATGACAAGGAAAAAATACACCTAACCGATTTTTGATCAGGACCACTGCAGTCACCAGGAGCACCTCATCGCTACTTAGAAATTGGTGTGACCTACTAGTTGCTACTAATATTCACAAGCTTGCTGGATGAATAGATCGTCACAGCAAACTGCATCGATTCCAAGGTACCGCAACGAAGCTCAAGGAATATTAATACTTCTTCGCATGAAGGTATACGGGAAACCGTTTCTGAATCCCCCACCTGCTCCTCCCACTTGAGTTTTGTCGCCACATCAAACTTCTGAAGTAGCACCCGAGCTATAATACCGCTGGCGACCTGCTGCGCACGAGCATTCACCCCAAACAGTAGCAAAGAATCTACTTTCATTGCCCGATCGATTTGCTACGCCGTAAGAGCGTAAGTAAAGCAAAGGCGGTTAGCACAGATAACGGCACAAGTTGCCGAATTATTGCAGAGTTGGACTCTTAGTTCTATTGAAACTATGACGTTACTGTGCCCAACAACGAGTTTTTCATTATACCTTACCATTACCCACTGTAATGGGAAAATGTTGTGAAAGTGAATGTAACAAGCAAAAGAAGTCGTGATATTCTTGATCAGCTCGATGAGCTCAGTCGATATAGCCCGTATATTCTGTCTTTCATCAAAGAGCGCATCTCTGCGTTAGTAAATTTGGGTTGCTGTGTAAAACTCGCCCAATTCAAACATGCAATGCATATCCGCAATACAATCATAGAATGCAACGATACGCGCAAACCGTGAAAAAGGTGGGGCAGAAGACGGTCATAATGCTAGATAATCGTCGAGTAAAACTTGCAGTCGCAAATAGAGTGAACAGAAAACCGTGAATGGGGAGAACAGAGCGCTAATGTTTCGCTGGCCAGCGAGGTAAGGAAATAAAAAAAAATCGAAATTTCTCGAAACATTTTGATTGATTATTTTTCAGAGGTTTCGACGTGGATTATCCCAACAAGAATTTGTCCTTGAATTTAGTTCTTTATATGAAGAGAGCATCCTTGCACATTACTTAAACATCACTACATTCGATTTTACAGGAACAGTTATTTGTAAAAAAGGTTTGTTTTCGTTGGATACCCCATGACTAATCTCAAAAAGGCTCGCGTCGATTGGACTAATGATTAAAAAATTCGACCGTGATACTTCAAAAGACGTTTATAAAATTTTGACAGGTGATGGTGAATCATGAATATATGCGTATGAGCTGAATGCGAATGGTCTGTTTCTTCGGGAGAATAGGTCATGTGTGTCAATTCTGAGTGGTACAGAAACACGCAAAATCAACAACCGAAAACGAAGCATTCTCCATCACGGCAATGTAAGCTCTCGCAAATCTCGGTAAGTCGAATTAGTTTTATTTACTCGAAATTTATAAAATTACAAACTATGTTCGATCTATCAACTAGAGTGTATATATAATATATATATATATATATATATATATATATATATATATATATATATATATATATATATATATATATATATATATATATTATGTATGTGTGTATATGTTCTACAAATGCAACTACCGGTAGTTAGTTAATCATAATAATAATAATGGGCCATGCCCCTGCTTTTCTTAAGCACATTTTAGTTTTGAACAGTTTCATGGGTGAGATCATCCTGTGCCGGATGCTTGTGGGTGCGGCGATGTCGCATAATAAACGGATGTGTAAAGCTATTCTCATAGCCGGATAGATATGGCATAGATAGAGCAGCTTCTCCGGATACTTTTCCAGCAGATAGACCCAGCAGTGGTGCCCTCGCCCACGCCGGTGTTCATATCCTGCTTCTCGCGCATGGAGATATCCTGGCAATCCTCCAGATTGTCCAACGAGTTGAGCATGCGATCATCGACCTCATAGATCTCGTCGGTTACATAATATCCCACGCTGGGTTTGTTAAATACAAATGGAATGTTATACGGCGTGGCAATCACCAAAGGCAACTTTTGTGTAGTCGTTGCACGGCACCAGCAATTGGCATAAACATTGCCCTTATTGGCTAAGATCGAGTTGCTTGGCTGGCCGTATTTCAAAGCGCCATAGACAAACAGTTTGTTTAAAATTGCAAATTGATATAAAATTTAGCAAAATAAATGCACAAGCAGTACGAATGCACCACAGAGAGGAGTAAAAGAAAAAGAGGAAGTTACCTGGGAGGAGAGTGAACCGCACTGCTGAAAGGGAAAACTCCAACTGAATATTTAAGCAGTCAAAATTCGAATTGATGACTCACAGTAATGACTGGTCTACGATTCTTTTGAAGAGCTCAAAAGTCATGCTTTGGAAGTGTCTGAATGGGACTGTAAAAACTGCTATGGAAAATGCTTCGACCAAATGCAAAAAAGTTTTGATTATCAGAGGGAATATTTTGAAAAACAGTAAAGCGATTTTTTCTCTCGACATTCATCTGCTGGAACTAAATAAACATTATATATCTGTATCTAAATAGTATTTACTAAATTTCCATTAAAGAAAACACGAGAATTTTTGTTTTGCTTTGAACTCATTTATTAAAATAATAACTGTAACGTACAAGTACTGAGACTTTATATATTTTATGTTCTGGGCTGTAACACTGTTGTGTGTGCATTAAAATTACTATTCTATACAGATGTTACTTAGCATGTTTATTTTTTGGAGTACCTCAAAAAAAGAAACACAGCTTTCAACAAAATTGTTTGAATCTGGCAATAATTTAAGAATTTATATTTTGTGAGGACGTTCATAGACCTGATTTCGAAACCAATATTATTTGCTAACTTATCAATCGTGAGATATTCAGCAAGCCGAATAATTTATACCCTTGCAAGCGAAGTTTATTGGTATCAATTATGGGCGACCAATTAAATGTAAATATGTATAATTTTTTTTTAAATTTATATCAATCGTCATTTTAAAATTAATTTATTTGAAATATGACATTCATTCCACGAGATATGATAAGGATGGACAATATTCTAATAATGGCTAGAGTCTGACAGTAATATAATCTCGAAAAAGATAATATATGCATATATTGACTCATTCCAAAGACAAAACTACATTTTCATCAAAATGAAGAGACTGATTGAATAAGAGATACTCTGAACCCTACAAAATGCTTATATTCCAAATAAGTGCCTTTACATCTATATTATAAGAAACACAGACACACCCATACGCATGCTCACTCTTGCACGCAATTCCACTTGGTCTGCAAATTACAATATTATGAAAAATTAAATGTTTTTTGGTAGATGGCTTTTCTTAATTAAACTTATAATAATATAAATTTATCTGACCCACCTTCTTCTGACTAATACATACATTTTGACTTTAAACATTATTCTCCCATTTCCAATTTACAGTAAAATCAGGAGGTCCAGTTTGTTTAGAAAATTCGATAACTATTTCGTTTTAATTTTATCGATGTTAAGAATGTTGTCGAAATTTAGTTATAAAATTATATGTCGTACATTAAAGTTGTACGCATATCTTTGATGTACGTGTACAATTTGGTGTTTATTTATTTCGAATAACGCCCATCCTTCTTGAAATTTAAAAAATGCATATTTCATACACTTCAGATTTTGACTGTGGCAAACACATACATATGAAGAATGCCATAATCATGAGTAAATCCATCTACAAGCAAGTGAGGAAACTCTAGTCGGAGTGGCCCGACTAGGAAATACCCTAAACCCCGCCTATCGGCGGTTTTTAATGCACTTCAAAGTTTGCATAGAGTTTTAAATTAAATTAAAAAATTAAGAAAAATAAAAATAAGTAACTTGCATAAAAAAGTTTTAACGGTAGCTTAGAGAATCGAACCCGGGTCTTCATCTCGGTGATCTACCAACACAGCGTTGCACTACATGAATGTCAGATAGCGAATTCCTAAGTAAAGTTATTGAGCTACTGAGCTACTGAGCTCCTGCTACTGAGCTGCTGAACTTGTGCTGAAAATGCATTCCCAATTTATCTTTGTTGTTGTTATGAATTCTTAGAATTTTCTAGATGCTTTTGCTGCTGCTACCACGTAAACGTTTGGTAAACGTTTCGTTTAATAACATAATGCATTTCATCTATTCATATGTATATTATATTGACTTTATTTAAATCATATCAATGTTATTCTTATTTTGTATATATGTATATTGCAAACAACGCATACATATACACGCAGTTTGCTCAGCGACTGCGCTGCGCTGCGCCAATATGTGCATGTTATGGGAAATTAATTGCTTAATAACTTTTTTGTAGACCGACTTTTATAATCAAACTTGCGCAGCGTGATTATATCATTCATATGTGTGTATTTGCCAAGCACAAGTCTCTAGTATTTGAAATAACTGTTTTGAAAATTTGGGTGAAGGGGGCGTGGCATCAAAAATTTAACAAAAATCAAAATTGTATAAACCCCATTAAACTAAATACAAGATTTGGAGTCTCTAACTATAAAGATGTATAAGATATAATTTTACAACTGAAAATCGATTTCGTTTTTAATCGAAAAAAAAAAAACGAAAAGAGTTATAGAATTTCTAAAACAAACTCGACCTGCGCGTGATATACACGAATCTATAAAAAAATTAAAGTCTCTAGCTATTATAGGTTCTGAGATCCACGCGTTCAAACATACGAACAGACGGATAGGGCTCAATCGACTCGGCTTGTCGTCCTGATCAAGAATATATATACTTTATGGGGTCTGCTACGCCGCCTTCTGCCTGTTACATACGTTTGGGCTGCAAAAAAACCATTATATCCTGATTACCCATTTTTAATGGGTTCAGGGTATAAAAAAGGTAGGTACACAAGGGTTGCGTGGTCTCCAAAGCTTAACAAAAATCCAAATTGTATAAAAGTTCCGTGAAACTGAATACTAGATTTGGAGATTCCAACTTTAAATATGTGATAGATAAAATTTTATAAGTTCGACTTGTTTTTGTAATCGATAACACTAAAACGGAAATAGTTATCGATTTTTTAAAACAAAAATCATCTGCGCGTGTAATACAGGAACCTAAAATATTTTAAAATCTCTAGTTCTTACAAGTTCCGAGAATAATGTGTTCACTTATACGATCGGAAAGACGGCCATGACTACTCCAAGTTGACTTGTCCCCAGAACACGAATAAATATACCTATGGGGTCCACGACGCCTTCTTCTGCCTGTTACATACTTTTTAACAAAACAAGGAAAACCAAAAAAACAGGGTTTTCAATGGGTTCATGGTATTCAAATTTATTAAGCTTTAATTTCCAATAATATACTAGATGAGAACACTGTTCGTGTGCGTGAGTATGTGTGTGTATGTAGTTCCCGCTATATTTTTGTGTATATGTAAAATAAGCAGGTTTTGGTATATTGGCTCTTCGGATAGTTCAATGTATCTCCTAGTCGAGCAGTCTCAACTAGAGCACTCTTTCTTGTTAAAAATATAATAGCTACTAGTAGGCTGAGATATTTAAATGTCTGATTACTATAATTCGAAACGAAGGAACTGCTATCGTCACATTATATTTTGTTGCATTGTGCAAGAAAGTTACTGTTAGTATATACATATATATATATATATACATATATTAACAGTAACTTGTAAATTTTTGTGGCATAGAAAACCTGGAAAATTAATATCTTTTATAGTTTTGAAAGAAGGTTCAGCAAGTTTAGTAGATAAATCAATAAGTTAAAAAAAATATCTGATTGACCATATCGAAGAGTTCAATTAAATTTATGCATACTTCAGATACATACATCGTTTAATGCACAACAAAAACAAATAATAATAATATCATAATATCTTATACCACACGTATTAGAAATTTTATCTTTGCTGTCAACTTGAGAACAAATATATATATATATATATATATATATATATATATATATATATATATATATATATATATATATATATATATATATATATATATATATATATATATATATATATATATAGTATGTATGTATTACTATATTGAAGATTAATTAAAAGTTAAAATGATTATAAATCAAAATAGAAGATTACACTTACATTATGGGGACGGAAATACCTCCTATTATTTAAGAATATCTGTTGTTCTGATAGAATATCTATATATTTGTGTCTATATGTATGCATATAAAGTATGTTTAATCAATTTGCAAGGGTACACATATATAAAGCGATCAATTTTTATTCTTGTTGTGTATTAAGTACACATATGCATTGCGTTTACTCTGGTTCAGGATCGGTACCGGGGTATAATTGTACTATATGTTAATTACAGTTGAAGTTTATAAGAATGTATGTATAATTCAAACGTATATCTGGTAAGATAACATATGGATATATATTTTTGCCACTACTTAAACGCTATACACATACATTGTCAACCAAAGAATGTAACATACATACAATTGAAGTATATATTTTGTTGATGTATATATGCATGGGTGTTTTGCGGATAAGTTTAGTAGAATAATTGTGGATTCACTGTGTAATTCATATATTAAAAGCACATTTACATATAATTAATTTTTAAACTTTTATTGATAGGCGACACACACATCCATATTAATTTCCCGATGAAAACATGTTGGTGTTATCCCACTCAAGCTGGTTGATGTGGGCAAATCCATCTTTAATTACTAAAGACCACAATTATTAATTACTGAGAACACTCGAAATTTTTGTCATATTTATTTGCACGAAACGTACCGTCTTCATCTTCCGATTCAGAATTATCAGAATCTGAACTCTCCTCCGATGCGCCATCGATTTGCATTGGATTAATGGTAATAGTTAATGCAGAGTCATCCCATATTAAGCCTTCGTCAGCTACCTAAAATTGCAAGTAGAGGTTATATCTATTAATAGAATCGTAGAATTTTATATATTATTAATAGTCTATAATAAAGAAATTTTATCTAATTTAATTGAGACATGTGTTTTTCACTCGTATCGGAAAAAGAGACTAAGGTGTTTAATAGCAATATTCCTGGATATAGGTGGGAATATTTAGATTGATACGTAGTTCTGTCGACCAGTGTAATTTCAAATCAAATATTAAAATCACACAATATTTATTTAAAACTCAATCTATTTCATTTTACCTTGGGACACGGCTGATGTCGATCTGTGTATTTTTGGTTATTTTTTAGTCTTGCAATAGAAATGCCACAGAGTAAGATGACGAGAAAAACGCAAATTAAGATTATCAGCATTGTTGGATGCGACGCTTCAGCTAATAGACGAAAATAATTAAATATATATTCATTATTAATTCTGTAATAATACAAGTGTTTAACGACCTTTGTGCACGATGGAGTGTACATGAGATTTAGGCTCCTGCACATCGTTGATATGAAGTAAGGAGTTCGAGAAAAACTTCGAGTCTGAAATAAACAATTTTCAGATAATTTCTACATATAAATGTCTATTATATATTTAACAAATGAAATTATCTACCTGGTACTCTTTGATCCCCACTCTCGCTTACGCCATGCTCATTGTGATAATTAGATACGAAATTGTCATTTCCTTCGGCGCTAGTCACGGATATGGATGATGATGGTGCATTTGTTGTCTTGGACGATTGCTTAGGATGCAGGACGGTCAGTGTGAGTGTATATTCAACATTTTTATATTGTGCGGCAACCTGCGAGCATGACAGCTTAAATACACGATTAAGATAATATGCCGGCTTTTTGTTGCTATAGACTAAAGCACGCAGTACGCTGAGATAATTGCGAATTAAGTCGGTTCCGACCATCTCAACGCCATCCTTATTAATATTTGTTCTGATGTCCATTGTGGATGACAACGACTCATCGCCATCTATTTGAATTTCCTCGTGGTCCGGATTCAAAGATGGAAATACAATAACACTGCACGAATCGAGATTCTCTTTGGGGGTACTATCATCGTCGGTAGAGAAACCAATCTTAACTTTGTCCAAGATATGTACGCCAAATTTGATTTCTTGGTAAGAAACGAGTTTATTTTGGGTTCCTAAATAATAAAATGTAATAAGTAATTTTTTTCTTTAGGCGCTACTGAGCTACCACGGGACCCGTCGCATGCAAACGAGACTTTATTGTGCTCCGGATAAAATAAATAATAAACTCAATATCATTAACACATTAAATAACGAATGCAATGAAATTGAAATTGAAACACAAGGATTAATTAACTGCAAATAAAACAAGTAAGGAAGCTCTAGTCGAGACCTCTCGACTAGGAGGTACCCTAAACCCTTCGAACAGCCGATATTGAAAGCAGGCTATCATTATTTTACATATATATATGCACACATACGCACGCACACGAACCCAATAATGAGCACGCGACTGCGCTGGGGCTGCAATATGACTATGATATGGGAAATTAAATATTTAATACTGTTGTTGTTGAAAATGTGCTTTCCTTTAAAGTGTCATTATGGCATTCATATGTGTGTATTTAATAAAGCAGAAATCTCTAGTATTTGAAATACGTATTTTGCAAATTTGGGGCGAAGGGAACATGGCATCCAAAGTCCAAATACTACAAAATTACTGTATTCACTACACCTATCTGCAGGGTAAATTAAAGTATATCAAAGTGAATGTATCGAAATTGGTCGATATCGTCACGAACTATGAGAAACCTAACACTACACTGCCATCAACATTCCATCAACCGATGTCGCAATGTTGAACACATGATCCAACAACATAATCGCTGACACAGAGATTATAGGTCAGGGGTAGCTTAGTTTAAAAACATTTTTGTATTCTAGCTTTCAATTTGTTTGGAACAATAAAGTTGAATGGTCAACCATTAAATATATTCAAATATATTTACTATGTTTCAGATCTCTAGCTTTTGTGGTTTACAAAATGACAATTTTAATATAGACGGACATACGGAGAGACAGACATGGCTATAATGACTCGTCGAACTGATCAAGAATATATATACCTAATGAGGTCACGCCTCCTTCTGCCTGTTACATACATTTTCACAAAAATGGGTTGAGGGTATAATAAATATATATATTTATTAAGCTCCCTTTAAAATCCCTTTAAAGTTTAGAGATAAAATGCCAAAGTTTTTCATTATATCTGCCTATTGCTGAAAGATTCTTGATGCCTGTTTAAAGACCGTGAGTGAGTATTATGCAATCGGTTGTGTCCGACTAACGTCCTTGTTTTTTTTTATTTACCGGAAATTGCAATCTGTGTTGTAGCATGTGTAGACTTCGACGTATGCTTTTTGCCCTGATTCTGAGTACTGAGATTTTCAACGGTATACAGAGTGTGGTTATCTTCAACCAATTTATCGCCTGGGATTGTGACTTGTTGAATAGGCTCATTTACCATAATATATGTCTCAATTGTAGGCAGACGTATAACACTCTGATTTTTGCACATCATTGTCGTACGAACCTCAATGTTTCTACGTCCTATAGTCGGACTCTTTTTAATATTGATGTATTGAATTTTACGCATTAATTGCTCAATATTATGCTTGGTTTGTGCCTCTATATATATCTCGTTCATTTTTCCATTAACTTGCACTTGAATATCTGTCGGCTCTTCCTCTGACTGTTGCCCAAGTTGCAAGTCCGTCGATGGCAGCAGATGTTCAGCACAGCTTGTTCCACACTTAATATCGTCAATAGAGAGTACACCATTGAGAGATACCTTCACTTCCGATATGTCACCTTTGAATCCGTGCTTAAGACGATTTTCTGAACTCTGATAACAAGCTCCGACCGTCAGTGTAGTATTTACTCCATGCGCCGCATGCAAGGGCCAATCATCGATGACCTCAGGGTTGGCATGGCGGTCTTCAACGGAGCTTTCAAACTGTACGCCATCGATGAACAGCTCTACTTTGGACGATTGGTATACGTTGATTACATAGTAATGCCATTCGTTGTCGCAGACCTGCGATATTTTCCACCTCCATTCAGCTGGGCTAAATATGTTTAGATCGCCGTCATTGAAATTCTTCCGCAGAAGTAGAATAAGTCGACAGTTGCGTACGAATAGTGCCATATGATGGCGATTCATTTTATGATCGTCCGCGTTGCAAACTATATGCTCCTTTACATGTTTGTTCATGGGACTCTCACTGCCATGGCGGAAGATGGTCACAATACTAAAGGGCTTCAGCGAAAAATCGTGGTGTTCAATAAGACCATCAGGTACAACTACACCAGTTGACCCATCGAAATGAAAAATTGGCTCGGGCCCCTCGTCATAGCTCAACTCTTTTGTCCAGTCGGCACCACGGGGCAAAAGATTCCTTAAGCTATTATTAGCTGAACAGTTCGATATATCGCGGTCGCAGCCAAATGATATATGCTTTGTCTGAGTGCACATTATTTATATATATCAAAAATTTTTTTGGATCAATATAGATGTTCGTAAAGAAATAATCATGCTTACCTTAAGAGAAATCGCTGCGTGAATGTTAAGATCATCAGCTTTACACAATATATTGCACAAATCCAGCCGCGCATTCGGAAACAGTTGTAAGCTCTCGGTGCTACCAGACTACAAATTAAGATTATTTATAAAGAAATTGACAGACATTACTAATTGAATATTTTATACCTGAACACATTGAAAATGGGAAATCGGTGCACAAATGTTTTATTAAAAGCTATTTAACAGGTAGAAGTGCCGCTAGGCCCCATAAAGTATGTACAAGTTATTGTTTTTAAATATGCCGTTCTTTATTGTATAAATCAAACTGAAGCTCGAAGTACAAATATTCTTATTCATAAGCTAGCCTTGTCACTTAAAATGCTGTCCAAGCACACCACTTTGACGGGTCGTATTTCAGGTTGCCAACCCATGGGAACGTTGCTGATAATAGTAGTTGCTGCCGCGCAACTATGTTTCAACATGCAGGGGGTCGTTAATAATGCTGATCATACATCAAAAACACTATTGTAGGTCTTGATCTTCGAGCATTGAACTGCCGTTAACTACTACCTTTGTAATATGAAGGCTGTTCCTTGGAATTTTTAAAGTCGATGATTTTGTTACAACATTGTAGTGCAGGATTTCGATGCTCAGCCTTTGCAGGTATGGCAGACTCATGACTTTTTGGTGGCCAGTGATATTTAGCAGAGTTGATGACGCTGAACCGTTGACTCATTGTCTCTTTCGAGTGCCGGAACAAAAGCCTATTTATTTTTACTTGCCGTGGATCATTATTTCTGTGCCATCGGAAATGGTAATTATGATGACCCCGTCATATACCACTTCTATTCATTCGAGGTGGCTGGGACTGGTGTTGTGCAGTGCGGTAGTGCCAGCGTGCAGTTGTACACATGTTATATCCAGCAATTTTTATTACGATGTCATTGCGTTGAACAGGAAACAAAGTGATTTTTTTACAAAATCCTGTTTCCGAATTATCGATAAACTTGGATAAGTTTGCTTTCATTTATGTGACCCATTAAAGCTAGAGACTTAAAATTTACTGTGCAGATAGGTGTAGTGAATGCGAACATTGTTTATACCCTGAACCCATTGAAAATGGGAAATGGGACTCCCCCTGTCCGTCCGTCCGTCCGTCTATATGAACGCGCTGATCTCGTAAACCACAAAAGCTAGAGATCTGAAATTGACATGTATACTCGTGAATACCATACGCAGTACGAGTTTTTTTTTTCGATAACTCATCCCGTTTCCGAATTATCGATAAATTTAGATATATTTGCTTTCAATTATGTGACCAAGTAAAGCTAGAGACTTCAAATTTGTTGTGTAGTGAATGCGGACATTTTGTAGTTTTTGGATGCCACGCTCCCTTCGCCCACAATTTGCAAAACCCGTATATCAAATACCAGAAACTTGTGAATCCCATAATCATGGACTTTCTTAATCAAATGTGATCAGTGACATTTGATTAAGAAAGTCCATCTACAAAAAAAGTTGTTAAACATTTAATTTCCCGTGTCTTAGGCATATTGCAGCCCACTCGCAGTCGCTGCTCAGTTAGCAGAGCGCGAGCTCATATTACGTTCGCGTGCGTGCGTATGTGTGTGTATGTGTTGCTTGCAATATATATGTAAAATAATCATAGTATGCTTCGAATATCGGCTATTCGAAGGGTATCTCCTAGTCGAGAGGTCTCGCCTAGAGGTTCCTTACTTGTTGGTTTTGCTTTCTAATTAATGACATTTACAGTTTCTGTTAGTTTATTAATCGGTTTTTAATTGTTACCAAATCAAAGTATCACGATCAAAATCCGGAATGTAAGTAGTCAAATATAATTTAAATACATAATCAAACCTATCTTAAATTGGGCTTATGGACCACCCTTTCTCTAAAGAGTACCGCTATTCCTAATTCAGCTTCTATTTCCTCCTCTTTATAGAACCTTATAAGGAGTTTTTCACCTGAAAGGTTCTATTCTCCTATTTTTGAATGGCAATGGGAATGGGTGTTTCGCCGATTATTTGTTTCTGAGGGTGACGGTCGTATTTTGCTCTGTTACAAACTGTACAGTTTACTTCATTTCCCAAATGGGAAAAAAACTCCTTTAGTATCTGCTTTATAATTTGTTGAGCTACTCTATGCCCTTTGTTATGTTATGTTCTTCTCTTCATGTTACTAAGAACCATTGACCATTGACCATTCACTTGGTATGACAGAACTTTTTAATCAGAAATGCTTTTGCCCTTGGCAAACGCCAGAATTGGTAGATCACAAAGGATTACATTCACTACGTCCTTATTTACTGCTTCACATAACAATTCCAACAATTGTTGTTTGTTGAAAAATGTATGATATGCCTTGTCTTTTGACCGAACAGGATCAGATGAAACGACCAACTACATTATTCTCTTTTTCTGACTTATAAAAGATGTGTTTTATGTTCAGCAATAAATGCTTTTCATCTCTTTAATCTTGGCATTTTGATTTTTTCAGAGACCGTGGACATCGGGGATTGGTGATTCGTGTAGATCTTAAGATTTTGCACACTATAAATATTGCGACTAGTTCGCATTTGTTTGTTGCGAAATGTAAGACGGGCTCCTCATAGTGGTCGACTGCTCCCAGACCAGTGGATGAGGAATAATTTTTAACGTGTTCGTCCATAGTTTCAGAAGAAACTTATTAAGTTCGACGATTTTCCGATGTTTTTCCTGAGCCCATCATCAATAAACCTTTTGAAAAATTTTGTTTAGCTCAAAGGGAAGTCGCCAAAACTTATACTTCACGTTTCCTACAGAAAAGACCTGCTTTTTCCTTACCTGGCAGAAGAATTTGATGAATTCCAAATTTTAGGTCGATTCAAATATTTAGCTTTCCCAAGATTTGAAATTATTACTGATTTATCTGGCATAGGATACTTATCAGCAGCACTTTTGAATTTACTTTTCAAAAATCGATTAGAAATCTTTTCTTTTTGTTTCCCTTTTCGTCTGCTCCTGCAAAGACATCTACTCTTGTTTATAATATTTTATCAAACTGCTTTTTTTTCTGGATTTATGTTAAGTTAAAATTTGCACACTAGGAATCCAATCCAAATCCAGCATGGAATTTTTTGTTTTTGAAATTTAATATTTATTCTAGCGTATTGAGTAAATCGACTCATACAATTCCATCAATTGAACATAAATTGAAGCATTTTTATAGTCATTCACAAAATTAAGTGAGTATATTTGTTTTGTGCAATATCGGTCAAAATAAGTAACTTGCAAAAAAATCTCTTGTCGGCGGCATAGAACCTTGGTTTCCATGTCGCCGAGCGCTTCTATCAACACCGTCGTTGCACTACTTGAGCATTAGATAGCAAATTCTTAAGTAAAGTTGCTCAGCTAAATTAAAATTCATCCAAAATTTTGTTGTTATGAATTCTTAGAATTTCCAAAACGTTAACTTAATTTAAATTATATCTTTTCTCCAATTTCGCGGTGAAGCCGCTCTTTATAATTTTAATAATTTTTTGGTTTTTTTTTTTTAATTTTAAAACTTAAAATAATTGACTTAGTACTTAAGAAAATACACATTGAAGTAAATAAAAAGTCTTGTGCGATTTGGCGTTGGAACCACTGTATTCTATGCTTATTTTATATACATATATGTAAATATAAAGGTATGTATACTGCTAACTGCGCAGCTTACTCAGCGATTGCGCTGGGCCAATATGTGCATGTTATGGGAAACTAAATGCTTAATAACTTTGTATGTAATCACACCGTAATTATATAATTCAAAAGTGTGTATTTGCATGTATTTGGAATACGTGTTTTATAACTGTGAGGCGAAGGGGGCATGACATCCAAAATTTAACAAAAATTCAAATTGTATGTATGAAAGCGTCATTCAACTAAATACAAGATTGTAAGAAGTCTCTACCTTTAAAGATGTAAAAGATATAATTTTAAAATTGATTTTCGTTTTCATCGATAAAAAATGGGAAGTTATGGAA
Organism: Drosophila fulvimacula; assembly: GCA_035045555.1. Lineage (NCBI taxonomy): Eukaryota > Metazoa > Arthropoda > Insecta > Diptera > Drosophilidae > Drosophila > Drosophila fulvimacula. The sequence continues at coordinate 261,485 of JAWNOX010000204.1, read as the reverse complement.
TTTTTAAAACAAACTCGATCTGCACGTGATATACACGAATCTATAAAAAAAATTAAAGTCTCTAACTATTATAACTTCTGAGATCCATGCGTTCAATCATACGGACAGACAAACAGACGTTTTTAATGGGTGCGGGGTATAAAAAAAACAAGTAAGGAAGCTCTACTCGAGACCTCTCGACTAGGAGATACCCTTCGAATAGCCGATATTCGAAGCATACTATGATTATTTTACATATATATTGCAAGCAACACATACACACACACACGCACGCACACGAATGTAATATGCGCGCTGCTAACTGAGCAGCGACTGTGCGTGGGCTGCAATATGCTTGGGAAATTAAATGTTTAATAACTTTTTTTCTAAATGGACTTAATCAAATGTGATCAGTGTGATTATGGCATTCATATGTGTGTATTTACCAAAGCACAAGTCTTTGGTATTTGAAATACGGGTTTTGCAAATTATGGGCGAAGGGGGCGTGGCATCCAAAATCCAAAAACTACAAAATGCCCGCATTCACTACACAACAAATTTGAAGTCTCTAGCTTTAATTGGTCACATAATTGAAAGCAAATATATCGAAACTTATCGATAATTCGGAAACGGGATGAGTTATCGAAAAAAAAACTCGTACTGCGTATGGTATTCACGAGTATACATGTCAAATTTAGATCTCTAGTTTTTTATGGTTTACGAGATCAGCGCGTTCATACAGACGGACGGATGGACGGACGGAGGGACAGGGGTAGTTCGACTCAGCTCGTCGAGCTGATCAAGAATATATATACTTTATGGGATCTGCGACATCTCCTTCTGCCTGTTACATACATTTTCACAAAAACAATATACCCTGATTTCCCATTTTCAATGGGTTCAGGGTATAAAAACAAAGAAATAAAAGAACAAATAAAAACGTTACAGTCGGGCGCAACCGACTGCGAAATACTCACTCAAACCGCAAGCTTCCAGTTTCATAAAATTCCAAGAAACCAATTTGCCACACCCCTAATTATTCCCAATTTTTGTACTTAATGTCATGTGTATTTAATACAATTTTGGTTTTTGCTATATACCAATTTCTTACAATTCAGTTGAAAATATAATCAATATACTGAAAATTTCATAAAAATCCGTTGAGTAACACAGAAGTTATTCAACAAAACGTTTGCTTTGCTGCACAGCGAACATTTTCTTATGTTCTAAGAAATAACAAATACAATAGGATTCAGCGTGAATCATCTGCTAATTAATTAATTAATTAATTCAAAAACTACAAAATATTTGTAGTTAGTACAGCTTTAACGGTACACATAAATCGAAGTTAATTTATCGATAATTAGGAAACGGGTTGAGTGATCGGAAAAAAACAATTTCGCGTATTGTATTCACGATTATACATGTAAAATTCTATAGGTTTTATGGTTCAGGCGGAAGGACAGACTGACAGGGCTATATTGATTCAACTCGTTGAGCTGATCAAGAATATATATGTATATTTTTACAAGAACAATATACGCTGATTTCCTATTTTCATTATAAAAATATAATATCCGAATAATAACAGTAAATTCAGTTCTTGGAACGTTTTGGAACACACACTTTAAAAATTTCCAACGGTTTTATATAGTTTTTCGAGTCCCGGTGTCTATTAGCAGTTTAATGGTTCTTCCTGCTATCGTTCGCTATACTAATGGTAGCAGAGAGCCATCTGTTCATCTGTTTGTGTAGCTTTATCTTCAATGTATGTTACCTCTGCCTCAGCTATAGCATCATATTCTGGTTTGCTTTGGCTATATTGGTATTTTATTCTATTCTCTGTTGTTTTGGGCCTGTGAACCTAACTGTGCTATTATTTGCTCTTTTTTGGGTCTGATTTAAAAATTGTGAGGAAGCAAGGAACGCTTGATTTACATGGTATTGTGTAAGTTGGCTAAATCCTTACGAAGTTTATGCTCTAGGTGTGTATAATGTGGGCTTTTGGCTTGCTGTGGGTTGTCCATAGTCTGTCTATTTTGTTGCTCATTTCGCGTGAGCCCTATCTTCCAGACTTCTCGTATAATTATTTGCGAAATTGCAGCGCTCGTGATTGTCCTTGACTTCTTCTGCCAATGCCAAAGCAGATGGCAAATCTTTGGGATGTGCCAATTTAGACGTGTCATTTTAGTTTTGTTGCCATTCTGTCATTTTAATGTCGAGTTGAGTTGTCAGAGTTTATAGTTTCTGTTCTATCAGGCAGATTGGCTGCTTACCAATAATGGCATTTAAATTAAATGGTGTGTTACATGGAAGACAACACCATATGACAAATGAAACCTTTATTTTATTTCTTATAATGGCCAATGCTTGTTAATGTTTTGAGCTAAGTTGATACGGCCAAGACACGTATGTCTCGTATTTCCCTTCAAAATCAGGGATTGATTTCACTACATCAAGGGTCTCGTCACATGTAATACTGGTATCAATCAGCATCTGGTGATCGAGTGCATCGTTGACCACAGCCTGCAACGTCGATATTCATTATGTTTATCACTTCTTGATCGGACCACCAATGTTGTTCACTATTTTCACAGTTGACATTGTCTTGTTCTACCCTAAAGCTACTAAAAGCTTGATCAATTTGAACAATATCAGGGTTCACAATGGGTTGCCTGGTTTTTCAGCGTCAGAAATATATATTTTTTTACGTATCGTATTCTTAAAATTTTTTTATTATTTATTTAACTTTAACGTTTTTATTTTTAACAAAATTGAGCACGTTACTCACGTGGTTGTTTTTATTTAATATTAAAGCTGCTTCCCTTTTTGGTTGATGCTAATGATGATGCTTCTGCTGCTGTTGACATCATTGTTGTTGTTGTTTCCTCTGTTGCACCGCACCGATCTGGTGCCGTTGAGTTGAAGTTTGTGTTTTTTTTTTAAATTTCGAAATCAACATAGGGTCTTACGGCATTTTCCGCTATATATATTTTTTACGAAAACGACGTTATAAAAACGCGCGACGGCCTTTCGACACGGTTTTTTTATTTATTATATTTTCTGTGTACTTTTGCATCGAGTCAATATAATAATTTTTTTTAATTAATTAAAACGCGAAAAAACCAGCGTTTTTATTGCTTTTAGATCTGTTGTTCTTTATTGTATGAATCAAAATATTCTTATTCATAAGCTAGCCCTGTCACTTAAAATGCTGTCCAGGCGCTCTACTACTCAGACGGGTCGTATTTCAGGTGCCAGGGCGGTCGCTTATAATTCTGATCATACATCAAAAACATTACTGTAGTGCATAATCAGCGAGAATTGAACTGCCGTTGGATGTGTTAACTTACATATTAATCAGAACGACAATAATAGTCGACCCATTAAAAGGGGAATAGAATATTTCATATTTAGCTTAATCTAGGCGTATTATGCAGGGACTTAAAAAATAATTTCCATTCTCTAGTTCTTATAGGTTTTAAGATCGATGCGTTCACACATTCTGACAGATCGACAGGACTAAATCGACTCAACTCCTTGTCGTGATAAAGAATATTTCAACTTAATGGGGTCAGCTACTACACCTCCTTCTGACTGTTATATAAATTTAAACAAAAGGATAGTACCCAGATTTCTCATTTTCAATGTGTTTAGTTTGGGCTATAAAATATAAATATAGGTAATACTTACAGTATAATCAATACGCTCTGGAATGCCGAAGAACTTCGCATCGCACACACGTCGTACCTTGATGCTTACCATAATGGGGACAGACTCCTTCATAGCACAGTCGTAGGCCACGACGGATAAAATGTGATTGTGGGATACCTTGTGAGAGAGAGGTTCTGTGTTTTTGATTAATCCCTCGTTGTCAATTGAGAATGGCTCATCGCTATTTAGTATCTCATATTTGCAAACATCTCCAAACAGTGGAGTACAATCTTTGTCTGCGGCTTCGACACGAATAATTTCATTATATAGTTTTCCCTCGTCAACCTCAGTGACATACGATGGCTGTAAGAAGGTCGGCGCATACTCATTGATGTCGATTACTGTGATATGAACGTTGGCCGAGTTCGATGGCGTTCCGTCGCAGTAAATGGCAACAATTTCAAAGTGATAACTTTTACGCTTTTCGCAATTGAGTGTGTGGCGTGCTTTTAGTATCCCAAGATTGTTGACCAATTCAATCTAGAAATTTATTGGTTTTTATTAATATTTGGTTAAGCGTGTTTTAACAGTTTAATGTTCAGTCTGCTATTGAAGCTGGATTTCCTCACCTCGAATGGAATTTCATGATATGGTTTCTTTACAATGCGAAAGTTGCAAATTTTCTCTTCATCAACATTAATTAACGGCGTTATTTCCACTAGCGTCTCATTTTCACGAATCAATCCATGGTAAGACTTTTCTAAAATATACTCTAAAATTATATAAAAATATAATATTTATCACACGCCATTTAACCAAACGATCCAGTTCATAAATAATATAATTATAATAAAAAAAAACTTTTCAAAATATATATATATTTTTTTCAAAATAATTTATTATAAACAAACCTCGTTGTATTAGATACTCGTCGTCATTTTCAGTAGAAGTGCCAGTATGGACTGAAACACCGAGCAAGCCAATTACCAATAGACCCAAATAGACTAACTTTATGTTTAGTGACGACACCATAATTCTGGATAAATTATGAATTAACAAATCACCCAATATATTGGGCTTACTAATCTCTGTATTTTCTGTAACGGTATAATACATATGTTTTTTCATAAAGAGCGATGTCAATATATATGTACATATATGTTTCTATTCAAAACAGTCGAGAAATTAATATTTTTGAATTGTGATATTCTTTTTGAATTTAATTATTTGATGTAAATATAACAGCATATAAATTTAATCCGAGTCTCCTCTAAATCAGATATTTAAATGTATGTATGTATGTATACGCTGCGCTTGAATTTATAAGATACACATTTTACGAGATACATATTCATTCATGCATACACATACATATAGTTATATATACATAAATATATGTATGATAATACTATCCAGAATTTTTCTAAAATCCATAGTTTCTTACGTAGCGAAACCAAATCTATTCACCATTTTCATTTCATATTTCAATTAATGTTCTCTATCATAATAAATTAATTTTTTAAAAGAGTATTTGAATTCTTATATTAACTTTTCACCCACTCAGGCCATACAATAATCAATATTTGTACCTTAACTTTTTCCCTGTTCACTTCAATGTTATGCTTATGGCTTTTTAATAAGGAGCATTTACAAATTTAGCTAGAATTTTATTTTCTGTATGCTTATACATTTAATAATTGTTTATTCGACATTTATAAGTTTACCCAGAAAAGAATGAGTTGATTTCTAATACCCTAAAAAATCCCGAATTATTTTCGACTCGTTGCATGTGTATTTTTTACATCAATTTAGTATACATGTCCCTTAATACCGATTCCATTTCCGATATACATAATCGAATAGAAAAATTCAAATACCGACGTTTCTATTTTAAAATTGATGTCATATATTTTGTTATATATGTGATAATCATATTTTTTAAATTAATTTAAATTATATTATACTGTTAACATACGATTCTTAAATAGGTACTGTTAAATCCAAAGACAATTATTGTTAACTAACAGCCTGCGCTTTATTAGCCCAACTGAACTTTGGCGGGGACTTAAATTGACATTCGCAAAGTGCTCCATACTAAACAAATAAAGCATTAAGTACCGATTTTCATAGGCAAATAACAATGGCCAAGTCCTCATTTTATTTTCTCAATCTGATATTTGCAGGGTTCAGGGCATCTCCTAGTCGAGCGATCACGACTAGAGAGGTTATTGTTCAGGTAATTCTTTGACCGCACTTTACTTTCGTGTTGTATAGTTTGGAAATATTCATTTCCCATCAATCTACATCATTCAAAATATTAAAAATATAATGGCTAAAGATAATGAACAGAATTGTTAGCTTCTCGTCGAGATTTCTGGAGCTGGTTGAAGCAGATTTCTCTGTCTTGAGGTCTTAATATTTTAATAATTTCAATCACAAGTGTCAGCCTCACAGTTCATTCCGTAACCTGAAATTTAAAAACTTAATTGCTTTAGAGCACTGTCCGGTTGTCTAGTTAATTGTCCTCCAAACTTCAGCTGGGATAACAGAACACAATTCGAAAAGGTGACGTAGCAAGAGACTGTTAGTTAACATTAAAAGTAGCACAACTGGTCCTGGCATAAAAATTCAATAAACATATGCTTTATGTGTACATAGCATCAAGTAATTCAAGCAATTAAAAATTCTTTAAAATAATTTTTCCTAATATTGATAAAAAGAATTTTAAAATCAACTTTAAAAATGTATAACATTAGAAAACCCATACTTTTTTTTTTATAGAGAAATAGTGAGGAAGCAAGCTGTGGTTAGACTGTCTGTGAAAAGGACTGGTCCTCAGCTTAATGAAAATAAAATACTTTGTAATTTTGTGTCAAAAATTAAAACTTAGCCAATCAGACAATAATAGCTCCACATACAGCTTTTATTGTATATTATAAAGCGTATAATATCCTGTATTTTCAGTCCAATATTGTATAATAAATTAAATTGTTTTTATGAATTTGGCTAATACCCAATGAATTATTCCGTAATGTGAACATACATACATATATTTATATACATAAACATATGTATATGCCCCATTTTAAAAATAGAGTATGAATTAGTAGCCTTTACTGAATTATTGTGCGATAGAGAGAGAAGGTGAATTTGTTGAAAAGCACAGAGATTGTGAATTCAACCCTTGTTGCGCTTCTCTAAAATCGTTAAAGTCTAAAACAAGTAAAAAAAAAGCCAGCAACAGTTTTTGTCCACGATTTCATTCATGGCACAAATGTGCGCGCACATATGTATACATACATATACATGCATAAATATATGACTGAAAAACGAGGAGCAACGCCCACGTATATTGTATACTTCGGATAGGATGCCCGAAGTAAGCAGCCGAAGTATGTTTCGGCATTGAATACAAACACATTAATCGGAAGGAAGTTAATGTACGGGCTTCTATACATATATTCTAAGCCACTCTGTAGATGCTGTGTGTTTCATTCAAGCCCAACCTTTACTCGTGATTTCATTTCAATTTATGTGGCGTGTCCAAAAAGTTAATAATTTATCAGTCTTTCTATATTAAAAATACCAAAAAAATTTAACTTATCTTGTGTACGAGTGCAACCAACTAAAATGAAAAATGAATTCCATGTAATCCTTTGAAACAAATGTACGTATTATATATATATATATATATATATATATATATAATATAATATATATATATATATATATATATATATATATATATATATAATAATAATATATACTCTTTTTATATACTAAACGTAAGTGGTACATATATATATATATATATATATATATATATATATATATATATATATATATATATATATATATATATATATATATATATATATATATATATATATATATATATATATAGTATCCAAATCAAAGTGGTCGAATAAAAAAAATTTATATGTGATTTCATGTATAAATATATACATGTAGGTGTCTTAAATCTTAGCGGGAAATTGTTGATGATTTTACGAAACTGTGAATATTTTATATACGGATAATTTTATTTATATATATATATATATATATATATATATATATATATATATATATATTTGACAGTCGAAGCATCAATGTCTATTGAAGGTGGTGTACTCCACCCACGACTAGCGTCAGTTGAGCATCTACGCATATGTATTATGTATAAATGCATGCAGGTATACGTACGTATCTAAATACAAATATATATATATATATATATATATATATATATATATATATATATATATATATATATATATATATATATATATATATATATATATATATGTATATATATATATATGCATTTTACCTGTATGCATTTTGAAAATGTTTTATTTATATATTTATTTATATACATATATATATAGATATATATATATATACATATATAAATAGAACATTTTCAATATTTCTTTTTATCAATGCTTACGTAAATAGTTTTGAACCCAAATATACTAACATATTTTGTCAGTTATAGATACGGTGAATTTAATATTGAAGAAAAGCTGTTTTAAATATACAATTAAAATATTGGTATAATATATTTTCTATAGTGAAACTGTTGTATTGGTCTCTACTGTAAAACAGAAAAAAGAAACATGACTGTTACTAATGGTAAATCAACGCATCAAAGATATAAACAAAACTATATCTATGGGCTATCGACGAAAATGTCTCTCTTAATAAGCGGAATAGCTTACAAATATTACAAAAAAAGTAATTGTTCTTCCTATATACAAAACATTCCATTGAATTGAATTCACGTTTCAAATAACAGCACCAACATTTGTTTTTATCAAGCACCTGCACCAACTAGTTTTTAAAGATAATTTCAAAACATCAAATATTTAAATATACTACCAAGTAAAATATATTTATATATTTCCTTTTGCAGTAAATAATAATGTTATGTATATATATATTATGTAAATATATATAGATATATATATATATATATATATATATATATATATATATATATATAAGATTTACTTTAAGTGCATACATATGCTAAAAAGATTTGTCTGTGGATGGACTTGTTTAATCAAATTTTCACAAAGATTTTCACAAATTTCAATGACAATATAATTTATATGTCTGTATATGCCTTGTATTTGAAATAGGTTTTTTGCAAATTTAGGGCGAGTGGCCGTGTTATCAAAAATTCGAAATCTACAAGATCTTTTTATTCACTACACGGATCTACATAGCCAATTTGGGATTATCTGGCTTTAACGGAATATATACATAAATCGAAATAAATGTTTCAAAATTGATCGATAATAAGGAAATGGGATGAGTTATCAAAAATAAACTCGTACTGCGTATGGTATACACGACTATAAAAGTTAAATTTCAGATTTCTAGCTTTTGTTGTTTACGAGATCTTTGAAAATTTTGTCATGTAACCAGGAATAAATGACACTGAAATCACTGTACGTTTAGAGCAATACCACCCTTAATAACGTGTGATAAAAAGCTGTGTGCTTAAAGTCAAAATAGGAGTAGACAACCTTTATCACTTAGGGGTATGAAAGAAAAAATGTTTTCCGATTCTCAGACCTAACCAATAGGCACACAAAACTTCATGAAACCCGATTCAAATGTTTCGGAGGAGTATGGTAACAAACGACGGGAATAGGTATTTCGCATTCGGCACCGCCCGACCGCAATATTTTTACCTATTTTAATTTATTTTTTTAGTATTTAATTAAATTATTATTTATAAATATATATATATATATATATATATATATATGCGTTTGTCTGGGTGTATGTATATATGTATAGTTTTGCATGTATCGTATATATATATATATATATATATATATATATATTTATATTTATTTATATGTATATATTAAATGCTGATGCTATGCTTAATAACAGTGCTAATAAATTTACCTATTTATATGAATTAACAGAAAATATCAATATATTAAAAGACATATCTACTCGACGTTATATGCATCTTACGCATTACTGGATTTTAATAGGATAATTATCAGAGTTCCAGTATTATAACAGTATGGTAAGTGTTTTAATTGACGTTTTTACAATTTTGTAATCTTTTATTATATAATCAAATGCTAGAATAATAAAAGTAATATAAACAAGTACGAGTGCGCTCTAGACTACTGTAATAGACGATACCCTGAACTCTCTGAGATAGAGCCGATATTCCAAAACATGCTTATTTTACATATACATACATATTTTGCAAGCAACATATGTATACCCACAAATACCCATGCAGAGTACGCGCTCTGCCAACCATGCAGTTTGTGTAGCTTGAGCGCTTGAGCGCGTGAGCTGGAATATGCCAATGCTACGGAAAATGAAATGTTTAATGACTTCTTTTAAAGACGGACTTTCTTAATGGTTAGTGGTTGTATGCATGTATTTAACAAAGCACAATTCTCCACTTATTTTTAAATAGGTTTTTTACAAATTTGTGAATCTAAAAATTTCTAAATCTTTGTATTCATTACGTAGAACTACACAGTAAATTGTAAAATAAAATCTCAAGTTCGCGTATGGTATACACAAGTATACGTCTCAGGTTGCAGCTCAACAGCTTTTATTGTTTACGGATAGGGCTATATAACTCTGCTTATCGAGCTGATCAAGAACATATTATCAAATTTACTTTGTAGATACGTATAGTAAATACAAAAATGTTGTAAATTTTCGATTTTTGATACGATGCCGCCTTCGCCGCAAATCTGTAAAAACCGTATTTCAATAGAGAATTGGGCTTTGTCATATACATGTGTATGTACATATGAATGTTATAACTAAACTGTGAAAGTTTGATTAAGAAATAATAAGAAAAAATAAAATAAGAATCGAATGAATAACGGTCATTCGCAGGGTTCAGTGTATCCTTTAGTCGAGCAGTCCCGACCTGAGTTGTCGACTCTTACTTGTCACGTATTATAGTGAAATATTATTAATAGTGAAAGCGAAGAAATGAATTAATATACTCAATATTATTCAATCTTTGCAGAATAAATACATACACATATGCATATTTTTGTTTCTACTTTACCTAACACAAGGCAATTGCAACTTTTTAAATGCACGTAGTCACGACTATGGGGTGCAGAGAAGTGCAGATAGCAATAAGTTAGTCAAGAACGAGGACTCCACTTCCAATGTAAATGCAGGTTTAGTAGAAGATGGAGGTGTTCGAACTGTTGGCGAAGTCTTTGTTCCGAAGACATTCTCAATGAGTTCGCAGGAGCCATCTTGTGAACAGCTACGCGCAATGTGGATGTGAGAGTTGATATTTATATATATATTAATATATAAGAATTTTAATTAAGTGCTTAACACAGATTTTCCAAGAGACAATCCCGTGCAGCGGAAATAACAAATGAAATACCAACATATCGTGACCCATTCACATATAATGTCTGGGAGCCCCTCTATTCCAACTCTCGGCTGCTTGGCTCGTGAGTTTCTCAGACCTGGAAATGTTCTCTCTAAACTAATTATCTAACTTTACTTTAGAATTCGCATGGGTGTGCGGGAACGTGCTCGATCCCCGGTTTTTGGACGTGTCGTAAGTCGGGAGCCCATCATACCGCAACGGATTTCATTAGAACAACGCCAGCGCCCTCTTGATGGCAATACAAATGGAGCTAACCAGGCTCGCTTATATGGTGCTGAAGTACGTCAGTTTGGAAATGGAGTTGGAGGTGGAGCTGGAGTTGGCGGAACGGGTTCCTCTCCACGCAGGGCCAGCAAAAATAGATACGTGGGTGTATCAAGTAATCTGGCGGCCAACAATGCGGCAGGAAGCCACAACTCAGTTACTGTACATGGCAGCTTTCAAAAGCTGAAGGAGCTCATCTGGACAGAACGTGCTAAGGAATTGACACAGCAGCGTCGAGCTGAGGAATTGGCAGCTCGGGCTGCTGTCCTCAAGGAAATTGCAAACGGTCAAAAGTATGATTTTTTCCATACAGCTTTACTCGATTTGCCATGTCCACCATGGGTCTAGATATATCCGTCATAGATTTTTGGTCTTGAAATGTCAATGCAAGTATACATTCTAAATCTCAAATTTCTAGGAATTCAACGACTGTTTCTGAGATACCAGAAATGAACGCTAATGGGTGTATCGGGAAAATCTTGACACTTTATCTGACGAGGGTATACACGAGTATATTCCAAATTCAAGTTTCTAGCTTGCCGTAGAAATGGGTTGCGTTGATTAGGAAAGGCTGACGGTCAGTAAGACGGACATTGTACATAACCAATATACTTTGTCGCGTTCGTGACCATATACTGAAATAGACACATTAAGAAAAGAGAGCAATGTTGAGATAAATACAAATAATAACAAGTAAGGATATAACAGTCGGGCGACACCGATCAAAAAAGTTAGTTTTCGCCTATTTACCCCGACTAAATTTGGTCGTTTTACCTTTGAAATTGTAAAAGATACAGTTTTACCCTATTTTCCACGCCCCCAATAGGCTTAGATATATTTAACTTTGAACGCGAGTATGCATTTCAAATCTCAACTCTAAAACTAAAAGTTGCGTGTCTAAGATATAGGAAAATTAATTGTCCGATTTGCCACGCCCACTTTATCTGACGAGGGTATACACGAATACATATTCCAAATTTCATGTCTCCAGCTGGAACTTTTTGAATATTCTTTTAAAAATATATACTAACTTTTACGTTTTACTTTTTGATTAGCATTCAATCGTCTTACAAGATACCCATTAACAATCAAGGAGATTCCCTTCTAATGGATGAGAACCGCAGTCCAGATAGCAGCGATAATCATTATTTGAGAGGCGATCGGATATCAATCGCAAATATACAAGATTTTGATGTCAACAATAAGAATGTTGAACACAGTAATAGTGGTCGCTCGTCGACCCGTCGAATTGCAAGTAAATACAGGCTTATGCCCACTGGACAAACGCGAAAGGAGTCCCATGTTACTGGCAACGACGCCACCGGCCAGCCAAAAACATATTCTCGTATAAGAATGCCAGCTACTGAAATTAATGCAGATGATTCAAAAGAAAAGGATCTTACATCTATTGGTATACCACGCACGTATCCTGTTCGACAATCACATTTTAGGGAAAGAAACCGATCCCTTTTCAAACAGGTAAATCAACTTTTCAAAGAATCTACAAAAACAAGCAATAATACTATAGTCAATAATAGAAAGTTCTAGTGGAGGGTATCCGACTAGAAGATATTGAACTCTCGGAAGATCTGATATTCCAAACTATGCTTATATTTTATTTAATAACATAATAGATTTGATCTATACATATGTATATTATATTGACTTTATTTAAATCATATCAATGTTATTCTTATTTTATATATATGTAAATATATACAGTACATATGTATGTATGTATATTGCAAGCAACGCATACTCACACACGCACACACATACGCTCTGCTATGTGCCATTTGTGCATGTTATGGGAAAATTAAATTTTGGATGCCACGCTCCTTCGCCTCCAATTTGCAAAACCCGTATTTCAAATACTAGAGACTTGTGATTTTGCACATACACACATATTAATGATATAATCACGCTGCGCAAGTTTGATTAAGAAAGTTGCCCTCCTTCTGCCTGTTTCATGCACTTTCACAAAATCATTATACTTTTATTTCCCATTTTCAGTGGGTTCTGGGTAAGAATGCTCTAGTTGAGACTGCTAGACTAGGAGAACCTGCTTCTTGTCTATCATGCGCAGATCGAGTTTATTTTAAAAATGCGCCTTAAATTTGCAACACAAGTACTAAAGACTTGTGCTTTGGTAAAGACACAAATTAAGAAAGTGCACCTACAACAAAAGTTATTAACAATTTCCCATAACTCAGTCAGCAGTGTATGTGTGTGCGTATATATGTTTGTCGCTTGCAATATATATGTAAAGTAATAATGTTTTGATATATCGGGTCTTCGGAGGGTTCAGGATAACTCCAGCGTCGGGCACACTTGACTAGAGCTTTCTTATTTGTTTATAGTAATAATATTTGGCTCTGCGCCATCCATTGCATTTTCACATCTTATTTAGGTACTTTCGGAATTAACCATGTTCAGAGAGCATTTGTGTCAGATAAAAAGACGTTTCACCGTGATTTCTATTTATCCACTACTCTATTTACTGTCCATCTCTCATACCTTTCATCTGCTCATTTAATATTCCAAGAAGTTATTATCTGTTGCCGAATAATCTTTACCCACACCGCGAATTGTCCGCTTTGGCGGAGACCCATATCTTATTGCGCTCTTGCGCAAGCTGGTCTTTAGATAAGACTGCTGCTGTCAGCATTACAGCCGGTCCGGAGACTGTACGGTACGCCGAGGCTATCCTTACGGCTGCTCTTCTCTGCGCTGATAGTATTGGTTTCCGCCTAACTTCTGCTTTTACCATAAAGTAGTATGGCGTTTGTGGTTTCCGTAAAAAGCTTTCGTTTCCCGTCAATTTCTCTTTTGGGGTAGCAAGTTCCTAGCCCCGCGAGCTAAGCCATGTCTGCGTGGGGATCATGACTTGGGTACGCATTTTTTGGTTCTTTACAGTATTTCTGGCGGTAATGACCGCCGCAATATCGTCAATATATCCAATAAAGAAAGTATCTTCAGGCATTTCCATTCTTAGAATGCCGTCGTAGGTGATATTCCACAGATTTGGTCCACGAACTGAACCCTTGTGCAGTTCCGTCAGCCACTCTGTGACCGTTTACTGCCAGTCTGTGTAGCGTATAGGAGTACTCAGTCATGCAAGTCACTCCTGACCATACCCATCAATAATTCCAGTGTTTGGAAACGCTCCTCCATTAAGTCCAGCATGTCACCCCACCTAACGCTATTAAAAGCGTTTTTGACCACTTCGTCAACAGCTCCCATTGGATTTACCAGCTCTAACACCATGCTGTCTGGGGCTGAGACCTCGAGCAGCCTCTGCCGGTGCAAGCAGTCTGGGCTTTAAAAGCTTATCTAACAGCTTTCCAGCTGTGTTTAACGTACATACATAATGGCACCAGTCTCTGCTCCTTCCATGCTTCTGGAAATAATCTTTTTTCTACGAATGAGATATACATTCTAAGAAGAAACGAAGACTACCCTGTTGCTATTACCTTTTGTATTTCCGCTGGTTACATATTTATATGGTCTCGGGGACATGTTATTCTTCATGGAAAGAGCTGCAATCTGAGAATAGCGGGGCTGAGCAGTGACGAACTACGGGAGGAAATAGTGTCCTCACTATATGATCCACGATTGGTACTGCTCCGTAGTTCCTCAGCTTCTTCATTACATTTTTGTAGACAAGCCCCCAAGGATCTCTGTTAACATCTTTGCAAAGCTCTTTCCACTTGTCGTGTTTACTTGATGTGATAGCAACCGATAGCTCCTTCTTCGCATTCTTCTACCGTGTAATTTCCAGAGCGTCATACTCTTGTTAGTCTTCGTTTACACTGAATGCATACTTTTCTTTTTTACGGCTGTGTGCAAACTTTGATTACCAGGGGCAAGAATTGCCACTGGGGGCCCTCGGATGAGCATCCTCTAGTAGCGTTACCTTGTTTTTGTAAATCCATCCCACCAGCTCTAAAACTTTAGAAGATACAGTTTTACCCCTTTTGCCACACCCTCAATGGACGTTATAGTTTTTATATATTTAAAAATCGCAACTATCTAGGACTTCTCCAACTAGTGTTTCTAAAATACAGGAAAATCCATTTTCCGATTTGCCCTGCCAATAATGTGCCTATCTGAAAATCTTCACACTATCTGACAGGGGTATATCGAGGTATAATGTTTGTAAGGTATAATGTGAAAATGTATGTAACAAGCAGAAGGATGCGTGGCAGACGTCATAAAGTATAAAGTATATATATTCTTGATCGACTCGATGATACCATACGCAGTACGAGTTTTTTTTCTACAACTCTTCCCGGTTCCTAATTATAGATAAATTGATTTCGATTTATGCGTACTGCGTAAACACACCCATTGTTTTTTAATTTTGGTTGCCACGCCCCGTCGCCTCAAATTTGCAAAACACGTATTTCAAATACTAGAGCCTTGTGCTTTGGCAAATACACACAAATAAATATCACAACCAGACTGTACAAAAATGATTAGGAAAATCAATCTAAAACAGAAATTATTAAACATTTAATTTCCCATATCATAATCGCTGCTCAGTGAGCTGAACGCGTGCTAATCATTGCGTCCGCGTACGCCCGTATATGCGTGTATGTAATCATACCATGCTTGCAATATCGGCTATTCGAAGGGTTTAGGGTAAAGTTGGGTTGCTCATGAGTGAGTGAACAAAAAAGAGTTGTTCACTAAACTGAACAACTGAACATGTTCTTCGCAAATTGTTCTTTTTTGCTTACTTGCTCTTCTTTGCTCACTTGTTCTTTTTGCTCATTTGCTCTTCTTTGCTCACTTGCTCTTCTATGCTAAATTGCTCTTCTTTGCTCACTTGCTCTTCTTTGCTCACATGCTCTTTTTTGCTCATTTAATCCGCTTTGCTCACTTGCTCACTTGTTCTTCTTTGCTCACTTGTTATTTTTTGCGCACTGCTCTTCTTTGCTCACTTGCTCTTCTTTGCTCACTTGCTCTTCTTTGCTCACTTTCTCTTCTTTGCTCATTTGCTCTTCTTTGCTCACTTGTTCTTTTTGCTCATTTGCTCTTCTTTGCTGACTTGCTCTTCTATGCTAAATTGCTCTTCTTTGCTCACTTGCTCTTCTTTGCTCACATGCTCTTTTTTGCTCATTTGCTCCTCTTTGCTCACTTGCTCTTCTTTGCTCACTTGCTCACTTGTTCTTCTTTGCTCACTTGTTATTTTTTGCGCACTGCTCTTCTTTGCTCACATGCTCTTCTTTGCTCACTTGCTCTTCTTTGCTCACTTGTTCTTTTTTGCTCACTTTCTCTGCTTTGCTCATTTGCTCTTATTTGCTCACTTGCTCTTCTTTGCTCACATGCTCTTCTTTGCTAACTTGCTCTTCTTTGCCCACTTGCTCTTCTTTGCTCACTTGCTCTTCTTTGCTCACTTGTTCTTTTTTGCTCACTTTCTCTGCTTTGCTCATTTGCTCTTATTTGCTCACTTGCTCTTCTTTGCTCACATGCTCTTCTTTGCTCATTTGCTCTTCTTTGCTCACTTGTTCTTTTTGCTCATTTGCTCTTCTTTGCTGACTTGCTCTTCTATGCTAAATTGCTCTTCTTTGCTCACTTGCTCTTCTTTGCTCACATGCTCTTTTTTGCTCATTTGCTCCTCTTTGCTCACTTGCTCTTCTTTGCTCACTTGCTCACTTGTTCTTCTTTGCTCACTTGTTATTTTTTGCGCACTGCTCTTCTTTGCTCACTTGCTCTTCTTTGCTCACTTGCTCTTCTTTGCTCACTTGTTCTTTTTTGCTCACTTTCTCTGCTTTGCTCATTTGCTCTTATTTGCTCACTTGCTCTTCTTTGCTCACATGCTCTTCTTTGCTAACTTGCTCTTCTTTGCCCACTTGCTCTTCTTTGCTCACTTGTTCTTTTTTGCTCACTTGCTCCTCTTTGCTCACTTGCTCCTCTTTGCTCACTTGCTCTTCTTTGCTAACTTGCTCTTCTTTGCTCACTTGTTCTTTTTTGCTCACTTTCTCTGCTTTGCTCATTTGCTCCTCTTTGCTCACTTGCTCTTTTTTGCTCACTTGCTCACTTGTTCTTCTTTGCTCACTTGTTATTTTTTGCGCACTGCTCTTCTTTGCTCACTTGCTCTTCTTTGCTCACTTGTTCTTTTTTGCTCACTTTCTCTTCTTTGCTCATTTGCTCTTCTTTGCTCACTTGTTCTTTTTGCTCATTTGCTCTTCTTTGCTGACTTGCTCTTCTATGCTAAATTGCTCTTCTTTGCTCACTTGCTCTTCTTTGCTCACATGCTCTTTTTTGCTCATTTGCTCCTCTTTGCTCACTTGCTCTTCTTTGTTCACTTGCTCACTTGTTCTTCTTTGCTCACTTGTTATTTTTTGCACATTGCTCTTCTTTGCTCACTTGCTCTTCTTTGCTCACTTGCTCTTCTTTGCTCACTTGTTCTTTTTTGCTCACTTTCTCTTCTTTGCTCATTTGCTCTTCTTTGCTCACTTGTTCTTTTTTGCTCATTTGCTCTTCTTTGCTGACTTGCTCTTCTTTGCTCACATGTTCTTTTTTGCTCATTTGCTCACTTGCTCTTCTTTGCTCACTTGCTCTTCTTTGCTCACATGCTCTTCTTTGCTTATTTGCTCACTTGCTCTTCTTTGCTCACATGCTCTTCTTTGCTAACTTGCTCTTCTTTGCTCACTTGCTCTTCTTTGCTCACTTGTTCTTTTTTGCTCACTTGCTCCTCTTTGCTCACTTGCTCTTCTTTGCTCACTTGTTCTATTTTGCTCTGTGGCTCATAGCGCACTTTGCGCAAATTTTCCTGCGCATTTTGCGTTCATGCTCAATCTGCGTCTGCGTTTGTATTAGCGCCAAAGTTGATTCTATATTTAAAATTCGATATGACGTCAATATGAAAGAGTTTAATTTTGAAATGCAACGTATTTAATATTATTCTTTTGATTAAAAATTCAGTGCAGCAGAACAAGTGAGCAACTGAGCAGAGTGAACAAGTGAGCAAAGTGAGTGAGTTGACTCACTTCGAAAAAAAGAACAACTCAGCTTATTCACCAAAATGAGCAGTGTTTACTCAACTCTAGTTCAGAGTATCCCCTAGTCGAGCGGTCTCGACTAGAGCTTCCTTAGCTGTTGAATTTATATCAATGATTTTCGCCGAATTGCCAATGTAAAAATATATAACAGTTGGAATTTAAGAAAAAAAGTATCCGATCAGTAATGATCCATTCAAAGTGGAGCCAGAATACAATATGTGTATCTATTTCTAAATGTTTATATATATTTTTTTTTCAGTACTCGCCGAATGAATATTTCCAACGAAATACTCGAATATTGAATAGTCTGCAGTTTGGACCTCAAACAGAGCTTCCAAAAGTGGGAGATATTAATGAAAGCTATTTAAGACCGTTACCTTCGATAGAATATGACACGAAGCACGGTATCAATTTCCTTTTTGAGAATAATGATAACCTAGCCGATGAGGTTGCATTAAATCAAAATTCAAATCAATATGACTTTGATTTCTACAACAACGATGTGTACTAAATAATTTTTCTTAAAATATTTTGTGACAATTATTAATCCGAAGTATAGTTGAACAATCTTATGCTCATTGTATTACTATTTATTATTTTTATTTTACTCTATTATTAGTTTTACCTTATCTGAAAATGTATATACAAAATATAAATGATTTAGCATCAATATACTTATAACAGGAAAAACGGTTGTCAATTTAAATATATATATTCTTATGTAAGATATTTAGGTATATACTATACACCGGGCCGCCAATTAGTTATATATACATATAAATATATATTTAAAAAATTATTGAAAAACGCCTGTTATAGTACATACCTATGTAACGTACATATCCATATGCCAAATGAAATACATACGTGAAGAATCTGAAAAGATAAGGTTTGTTTATTTAAAGTTCTTAATAATGTTCAAGTATAGTAGTCAAATTCTGGGCTGGTATTTACATATATTACATGCACATACTATTGAATTATACAATTATGTTTTCGAGTTAATAATTTCATTCGTATTTTTCTTGATTTTTTTTAAGAAAAATACTTCAAATGCTGGCAAATGTAAATAAATTAATATAAAAACTGTATAAAAAATATTCATACGTATTAAAGTTACGATTGTCTAAGGTCGAAATCCGGAATATTAGCAGAGAAATTTTCGATTTTATTTTAATGGGAGCTGTGAACGAAGGTTAAGATTGGATTATATACATAAACATACTATGCTTATTTATATCTAAAATATAAAATTCCTATTTGGAAATGATCAAATGCTTCCAATATAAAACAATCATCAATTTACAAGAGATACCATAGAAAGTGGAATAAAAATATCCCTCAAAATATGAATAAATAAAAAAAACAAAAAATAATTATGTTACAAATAATTGATTATAGGCGTTTGTAAAAATCTAAAAAATAATGATTTAAATGTGGCTCAGCAAACAGCACAATAGAACATAAACGACAAATATTGGTCTTATTATGAAACCTATATATTTATAATCAATTAACATTTAGATTTATCTGTTATCAGACAACTAGCAAACTGATGCCTACATACATACACATGTATGATCCTGATCTTAACAGTTACTAATTATTAATCATTACCAAACAAACGGCTGTTTAAAAACAATCAATCAAATTTTGTTTAAAATATTTTCTAACTTTGAAAGCACACAAAATCTATTCATTGAGCAAGGGCTGCTATTCTGCATGTTCTAGTATCCTCATTATTTAATATTTTAAATAGCTTAGCATCTTTGGTTTATGCAACATATATATTCAGGAAATGTTATATACGTATATGTGTATGTCTATCTATCAAATAAATGTCAATTTAACATATCGAACATACCCTGAGTACTTGTGCTACGTATACGTATAGACGTATATATATATATATATATATATATATATATATATATATATATATATATATATATATATATATATATATATATATATATATATATATATATATATATATATATATATATATATATATATATATTAATAATACCAATTAAAAATTTCCAAAGTCAATTAATGTTACATGGTTGATTCGTTCATATTTAAAATTTAAATTTAAATTTTAAATTTTAAAATATATATGTATATATATATATATATATCTAGTTGTATATACATCAGACAACTAGTAAACTATTATGAACCATTCAACTTTGTAACATTACTTGGCTCTGGCTATTTTAAATTAGTTAAATAACACCATTTATTGTACTCTATTGTATAGATATTGTGTACTCGTAGCTAATAAGGTTAATCTATATAAATACATGCATGTGTACTTGAAAAATATATGAAAATTATTGACAATAAATCTCTAGTTGTAAGTTCCGGACAATAAGAAAATAATTTTGTTACATATATGTATATACATATACATATACATAGGAATATAAATAAATTTCACGAAAGAATATATTATATATGATATACATATGATATACATATATATTTACATATTTATTTATATTGAAATATGTATGAAATTGTCTACGCATGGTTGATGTTTTTGAATAATGCAGAAAAAAATCAAAATTAATATGAAAAGTACTTAACTTAGGAAGTTATTGTGAATCTTATTGTATATTGAACGAATATAAAAATAAAAAAAAAAAAACAAAAAATATATTTTCTTTACAAGTTAAAGTGCTCTGCTGGAGTATAGCATTATTCGAATAGTAAGCAAGCAACACATACACGCATATACGCAGGCGCTTGGACGCAATAATGAACACGCGCTCTTCTAACTGCGCAGCGTCTGCGTCGATTTAGCATTCTGTCTCTGTCTGTCCATCCGTATGTTTGAACGCGTTTATCTCCGAAACTATAGTAGCTAGTAAGAGACTTTTTGTAGATTTCTGTATATCACTCGCAGATCGCGTTTGATTCAAAAATTCGATAACTATACCTTTTAATACCCTGAACCTATTGAAAATGGGAAATCAGGATGTTTTGTGAAAATTTCTGGCAGGAGGAAACGTCGCAGTATATATTCTTGATCAGCTCGATGAGCTGAGTCGATATAGCCCTGTCCGTCCGTCTGTATGAACGCAAGGATCTCGCAAACCACAAAAACTAGATCTGAAACTTGACATGTATACTCGTGAATACCATACGCAGTACGAGTTTGTTTATTTTTTTTGATAACACATCCCGTTTCCTAATTATCGATAAATTTGTTTTCATTTATGTGACCCTTTAAAGCTAGAGACTTAAAATTGACTGTACAGATAGGTGTAGTGAATGCGGAAATTTTGTAAGTTTTGGATTTCGGATGCCACTTCAAATACTAGAGACTTGTGCGTTGGCAAATACACACATATGAATGTCTTAATCACACTGTGAAAATTTGATTAAGAAAGTCCATCTGCATAAAGGCATATTGCAGCCCAAGCGCAGTCGCTGCTTAGTTAGCAGAGCGCGTGCTCACTCGACTAGAGCTTCCTTACTTGTTTTTAACTAACGTTGGATATAACTACAAAAATTTCCATGTCCCTAAGTGATAAAGTTTCTGAGATCGCGTTCAAACATAAAGACAGACGGAAATGGCTCAACTCGGATTGTCGCCCTGATCAAGAATATATATAAATATATATTTATGGAGTAACGCCATTATACCATTATATCATTTTACTATTATACCCTCATTTCCCTCAGGTCAATGGGTTAACGGTATAAAAATGAGCTACTGTATTTACTTTCCTATTTTTAAAACTTTTGCAAGTAATTAAAAACTGTACTTAAAACTTATTGGGAAATGTAACTGTCCATTTTGTATACCCATAACCCATTAAACATGGGTAATAAATGGGTATAATGGCTTTGTTGTTAAAGAAATGTAGGTAACAGGCAGAAGGAGGCGTCTCAGAACCTATATATATAGCTGGAGACTTGAATCTTTTCGAGTTGTTTTAAAAATTCGATAATTCTTACCATTTTTTTTATCGAACTTTGAAACTGTATGTCTTTTACATCTTATAAGTTGAAGACTCCAAATGTTGTATTTAGTTTAATGGGAGCTTTATAAAATTTGGTTTTTGTTAAATTTTGTATGCCACGCCCAAATATATAGATAAAATTCTGAATAATTCATTAAAATCTATTAAATTATTAAACAAAACGTTTATTACCTAATGCACTTGGTATCAGCAACAGAAGCATCTAGAAAATTCTAAGAATTCATAACAAGAATAAAATTAAATTGGGGATGAATTGTGAGCAGTAGCTCATTAGCTCAGTAGCTCCATAACTTTACTTTAAAAATTCGCTATTTGACACTCAAGTAGTGCAAGTAGTGCGGCGGTGTTGGTAGAAGCGGTGCTCGGCGGTTCTATTCTCTAGACCGCTGTTATCAGGGCTGCCAATTTGGCTATTTTCCCTTCAGATCTGGCGTTTTGAAAACCCTAAATGCGGGAAGATATGCTATCTGGCGGCTAGCGGGATTTATGGCTATTTTTAATCTTTGGCTGGAGTTCTTTAAAATCTTAAATTTTCTATCAAAATTACACCATTGCATAATTTTCAATCGATAGTTAACGCAATCGATCTAGCTTGATCATCGTTATTCACACTTTTCCATCACAAGCAGCGTATTTCACTGTTTTTAAGATTTGTTAACTAGTGCTAAAATAACAAGTAAGAAAGCTCTAGCCTAATGTATTGGTTGCTCCAAGAATAATAAAAAGTACTCATTAAATGAAAACATATTTTTTCTGGCTGTTTCTGATGGTTTGAGGCCCTCAATAGTTGGAAGCACAGGCTGTTATACATATTTATACCCATTCACAAAGTGAAATGAGTATATTGGTTTTGTGTAATGTCCGTCTTGCTGTCCGTATGAACGCAAACAATTTCTATGCTATTGAAGCTAGAGATTTTAAATTTGGAATATATACTCGTGTACACTCTCGTCAGATAAAGTGATAAAGATTTTCCCGATACGCCCAAGAGGGGCGTGGAAAATTGGAAAATGAATTTTCCTGTATGTCAGAAATACTACTTGTAGCAGTTCGAGAGAGTTGAGATTTGGAACGTATACTCGCTTTGACGTCCCAAGTTGAATAAGCTATGGCGGATATATCTACGCCCATTGGGGGCGTGGCAAATCGGGTGAAACTGTATCTTCTATAGTTTTAGAGCTAGAACGACCAAATTTGGCACGTGAGTAACTGTTATGATCCAATAAAGATCGACCATAAAATTATATATCCACGCATACTGGGGGCGTGGCAAATCGGATCTGAATATATATCAATTTTGCATCTTCTGTTATATTTTGATCACTATTAATGCTAGAAACTTGACGTCCCAAGTTCAAGAAGCTATGGCGGATATATTTATTGCTACAGGGGGCGTGGCAAACCGCACGAGTTTATAGCTACTACAGTTTTAGTGCTAGGATTGGTAGGTTCCTGTTGACTTCCTCTATCGATCGGCCAAAAATTATTTTTACCTATTTAAAAATACCCTGTAATTTTTTGTAATTTTGAGTGTAAGCGTCCAAAATTCACAGTTACGCTTCTCTGGACTGGCCTGTCTACGCCCACTGGGGGCATGGGAAATACAATTAAACTACTATTTTTGAGTTATAAACACACAATTTATTGAATTTTTAGGCTTAATTGAGTTGCTAAATATTATAAATGTAAAAAAATATATATTTTAGAACAAAAAAATAAAGAAATAAAAGAAAAGCCGACATGGAAAATCCGAGATTCGAACCTCCGCCTACTTGCACGAGTCGAAATTCGTCATCTCTACCACGACGCCACCGCTGTGCTTGTCAAACCAATAATAATTATAAATAAAACGTGTATAAAATACCGACTCGCCCAAGGTTTGATCCAAGGGTGCTATGATCGGCTCGCACCACTCCTATTACCAACGCTACTAAAGCTTGTTGTAAGCGAGTTACTTAATGAGCATATTCTTTTGTATTTGTTATTTCTTAGAACATAAGAAGTTTGCTATGCAGCTTTGCAGCATATTTGTCAATTGCCTAAACGTTTTGTTAAATACCTTCTGTGCTACTTAATGTGTTTTAATGAAATTTTCAGCATATTAATTATATTTTTAAATGAATTGTAAGAAATTGGTATATAGCAAAAATCAAAATTGTATTCCATTAAAGCTAGAGACTTAAAATTGACTGTGCAGATAGGTATAGTGAATGCGGACATTTTGGATGAGGAGGATGCGTGGCAGACCCCATAAAGTATATATATTCTTGATCAGGACGACACGCCGAGTCGATTGAGCATTGTCCGCCTGTCCGTATGTTTGAACGCGTGGATCTCAGAACCTATAATAGCTAGAGACTTTAATTTTTTTTATAGATTCGTGTATACCACGCGCAGGTCGAGTTTGTTTTAGAAATTCGATAACTCTTTTCGTTTTTTTTATCCATTAAAACGAAAATCGATTTTCAGTTTTAAAATTATATCTTCTATATCTTTATAGTTAGACACTCCAAATCTTGTATTTAGCTTAATGGGGCCTTTATACAATTTTGATGATTTTTTGTTAAATTTTGGATACCACGCCATCTTCTCCCAAATTTATAAATCACCTATTTCAAATACTAGAGACTTGTGCTTTGGCAAATACACATACATATATGAATGATATAATTACGCTGCGCAAGTTTGATTAAGTCGATCTACAAAAAAAGTTATTAAGCATTTAGGTTCCCATAACATGCACATATTGGCGCAGCGCAGTCGCTGAGTAAACTGCGCAGTTAGCAGAGCGTTAGCGTGTGCGTGTGTGTGTATGCGTTGATTGCTATATACATACATATTTATGTACGTGTTTATGTATATATATGTAAGATAAGTATAACATAGATATAATTTAAATAAAGTCAATATAATATATAGATGAAATCTATTATGTTATTAAACGAAACGTTTACCAAACGTGTACGTCCACACGCACGTGATACCAGCAGTAGAAACATCTAGAAAATTCTAAGAATTCATAACAACAACAAAGATAAATTGGGGATGAATTTTAAGCAGAAGTTCAGCAGCTCAGTAGCAGTAGCTCAGTAGATCAGTAGCTCAATAACTACTTAGGAATTCGCTATCTCGCTCTCATGTAGTGCAACGGCTGTGTTGGTAGAAGCACCGATCGGCGAGTTTGGAGACCCGGGTTCGATTCTCTAAGCTGCCGTCAAAACTTTGTTTATGCAAGTTACATATTTTAATTTTTTTTTTAAATTTTTTAATTTAATTGAAAATTCTATGCAAACTTTGAAGTGCATTTAAAACCGCCGATAGGCGGGGCTTAGGGTATTTCCTAGTCGGGCACCTCCAACTAGAGTTTCCTTACTTGTTTTTTTTACCGATTATGATAGCGAATCTAAAATCTTTAAGTACTTTACCTTTAATACACTTAATTTATTTGCCTATATTTATGACAGGAACTTGGGTGAATTTAATGAAACAAAGTAAATTCCATAAAAATCTATACACATTTACTTTTAACATTTATTCACTCTATACTCACTAAAATTATATATATATATATATATATATATATATATTTATATTAATGAATAAAATTTGTTTCTTGTTGCTCATTGATATCCATTTGCCTGAACTTCCAGCTTCCTTGGCCATCAAATTCCAGAATATGTGTATGAAATTTCCTGAAAATGAAAAATATTAGTAAAGTATTTGGTAAATATATTTATAAATTTTGATTTACCATAGGGTTGGTCTATGGGTGATTGTCAAAAGTGTGATACCCATGCTCTTGGCAATTTCATATATTGAACTTTCCACATCAATGGAAACCGCACTGGTACATTCGTCAAGAAGAGCATAACGTGGCCTTCGAAGAGATTCTGTTAGTCAAGTTCCGAACAAAACAAGTAAGAGTGCTTTAGTCGATACCGCTCGACCAAGAGAATCTGAACCCTCCGAATAGCCGATATTCCAAGCATTTCATACCTATATTACATATTATATTGCAAGCAACACATAATCACACATACGCACGCACACACTGGCATGCATGAGCACGTGATCTTCTAACTCCGCTTGAGCTGCAATGTCAATGCCTATATTATGGAAAGTGAATCTGCGTATTTTCCGATATATGATAAAATGAATACGGGAACAGTTATCGACTATTGGAAACAAACTTGATCTGTTCGTGCTATAAGAAAAGTCAAGACTTTAGCTCTTATATATGTCTTTAGCTCTCTCATACGTAAATACAGACAGTCGGACAGGGCTTTTGTCATTTTCTAATAAAATTAGGTTCAGAGTATAATTAATTATTTTCTTATTACTTGTGATAAAATAGGCGAGCCACCGCCATTCGTTGTTTTTCGCCTCCAGAGAGAATGTCTTTCCAATCACGTACCACATCGAAGCTGTCCCTATAAGTAAACAAATTGAATAAATATAATTAACATTACAAAGCCATTAAAACCCATTTTCAATGGGTGCAGGATACACAAAAATTCATATATTAAAGACTATAATATTTTTCATGCCGCAGTTGGCGGACCATACAATTTGTAGACTTACATTTTTACCTGTACGTCTTTTCTAAATTTGGAGATTCGAGTTGAAACAAGTAAAACCGTTGCATGTCGGGCGCTACCGACTGACATATACTCATTCATACCAATATCATCATACCGAGGAATTTACCGATTTGCAACACCCTTAATTATCCCTAAATTTTTTATTTAGTTTTATGTGTATTGAATAAAATTGATTGATTGATTTTTACTATATACCAATTTCTTACAATTCAGTTGAAAATATAAGAATAATATGCTGAAAATTTCATTAAAGAAGTTATTCAATAAAACGTTTAGCTTGGCTGCACTACGAACATTTTTCTATGTTCTAGGAAATAGCAAATATAATAGAATTCAGCTAGCTGCTAATTAATTGATCGCTTCGAATTGTAATATAGCAAATAAAATATTCCCATCGGGTTAGTCATATCGTTGATAAATATTGTTATTGTTAGCGCTTTTACATTATTACTGTAATTTGACTCACGTTTTTTCAATTTTTAGATGTAAAATAAAAAAAATCCCTGTTCGTCTGTCCGTCCGTCCGTTCGTCTGTGTGAACGTAGCGATCTCGTAAACCACAAAAAAATACCCTACGCAAATTTGCAAATTTGGGACGAAAGGGGGCGTGACATTTAAAATCCAAAAACTTCAAAATCTTTGCATTCACTACGCATATCTTCTCAGAGCATTGAACATCTTTAGCTTTAACAGTATATATAAATCGAAGTCAATTTATAGAAATCGATCGAACAAAAAAATCATAGTACGTATGACATAGACGATGTCAAATTTCAGATCTCTAGCTTTAGTGGTTTACGAGATCCTTGCGTTCACTCAGACGGACGGACGAAAAGGGCTATATCGACTCGGCACATCGAGCTGATTAAGAATATATGTATATATTTTATGGGGTCTGCCACGCCCCCTTTTGCCTGTTAAATTCACTTTCGCAAATACCATTCTACCCTGATATCCCATTTTCAACGCCATTTCGGGGTATCAAAATCTATTTGAGATCAAATTAATTTATTTATACATTAGTTATGCGTTAATGCGTTAAGGGTGTAAGAATCGATTGAATTATGAACTTTAATGAATTTTTGAAAACTAATATATTATACACATAAATACTTACCGTTGAGCAATATGCTCGAGACAGACCAATTTTAAAATGCTCATCAGTTCATTTTCGGTAATACCCTTGCGCTTCATATCGTCACGAGTATCTGGATATATGATCTGATCACATAGACTGCCAATGGACATATATGGCCTCTGGGGTATATAGAACATGCATGGTTTGTTTTCAACGGGACGGGGAATATGTAGTTCGCCGGCATAAATGGGCCAGAGACCACTTAAGATGCGAAACAAGCTAGACTTGCCACAGCCATTTGGACCAGTTATCAACAAATGAACACCCGGCTCAATACACAGAGTCAAACTTGGAACAACAATATCACAGTTGGGTGTTACGACAGGCACGGCGCGAAGACTGATGGACATGCTGCCGGGATCATCAATATATATAATACGCCCTTTAGCAATGGGTTTTCCGTCACGGAACTCAATGATGCCATTTATTTCCTCATTTTCAATGACCGTGGCTTTGCTGTAAATGCCTTGAGCGGTCTCCTCGAAAACGTCTAGCATGCCAGCTACCCGATAAGTATAGCCGGCCAACGCCACAATTTCCTTATAGGAGGACATTAATCGTTCTATAGCATCGGCTGCCGATATAAGCAGATTCCTGGCTGTCGTCAGGTATTGGGTGCGCTCACTAACACTCGAATCATTTATTTCGATAGCATTCTTATTGGATGTCGATGTCGTTACAACTGAGCCCGTTAATATTGGTAGTGAAACCATCACCATACCAGTGCCAGACCAAACATATTTCATAAAGAATTGCTCAAGCATTATAAACCAAAGTTTTTGACTAAATATATTATTCATTTGATTAACAAGGCGATTATAGGCCTGTCTTAGTTGCTGTAGCTCAACCTAATTTGTAAACAATTAGAGTATTTATAATAAAAATTGATTTAGTCATACAATAAGCAATGTGTATATTTGTATATATATTTATATTATGTTTTACTCACTTTATGACCGTTATAGAATGCAATTTCTTCTGCATTTGTTATGATGCGTGAATGGATATGCCTGAGATAACCATATCGATTAGCCTCCTCGGATACCAACTGTCCGAATTTAGGAGACACAATACGCAAAATATGAGCAGTAATCGCAATCACGCTCACTGATAGCGCGGGTCCTTTAAATATATACAATTCGTAATATACTTGAACAAATTTATTGAATTAATCAGATATGATAATTACCTGATAAAATATTGGCTTTCATCTTTCTGGAGGATCGCATTAATGCCAAACCAATCAGCATTAGATCGAAGCAAGGTTTGGTCAAACTGCTATACAAATGGGCAACAGAGCTGGCAAATACTGAAATATCCTCCGTAAGTCTACAAAGGCAAAGTGAAAAGTGAGCAACAGTTTTTCATTGTATAAATGAGTTTTTCATTATACATAAATATACTTACCTGTGATCGGCATTTTCGATGCGCCCATCCAGGTTGGATACTCGATAGTAATTTTGATTCTTGAAGTATAAACGATAGGAATGACGCACCAACCGAGTTCTGTTCAAGGTAAAAATTAAAACTAGTTTAGTCTATCTAACGTATGAACGCCAGACTCTCCAGTCAGACGAATAATTAATTTAAATTATACATCTGTGATTTGCAAAATACTGAATCACATATAAAATGGTGGTATTTGTAATCCAAGTAAGGTATCAATTCTATGCCGTGGTTCAATTTTATAAAAACAAAAACAGAAATTTGCTGCTAATGATGGTACGCAAGGATTCTGTGCCAAATTTTAGAATATTCAAAACCCTGCCGTAAGATAAATATTATAAAATTACGTAGGAATAAGTGTCACACTATTTTCAGTTGTGTTAAATAATTGGTGTCCGTATAAGTTTAATTTTATATTTAACAAAAACTATTGATACAAATGTATACAAGTAAATAAAGGCTGTATATAACCCACGTTGTGCAATCTTAAACCATCTTAAGCTTAAGCCAAAACGACAGCTCTAGTCCAGACTGCTCGATTAGGATATAACCTGAACCCTGAGCCGATATTCCAAAACAGGCTTCTTTTGAATATACACACTAATGTATGGGTATATGTTGCTTGCAATCTCCATATACACATAGAGTTTATTTGAAGCCTCTAGCTCTGCGGTATACAAAAAACAAAGTCAATTTATCGAAATTCATCGATAGTAAGAGAACGGGACGTATACATGTCAAATTTAAGATTGTTTACGAGATCAGAGATCCGTTCATTCGGACGGGCGGACATATAGATCTGTTGTCTGTTGCATACATTATTCACAAGACGATTAGACCCTGATTTTCTATTTTAAATGGGTTCAGGGTATACAAAAAATAAAAACGAACTGCACGGTGATTGTCCCGTTGATCGTAGAATCCCTAATAATAAAATAAAATAAAAAGCATAAATAAAGTCTTCCCAAGCCAAAGTTTCGTTTTATTCTGGACCCGTCACGCAATATTTTACAATGAAATATGATTTTAACGAAATTGCTAGGGTCTCCGCAGACAATTGGGAATATAAGAATGGATACTAAAGACTTCACAAATAAGAAAACTCTATCCGCTATGAATTTTTGTATTTTATGGCGTCTGGCACGCCTCCTTCTGCCTGTTACATTTTAACAAAAACATTATACCCTAATTTCGCATTTTCTAGTCAATTTTGTTCACCCAGCAAGCGGGACTAGCTGCTGGGATGGGATGAGATGAGAATTTTAGCTTTTTTTAGCAAGTAAAGAATAAACACCATTGGCTCGTCCGCGCAGCGTGGACGAATCGAAAGTTATTTCATTTTTACCAGGCTGAGTTAAATAACTGAGAAAATTTGAAGGAAATTTAGGGAATCCGTATTAGAGGACTATGTTATTACCAAGGCGAAACCTCTTTACAGAACAATTATTTTGCACAGAGGCGGAATGTACCAACTGGCCAAAGATTATGCTCTTATTTCCTTAATGTTTCTTCCTTCATGAAGACAAAAGGACAGAATAATAGTTAATATATTTTACACAAACAAGTCACAGTTTTCCTAAATTTTTCAGTGTTTAAAAACCGGCGGAAATCAATCACGGTAATTTTTTATGTAAAAACTACAGATGATTTAAGAAGAAAAGGTCCTAACTGACGTGAATGGAGGATTGAGGTCAATTCATGATAAACACAGGAGTAATATAACAGACCTGAGTAGCATTTTCGGAGAAAGAAAGGAGTTAAAAACATAACCAATTGGCGGTCAGTAAAGCCATTACCTATGACCCAACTCAGCATGTTCGTTTTGTAATCGATTGACGATATCAGTTATATATAAATGATGCTTTAAATTATACATTATATTATATATACCATATAAAATCATATCTGTTCCATATGCATATATGATTTTTACTACAATATATGTATATGTATTTATATCAAAGAAAAAACTTACCGAAATGCTAACGCTAGTTTACTTTCCAAAAATCGTATCATTGAATTAATGAATGTTGCTGGTATTGCAATTCCAAACCATTTTAGTAAAACGAGTGCAAACTGTTTGACATCCTTGCGCACGATAAACTTAACAATCGCTCCTTCCAATGCTGCTACATAGATGCTGAGGAACGTCCTAGAGATGAGACACAAGGTATGGACAGCTAGTAGACCGGTTTCATAAGACAATTTGTACGGTATCATTATCTTAACCAGCATGCCGAGTTGCTTAAGAAATTCCTTGTTTAGGCCCGGTTCAAGCATTTGCTTATTTTTCTTCTTCAATTGTTTTTCGACCAGCAACTTCTCTGCCTCGGCCAGCTTAAAGTCTTCCTCCAATCCATCTATCTCTGAAGGTGAGAGCGCACTCGCATTTGTCTTTGTTTGCTGACTACATTGGACATTTCGTATATAAGGTACGGTTACCTTAATTGTTAATGCAAATAGTGCAGTGCCCACTACGGCGTAACTAAATGCCTGCTTTGGCAGTCCAGATTGTTCATATTTCTCCACCATTCGGGAAACATATTTGGAAAAAACCGTCATATTTACATTTATCCTATATGTATTTGTATATTAAATCGTAAAATAAATAGATATATATCTATATATATATATATATTCACACCAATATATGGCAAAATTGCAGATTTTATACTGAAAATATACAAATTAACAATTTTATTATTTTTGTTAAGGTTGAATGTTAAGAATATTATTATCATAATCTAAACCCACTGAAAATGGGAAATCAGGCTATATTGTTTTTTATTAAAATGTATGTAACAGGCAGAAGGAAACATCTCCGACCCCATAAATACACATATGTTCAAATCTATTGTAAACCACAACAGCTAGAGATCCGTTTGTATACTGTATACTCGTGAAAATTCGATAAATTTGGATTCATTTACTTCGATTTTTGTACACAGTTTAAGCTAGAGCCTCCGAATTCACTGTGTACATACATGAAGTAAATATATATATAGATTTTTTAATTTTTGGATTTTTTATACCACGTCCTCTTCGCCTCTACTTTTCAAAACACGTATTGCTAATTTATATAAATGATATAATTACACTATAAAAATTTGATTAACGAAGTCAAAAAAATCATTAAAAGTTATCAAACGTTTAATTTCCCATAATGTAGGTTTATTATTACGTAATAATAGCAATATATATTTAATATTTATGGAATGTTTGTAATATCGCCTCTTCGCAAGGTTCAGTGTATCTTCTAGTTGGCAGTCGCGACTATAGTACTCTTACATGTTTTTTTATTATATTTCAAATAATATACATACAAATATTTGAGCACCCGCTTTTTTATGTCGTATGAATGAGAAATACCGTGTTCTGTTTCAATAAATTAATTTACGTAGAATCAAAGGTCATCATCGTTCTTCCGATCCGAACCTTGTACAGAGAATAAGTCAGTTATTTATTATCTGCTAATACGATTATTGCCTACGCGTATACCAAAGCTGTCGATTAACTCGCAATCTGAATAAAACTAACATATTGAAAAGAATTGACGACTGTTTTATGTTAGATTTTCACTTATGTTCTGTACACTATATTCTGTACACTTCAATGGTTGAATGTACATCGGTATATAAAAGTGAGAGAATTATCAAAAAACCCATTCTGATAACTTTTTAACAGCTTGTAAACTTGAGTGGGCCTAATCAATGAAACTGATAGAACAATTGGTTTAGATTAGCTGTAACAAGTAAGAAAGGACTAAGTGAGGGCGCCCGATTAGGAGATCACCTAAACCCTTCAAAGAGCTGATATTCCAAAACATATAACATATATATATATATATATATATATATATATATATATATATATATATATATATATATATATATATATATATATATATATATATATATATATATATATATATATATACGATTTAATATACAAATAGATATAGGATAAATGCTTACTTTAAATAAATACACACACGCATGCATGCACTTACATGCGCTCTACTAACTGCGCAGCAATATGCCAACATTATTGCGAATAATATAATATAATGATATGATATAGCAAGTGTTTGAATACCTGTTTTTAAAAGTTGAAGCGAAGGATGAAAGATGAATTATATCTTTATGACTCAATTTCGATTTAATCGAAAACAATTAAACGGAAATAGTTATCGATATTTTCCAAGATCGACGCGTTGTACATACATATGTATATATGTACATGCCGAGAGACGGACAGAGCTATATCGACTTGTCTGGCATCCTGATCAATATTATAAACACTTAAAGGGGTCTGCCACGCCTCCTTATATGTGTTACATAGATTTTCATTTATTTAACTATTTCAATGGGTTCAGAGTATAAGAATATATACAAATGTGTATAGTATTTAATAGGTGCTCAACAACAAACGTTTTTATTTGTGTACATTCAAGTTTGAACAATAAAAATGATTCCGTTCAAACATTTACGCACAAAAAAATATGGAAGAACTAGGAGATCCCGTCAACCTTGCGAATATTGCAAACATTTTATGCCTATTTTACATACACTGTGTGCACGCACTGTCATTAAACTCACTAAAAAACTAAAATCCAAATACTCTTACTGTTTTGCACAGTCTGTCGGCAACAACAGAGGGGAACGGGACAATGACAATGATAAGTTAAACTAAAGACGTATTACATACATAGCTTAACATTAATTTTATTAACATAAATTCAGAAATTTGGATGACAGACTTTTATTTTTTACAGTGTGCAAAGTGTTTCTTGACAAATTGTATGTACATATGCATCGATGGATAAATATCTATATACATATATATATATAAATTTTAATTTTTAATTAAAAAGGATAATTTACAGTTATTTTGTTCTTATAAAAACAGCCCATTGGCCTAAGAAATATTTGTATGACTCGCCAGAGGAATTTGAGTTTATACAGATCCCTCTGTATGTATGTACATACATATATACATACACATGCAGGGCATTTGAAATTCGTATACGTTGAAAATTGCATTATATGCAAACAAAACATGAAGTTGTAACATTCAGACAAATATAAGCAAGTAAGTCGAGACTAGGAGATACTCTGAACCTACGAATAGCACTTTATATACATATACATATACATACATACATACATATATATATATATATATATATATATATATATATATATATATATATATATATATATAAAAAAAGAAGAATGCTCGGAATAACGTCTCTGTCTCTTCACTGAGTTCGGGGTAACTCCAGCCGAGGGATCTCGACTAGGGATTATATCATTCCTATTATGTATTTGCCTGTACTGCGTATGGTATACACGAGTATACATAGCTTTTGTGGTTTATGAGATGGTCGGACGAACATGTCTATAGCGACTCATCGAGCTGATCACGAATATATATACTTTATGGGTCTGTTACCCCTCCTTCTGCCTGTTATATACATTTCGGCAACACTTTTTTACCAATACCTCGAATTGGAATTTTCTTTGACTAAAGTTAATGGTCTGACCAAAGTTCTTAGATTTGGGAGACGAAATCCTCGTGAAAAGTTAAAGGGCGAACCAATTCCATTTGGGGAAGCTGTCATAATTCACCATCGGATGCTTTACCCGTAGTCAGCAGGCCTCTCCCTGGACCAAGAGGGAACAGCATTCGAATAGGAACCTAAAACAGTTCTTTTAGGGGCGTTGGAGGACGATGTTCACCCCCTGTACTATTTCTAATTTGTGGTACCGTGGTACTAAACCACACCACCCGAAACAAATATCGGATTTATATTCAGTATGTATATTATGAACTAGAGACTTGCAGGTTGTTTATAACCGAAATTCAGTTATAAAATTATATCTAATACACCTTTAAAGTTCGACTCTCCAAATTTAGTTCTTTGGATGAAAAACACATATGAAGGTTAAGAAATTCGATCTAATAAAAGAGATATTTGGCATTTAATTTCTCATAATATAGTCTTATATATATTATTACTATTATCATTATTTCACTTAAATATATAAATATATATTTAGTTTTTTATTCTATACTTTATGGGGTCAGCCACGCCTCCTTCTACCTGTTCAATAATTTTAACAAAAGTATTATACCCTGGTTTTCCGATTTTCAAACTACTTTTCGACTAGGAGATACCCTGACCCTGCGAATAGCCGAATTACAAACATGCCTTTCACATACATATGTATGTATGTATGCTTATGGTAAACACGAGTATGCATGTCAAGTTGCAGATCTGTAGCTTTTGAGGTTTACGAGATCTATGTGTTCACATACGGACAGATATGGCTGATCAATAATATAAACTTTATAGAGTCTGCCACTCACGCTTCTGTAATCTTCATTTTCACAGAATTAAACCGTTTCCCATTTTCAATGCGTTCTCGGTAGAAAAATAGCAACACCGCATCTACATATTTTTAATGTCATACAACTTATCAACGAAACTTATAGCATTCAGCTTTTTATCATACTCGAACAGCTGATTACTCAGGAACACATGCTTGTTGGATTTTTGCTTGTATGGATTAGTTTTGCACTTTGTTTCCACATTTTCTCTATGCACTAAAATTCGTATTTTTCGATTACAAAATATTTTATTGCGAAAAGCTTTAATAACGACGCAACAACAACGATAAAGATAAATCGGAACAATGCGCAAAAGAGTACAGAACTTAAATTAAAAGTAAATAAACACGAATAAGCCAGTTGACAAATAGGCTATTGTTAAAATAAACACAAATTTAAGAAGAAAAAAAGTAATACAAATTACAATAAGAAAGTCTAATAGTTACACAAAATTGTTTATTAAATTCTGTCATTCATAGCAACGCAAAAAAAAACCCGACCGAACAGCACGAGAGCTTAAAGCTTAATGTTGTATGTACTAACTGCGGACTAGCTTAGGTTTTTAGTTTTCTTTTTTTCCTACAATTAAAAGATAAATGCATTCCGACATACATACATACGTATATATGTACATTTATGCATTTTGATACCTATATATGTATGTATGTACATATATAACGTGGCATACATATATTCATACTTATACATATGTACATATTCAATTTAATGTTCTTGAATTTGTTCACGTGCTATGTGATTACGATTATTGAATGTTTATAATAACATAAACTACAAAAGTGTACTTTAATCAAAGTACATACAAACATATTTATGTACATGTACATATGTACATATATTTGGAAGCCTTAAATAGAGTCCAAGTAAATATTTGTGTTTATGTGTGCATGGTGTAGATGCGTGAAATTAAAAATTTTATTTACATCATTATTTTTATTTATATTAAAAATGTGCGTGGTCGGACTTTGAAACAAAGGTTACTCTAGTGCAAAGGTTAATTTACTTTGATATTACAATAACACTCCAAAAAATTTAAAGAAACCTACACAGTGAAACCAATATAAATATTTAAAATATTTATCTAAATTATAAACTAAAGTATAAACTATTTTCGGTTCTCTGTTCTCCGTCTGTCTGTATATATAGTTTAAAAGTTACTACCAGACATAGAATTTTTTTTATTTGTTTTATTATTCAACTTGGAAAAAAATTGTATCATTACTTTTTATCAAATTATAATCAAAAAAGGTCGTACAGATAGTTTTGTCCGCCACTGTATGTTTGTACGAACATACGCAAACCATTTCCTCCATTTATGAATACATTCATACATATGTATGTATGTGTAACCTTGTCTGATACGCCTACTAGGGGCGTGCCAAAACGATAGAGGATAAATCAACACCCATTGAGGGCTTGGCTAAAATTTGGCATGTGATTACGATCCTATAGAAAGCGAAAACTACATACATATGTATGTACATATGTCCACGCCCAGTGGGACCCTGGAAATCGGATATGAATTATATTGATTCTTCAGTTATATTTTAAACAGTATGGATGCAACAGACTTGAGACTTGTTATACATATGTACATACATATGTTGACATTCCAAGATAATAAATATACATACATACATATGTATGTATGTATTTATTCACGCACAGTTGCAGAGCAGTTACTGGTGACCTCCTCCAGTCAGAAGGCCAACTAGGAGGTAATAGGCAGAAGTGAACCTTGGCATTATATACATATATGTATATTATAGATCTAGCTTGAGACGGATGGAGAGGGGAATATTCTCAGATGGTCGAGCTGATCAAGTATCCTTATACTTTTTGGGATATTTCTGCTTGTTACCCTTATCCATGTAGCGTATATGATTTAATTTAGTAAATAATTTAATACAGTTCCATTAATAGAAGATGAACTTGAATCCTTTTCAGGTTTTCCCATAATCGGTTTCCTTGGCATTATAAGGGATAATTCTCTTTAACAAATTTAGTGTTTCTTAAAATTGTATTATTTTTGTAATGCAAAGAAATGGATAATGGCAATGACTCCGACTCATCCGAGGTAAAGAAAAAAGATTGACATTACAAATATGTGTGGTCTTATCGGGAGTGTCCGACTAAAACCCTGCGTATTATAGGGGCAATTCAAATCATGAATCAAATAAATAATGAAGAACTTTTGTTCTGTATTTATGATCTCAATTTTAAGCTGATCGAGAATATTTATACATTACCCAAGCTCGGTCTGTCACGCCTCCTGGCTCTTTCACGACAAATATTTTCAATTGGTTCAGGGTATAAAATCAAATTGTTCAGTTTATTGATTAGATGTATCAGGCACTCCCGTTAATTTACACATACATATACTAAATAAGTCATAGTCATAATAAATCCAAATTCAGGAATTTTTTGATGCACGATCTGAGCAATGCGAAATATCACCATTGGAGATGGACCTCAAAACTGCTCTGAAGGAGGGAAAGCTAGCCATAAATTATTTCTTCGATAACAGATTTGAAGAGGCTCGGACACTGCTAAAACCTTTTGCTGGATCGAGTCTGTATCATTCAATGGGCATTGCGGTTTTTGCATTTCTTGAGGCAATGCTTACTTTTGAGAACATCGAGGAGGCATCAGCAGAGGTTAAGAAGTGTATGGAACTCTGCCAACGCTTTCGAAAAAAAAACACTTTAACGGAAGCAATTGGCTACACATTCAGAAAAGTATTATCCTTACAATTAAATGTTATACTTACATATGTATGTAGAAATATAATAGATCATTTTTAGAAAAACGTCAACACACTCACCGATTTAGAATGTCACGCTGAGCTCTGTATGGCCGAATTATTGTTGATGAGCGCTCTGCTCACTTTTATCGAGGACGAAAATCTCAGTGGACTCATCCGTGGCAGCTTACAAATCCGTCAATGTTATAATTGTTTTAGGTATTATCAAGAAAAAGGAACAGTGAATGTGATAGAGAGAGAGAGAGAGAGAGAGAGAGAGAGAAGAACAGAAAAAAATCATAAAAGCATTGTTTTCAGATTCTGTGGACAAATAATGACGCACCGTAAATGGGATGCAAGTTCTACGAGTGTGAAAATTCATTTTAGAAGCGGAGTACATCTAGGAATCGGCACTTTTAATCTAATGATATCTATGCTCCCCGTTCGCGTCATTAAGGTACTTCAATTTATTGGGTTCTCCAACAATAGGGTAAGCAATACTTGAAGAGAGAGTCTGAGTCTGTCCAGGGCATGTATTTGAAGTAACTCTATTTAGAGTGATGGCTTAAATGATCTGCACACAGGATACCAAGAGAAAGGACTACGGCAAATATTATGTGCATTATCTTTGCTAGGCTATCATTTAATGGTAGTACCCATGCTCAGCGCTAGACCTTCTATCAATTTGAAGTTATGTGATGACATACTGACTACCCAATTAGCCAACTATCCGAATGGGGTTTGGATGCTGTTCTTTAAGGGAAGATTTGAATTGATTCAGGGTCGTTTAGATACTGCTGAGTCGTGGTATATACGCTCCTGGAAATCGCAGGACGATTGGCCCCAATTTCACTAT
Organism: Drosophila fulvimacula; assembly: GCA_035045555.1. Classification (NCBI taxonomy): domain Eukaryota; kingdom Metazoa; phylum Arthropoda; class Insecta; order Diptera; family Drosophilidae; genus Drosophila; species Drosophila fulvimacula. The sequence continues at coordinate 221,968 of JAWNOX010000204.1, read as the reverse complement.
TTAACCTTTTGGGAACTGCTATGGATTAATTGCATACAACAAAAGTGGAATGAAGCTCAGTTTTATGCTAGCCAACTACTTGCGAAGAGTAACTGGTCACGATCTATATACGCCTATCATTTGGCCACCATCAAATTAATGATATGCCCCAAGTCGGACGAAGACAAAAACGAAATCGAAAAATTAATGTTGGATGTGCCGGCGTACAGGCAAAAAATTGCTGGCAAGTCTTTGCCAATGGAGAAATTTATGGCTGGTCGTGCCATTCGATATAGAAGCCAGAATAATAGACTCGTCTTGCCCCTAATTGAGTTGATGTACCTATGGAATATGTTCAAATTTTTTGGCAAAAATCCTCGAATGGCAGATCAAATTCTACAAATCATTGATGCGGAATTCGCTAATTTGACCGAGCCATCTACGGACTTATATTACGCTGATAATCGTGCACTGTGCCTTTTGCTTCGTGGATCGTGTTATGTCCAAATGGGTAAATCGGCCTTAGCTCTACAGTAAGTATTTCTTAATCATGATCTATATATATGTACATAAGAAACGAACCATCGGCATTCAGGGATTTTACTGAGTGTATTGATCAGAATGGAATTGTAGAAGACCACTTCATTATTCCGTATGCCTGCTTTGAATCTGCGCTTTGTCACGCCGCTAACGATTCCGTTCTGGCAATATCCATGCTGCAGGACACCAAGTATGAATAGCATATAATTTGCGTGCTATCGCATATTTATTTTATATATTTTTATTTAAGAAAGAAGTTCTCGAAATATGCATTGGAATCACGGCTACACTTCAGGATTCACATGGCTCTCATGGATCTTAACGGAAATATTAATATCCACAAATAGTAAAAATAATATAGTAATAACATATATATATATATATACGCTTTGCAGGACGTTAACAAGGTTTGGCGATTATGAAGATACGATTTGGTATAAAAAGAAACAAGTCTCTTGTAAAGATAGTTTTTGCACGTCCCCAGTGGGTGTAAATACATTGTTTTTGGGTTGTCGTCAAAAGAGATAACTTTAAATTTGGCATGGTGGCGTAAAAATTGTAAATATTGGGGGTTAATTAAGGTTCCAAGAAATAACAAATAAATAAATTCAGCGTGAATCATCTCCTAATTAAGTTACTCGGTGGCTTTGGTAATATATGTAAGTGATGCGCACCGATCGTAGCCACTCTTGGTTCGAACCACGGCGAAAGTCGGTTTTTATACACATTTTATTTATTTAATATTGGTTTGACATGTCGATGATGGCGTCGGTGTAGAAGTGATGAATTTCGACTCGTACATGTAAGTGGAGGTTAGAATCTCTGTTTTTTTTTTATTTCTATATTTTTGTACTAAAATTTATAATATTTAGCTAATCAATTAAGGTGTTAAAATGCCAAAAAGTCAATAAATTGTGCGTTTATAGCTCAAAAACAGTAGTTTTCTACTATATGCCACGTCCCTTGTGGGTCGTAGACATATAATTTTGGACAGTCAGGGTTCTAAGGCAACGTAACGGTGTATTTTTGACGTTTACAATAAAAAAGTGCGAAAATTACGGGGTATTTTTAAATACGACAAACCCCAAAAGAGGCGTAAAAATCATTTTTGGCTGATCAATAGAGGTCACCAGTAAACATCAGGGCATCAAATTTTGAAGCTTCTAGCACTAAAATTGTAAGAGGTATATAATCGTGCTGCTTGCAACGCCCCGTGTGGCGGAGAAATATCCGCCATAGCTTATTGAACTTAGGATATCAATACGAAAATACTAGTCTCAAGTCTCTACTATCAATAGTGATAAAAAAAATAGCAGAACTAGCAAAATTTCTATATAGTCACATTCGATTTGCGATTGATCCAATAAAAGTCATACAAAGGAATTCAACTTTTAATTTCCAATTAGGCTTAGTGCAGCGCTGAGTAAACTGTGCAGTTAGCAGATCGCGTGCTGATTACAATATGTGCATGTATATTTAAAATACACATGTTTAGGAAAATCGGCTCTACGAAGGGTTCGGAGTATCTGCTAGTGCAGCAGTCTCGACTAGAGCACTCTCGCTTGTTTAAAATTAAGTGTTCATGCAGAATGTATTGAAGTGGAACTAATGTGCAAAGAAGCCTCTATCTCACGATGTCACATGTCGATCTTCCCCTATCAGTTCACACATACCGCCGATTTTAGACGTTGCCTTCACGGAATTCGTCAGCGATTGAACTAGGACCAATATTAAATTTTGCAAAAACCAGCGCTGTGCAAAAGCCAGTGGTTTTTGATGGTGATTTCTCTTCAAAGAACTAAGTTCATCGAGTTCATTTTTGTTGGAAAAATAATCTAATGAAAACCCTCTCGAGAAATTTTCGTTTTTTTTTTTTTTGCTAAAATGACTATTTAACTTACGGTAAACAAAACAAAAACTAATTGTACATAAAAACGCTAAAAAGGTTTATTATGGCATAGGCGTTTTTATATACATACAATTTTAATCATTCCAGTCATACCGATATACATATGAAGTTCATATAAAATGTTCTTCAGAAATTTTAATTTTAATTTTAATGTAAGAAACCAACAGCTGCTGAAATAAATAAAATATATGCGTACTAAATGTAGTTATTTTATTATAAGATTAAATGTTTCATGTACATCCGTTAATTATATGCATACATATATCTCTATTATGTAATTGGTATAATAGTAAGGGGAATACTTTTTTTTAACATTATTATTATTATCATATTGTAAAAATGTGTTGGGCTCCTTTTGTTGATAGTGCCATTATTACGATCGATATAATAAATTTTACATTATTTCTTTCTGCAAAGTATATAAATAATTTGTTAGGGGTATGTTACGTCATCCTTTAAAGCAAAAAAAATTAATATATCTATGAATATATTTTTATTTATTTAATATTAATTGAATATTACATTAAAAATGCTTAAGCCTTATCTAATCAGTACTATTTGCGTAAAGAGTTAACATTATGTGTGACTTATGCGCTATTTTTTCGTTTTTTTTTTTTGTTTGTTTTGGAAAGCCGTTTTTAATTTAATACATCATAAATAATTACGTACTAAGAATATATTGATTCATGGGAAATTGTGTCGCAATCAATAACTAATAATACAAGATCTGAAATTGATTAGCTCTATTGCAATTTTTAATACTAATGCGCCACCTCATATTTTGAATGTATATGTATTTTATAAAAGAGCGATTTCTTCGCATTTTGTAACTCTTATTTATATTATAAATGTTAATTTATTAGAGCACCTATGTACGCGTTGAAGCCAGCCTTCAAAAGTTGCGATTGAGAATATTAATACAATTCTACGTTTGCAATTTACATTGACCGACAGTTATATATTTTTGAAATTGTCTTTGTGTTTTGTTTTAGATAAACATGGCAATTGATGCAAATTTAAAATTGTAATCTTAATAACGAAATATTAAAGTAAATGTCTAAAAAATAAATTGTATTGAACAAAATTAATTAAAACACAAAAAAGGTGAAATTAAAATTTATTTTTACACTCATTCACAAACGGAAAAATCTCAATATCTTCTGTTGACCTATTTTATTTATTATATGTATGCCTCTTTGGTCGAATAATTTGGAAAAAATTCGATCTTCCTCTGGTTTCGAGCTAGAACACGATAAAGGATAGATTGCTGTATATTCCTTTTATATTGGTTTTATGAAATGCCCGTTTGCTAGAGACTTGAAATTTGTAATATATGTATAATATCTTCGTTTTAGAACTAAAATTTTGCCATGGTAGTTACTGTTCTACTCTATTTAAAAATGGTTTATGGTATTTTATAATGTATGTAAATCCGATAATCCGTTATCTTGAACTATTTGTTTTTTGATTTGGATTTGTATTGTATTGTTATAGTTTTGATGCCAACCCCTCTTAGTCCAAAATTAACAAAAATGTCTTTCAAATTCTACAGACTTGTGTCATATGAATGCGAATGAATCAAAGTTTAATTTACAGAAAAAGAAGGTATTAGGCATTTATTTTCCCATAACATCGTACATTACAGTTACATTACTCTATATCACTTTTGCGGGCTGGCCAAATAAATATATCTAAGCCCACTGACAGCGTAGCAAATTGGGAATACCTTTATTTTCTACAGTTTTGCAGATATGAACTGAAAACATTAAGACTATGTTTCTGTTGGCACATCGGAAAATTTAAATCGTATTGAATATTGCTGGTCCGTGAATGAGTATTCTGCAGTCGGAGCGCCCGACTTAAATTTAAATTACAAAAAAGGTGTAAACATTCATCAACAAAATTTGTTTAATCCTTATTTGTAATTTTAACTTACTTTTAATAAATACAATGTCAGTTAAAAACATATGAATGTAAGAATCTTATGAGTGCTAACATCATTAACTTAAAATGTAAGTAAGTTAGCAACAATCATTTTTTTTCGTCTGATTTTTGAATTTTTAACCTGCCATATATATGTTGAAAAGCTTAATAAACATATATATGTATATTTAAATATATAAATAAAAATTTTGCAAACATATATTACAATATATACACAGAATATAATAATAAATATTGATTATTCATAATTGTATTCGAGTTTTGCCTAATTTGTAGGAATATGAATACAGTTTTTTTTGTTTTTTTTTTTTACATTTTAGTATTGTGTATGTGAATAATTATGTATGTATGTATGAACGTATGAATTAATATATATATCACAAGTTTGAAGAGAGTAGAAAGTGGCGAATTAACTAAGTAAATGGTGACTGCAGCGGCGATTACGGCAGTATATATATATATATATATATATATATATATATATATATATATATATATATATATATATATATATATATATATATATATATAATAAGTGAAGTGTAATTACTTAACAGTTGATGCCGTTAACATTACTGCAAATTAGAGATACGCTACGATTTGGCTGATTAACCCCATTAGTTGGCTTACCATGACCGGCCTCCAAATGCTCTTTATTTTCACCCTGGAATCTCAGGAAACCCTGATCAGCAACATTCATGCTATCCGAGGGGCATGAGGGTGATTCAGCTTCACCTAATGCTGTCGAAACATTTGACTTTAAATCGACGCTGCCTGGTACATTGTGCTCCTGCAAGTTTTTGTGCTGTAAATGCTGATGAATGGATAATGTTTTCGAATTATTTTGTACATGCAGGTGTGGAGTTTTGTTTGTTGTAATGCTGTTATCGCTCGCTATACAATAGCCATGCTCATTATTACTTATCAAGTTAGTGCACTCAACATTGCTACCCGATATCATATCCTCATCTTCCTCATCAGAACTGTTATGATTGTAATGTAGTTGTGGAAGGTGATGTGGTTGCTGCTGTTGTTTTAGAACCGATTCATTGCAAGCACTCGGAGCTAATTCAAAATCATTCGATGGTAATGTTCTATTATTAATGGTGTTCATATTACGTCCACTCCTTTGAAAATAATGTGCTCGTTCGGTGTGTGCTAAGGTCTGGGCACCATTCACTCGTTTAATACCGGGCATTACAGCGATTGCACGACCAGGGCCTATGCCAGCACTAGGACCATTTGCCTGACCAACAATAGTTGTTGAACCGGTAGAAATATTATTTAATGTGCCACTTTTTCGCACTCCATTGTAATGACTGCCACTTTCATATGAATTATAACTGGTATAACGTATACAACTTGATGAAGAACATGAATTTGTTGAATTGGAGCTACGTCGTTCTGAATTTTCATTCGTCGCATCGAGCTGACTGTTATTATTACGTTTTCTATCTCGACTCTTAGTGAGCTTGCGTACCTCTTTGTCCCTATCGGGCCAGCATTCATCAGTCGGATGTGAGCTACTCCCAATAGATTTCTGTTTAAAAACGGGCCGCTCAAAATTATTAAACTCATAGCTGGAGTTCTCTTGTAATGGCTCTGAATAGCAGCTGTCACTCTGCAATAGCAGCATTTGCTGTTGGGATGTACCGGATGAACCGGAACCAGAACCCGATCCAGATGCTGATCCGCAGCTAACAGTATTTTTATCCAAATTTTGCGTTGCTGCAACTCCTAACCCACCGACAGCACCGGCTGAACTAGTGCGTAAATCAAAATTTGGATTCTCGTAATGATCGGTTGTAGCATCTGTCATATAATCTGCGCTCATATATGCCGCCGGTTCATGGACACGCATATTGGGATTATGCTGATTATGATGAATATGATATCTCGATGTTTGCGGACCATATTCGCCTGTAATATTGTGATTGATGGCACGACTTATTGAGCCAGTGTCGTAAGGTCTCTGATACATAGGTTCTTGCAGCTGATATTCGGTCACACCGTCACTTGGAGACGCTGTCGATTTCCCAGCCAACGAGTTTAACGCAAAGCTATCATCATAGATAAGCTTACCCGTACGCATTGTGTACGTATGCAAATTAGTGTTTGCATTGCAAATAGCTGGATAGTCGGTTTCGAACTGTTCCTGGCTTGAGCTTGATGTGCAAGGCAGGAAGAAGTTTGCTACATTTGAATGTGAGTTATGATGGGCAGCTGCAGATGAAGCGGCAGCAACAGCATGCTTTTCTCTTATTACATTCCCGGTCGCATTGGCACTACCAAAGCCCCCAGTAGTTTGCCCAACTACACGAACATCCCTATTGATTGATATGGGGGTGTTGACATTGCTGCCAACGCTGGTCTTTAGACCCGTCACCCATGATATTAGTGTTATGATTGCAATCTCGATCAGACGCAATGAAAATTGGTAACCCCACTGCATCCAATCAATTTCAACAATATTTGCCTGACTCATCAAAGGACGTGCCGCTGAGATGCAAACAGCTCCAAAGATTTGTAGAGCAGCTAATAAAACAAAGAGCAAGGCTGTTGCGATTGTGATATGAATTGCATAGGACAAATTTTGATAGCCATGTATATAGTTTTGTGATTTGCTCCTTAGTATGCGCTTTAGAATGCGATATAAATATAAATATAGTAAGCCCAAACTAAAACAAATAAAAATGTATATTATTTGACATATCAATGAAAGAACGCGAGGAGGAGGCGGATTGGCTAAACTGCTCGAAGGACTAGCTGAAAACAATTGTGAATGTTGTAGCAATGGTTGATGCTGCTGCTGCTGTTGGCGTCGAAAGTATTGATGCTGCTGCTGCTGCTGGTAGTACATATGATGGTTTTGCAGAGTGTATGACTCGACATAATGCAAAGTAATGCACAGTCCCACATGAACACCACAGCCGACGACGACAGTCAATGGCCGAACAAGCGCAGAATATCGATTATTTTTGTGATTGAGAGACTTGAGAAATAGAAATAATATAAGCACTGCAAATGCAACGGTCAAAAATGTTGATGGCAAATTTAGTAACAGCTCTGCGACAAATATTGGAAATGTTCCATGAATATTATATGCATCAACGCACAAGTATATGATGCGCATTATACAAATAGCAATTAGCATAAGTTGTATGTAAACAAAATATGACTGTGCGAATAGATGTGATAATTTGTTATAGGTTACAAGTTTGTAAAGCGAATAGACTGCTAATATAGTAAACAGTACGACTGACAGATATATATGTATGTTCCATGCCCATGTCCATGTGGTATGTGCAGATGCTGCTGCAGCAGCAGTACCTGCAGCATCTCCTTCCTTAGTGACCACTTCTCCAATGCCAGCATCTTGATCAGATTTTCCTGCTACTGAATTGCTTTTCAAAGTTGGTTTTGCATTTGTTGTTGCCGATGCTGACGTAAGGGATGTAGCACCTGCCTCACCAATTGCAGCTGCAGCGGATGGTGTAGTAACTGCTCCCTGACTAGCATTACTTCCTAACGAATCTCTTGTAGCAGCATTGTTGAAATCCAATTGTCCAGGCGACTGTTTACTTTTATTTATGTTTGGACTGGCAGCAGAAGATGTACCATTATCATCAGTCACAATAATGCTGCTACTACTACTACTATCCTTTGCAGTTTCAACGTTATCAACTGAAACAATCGGCGACGCTGGGGGCTGATGATATGAGACCATGGGACGCTGTGTCACATGGCGCAACAAGACGGCAGGAATGTCACCTTTCTTACCATTTGATCCCAATATACGTCTGATATTCGGTAATATCTCCTGTCTATTATTTGAATTTTGCTTATCATCTGAATTAGCCACATCTTGTGCTTTCCTATTGTTAGCGTTAGCATTGTTATTATTAACGTCAGATGTTTCAACGGGAACTCCATCATTTCCATTGCGTGACGGTGTATTCAGTGCTTTTTTACGATCGCCGGTAAAGTCAAATGCTCCCTGAATGCTGCTCGCGTCAAGTGACTTCTTCGGATCCACAGAACTGGTAAGGTAACTGTCGTTTGAATTGTGATTACCATCTCCGGTACCAATCGATGCGGCCAGATCAGGCGGACGAAATGGTATCCTTTCATGACCGGGCATCAAACTAGGCGGTGGTATTGGACGCCTGTTATTAAAGGGCACTGTATTCGATATAAGACCTTCGTTATTGGTGCCCCGTAACGTGGGTTTGTCGGCGAATGGATTTTGATATTCCGGAGGTAGTGGCGGTGTAAAGAATGATCGTGATGGAGGCGAATATGACGGAATATTTCCAGGGTACATTGGTATTGTTGGCTGACCACTGTTTTTTTTTAGTAAGTTGGGAACTATTAAAAAAAAAATAATAATAATATTTCAAATTCATATTAATTCACATTAATTACAAAACAAATCTAATTACTTGATGGCATTGGCGTTGAATTGTACTGTATTGTATGCCGAAGACGATCTCTATCATGACTGTTGCTGCTGTGATGACGGTTTGGATTTGGATATGTGGGATTATTATTACTTTTTAGTATATCAGCATTTGGAGCTGAAGTGGGCAGTGCATGATCTCGTTCCAAGTCTAACTCGTAGTTTCTATGACGACCCCCATAATGCTGGGCTTGATTGGCCGATTGGTATCTATAAATTAAAATAAATAATTAATCACATTCTAACTTTTAATTGAATTACTACAGTCGAAAGTCACAACTTAATGAAATAACCTGAATTCTCCTTTAATCATTCGAGGCCTTATGTATGTAGGTACATAATAATAAAAGCTTTCACAGTGAATTCGAAAATATGAATATTGAATATATATATATATATATATATATATATATATATATATATATATGGATATGCTGAAAGACACACATGCACATATGTGTGCACATTAATAATGTGTTGTATAATTTATAATGTTTGATGCTGCTAGACAAGTGCTTTTGCTAATGGACAAACGTTATGGTTAAATATCTTCTGAGTTACTTAATGGGATTTAATCAAATGATCGGCATACACTTAACAATTTCTATTAAGTATTTATTAATCGATGTAAAATGGCACGCTGTCTAAGCAACTAGCACCTCAATGAAATTATTAACAAGTAAAAACGTTACAGCTACCGACTCATTCACACCCCATAGCCCAGTTCCAAAAGATTCCAAGATATTAATTTACCGATTCGCCACATCCTTAATTATCTCGAAAGAGGAGTAATCAACTACCAGTAACCTGGCATCATATTTTTAAGCTTCTAGCACTAAAACTTTAGGAGGTATAAAATCATACGGATTGCCACGCGTATCGGGAAAATGTTGGCATTTTATATTTGAAATACACTTCAAATTTTAAGTCTCTAGATTCAATACAATAGAAATTATTTGAATTCATACAAATAGACGGATGAACAGCAAGACGGAGATAGCACGAAACCAAATCATTTCAGTTTGTGAACGAGTATACAAGGTTCAGTCTTAGAAGATATATACAGCGAGCTCGTAAACCACAACTCTGGGTATCTAAAATTTGACATATATATATATATACCATAAGCAATATTAGTTTGATTTAAAAATTCAATAGCACATCCCGTCATCTTATTATTGATCAATTTCGATAGGATTCATGGCAGACCCCAAAAGTACAGTGTACAATTATTATTTTCTTTGGCAACGAATAAATGAGCAGGTTGGATAAAAATTATTAAACGAAATTTACAGATTTATTAACTAACAAATTAACAACATTAAGAATAAAAAATAATTTTAATATTTCACTTAGCATAAAAGTTATAACATAACAAGTAAGGAAACTCTAGTCGGAGGTGCCCGACTAGGAAATACCCTGAACCCCGCCTATCGGCGGCTTTAAATGCACTTCAAAGTTTATATATAATTTTAAATTAAATTAAAAAATTAAAAAAAAAACAAAAAAGATTAAGTAACTTGCATAAAAGAAGTTTTGACGTCAGCTTAGAGAATCGAACCCGAGACTTTATGTCGGCGATCATCGTTTCTATCAACACAGCCGTTGCAATACATAAGAGTGAAATAGCGAATTCCTAAGTACAGTTATTGAGCTACTGAGCTGCTGAACTTCTGCTTAAAATTCATCCCCAATTTGTCTTTGTTGTTGTTGTTATGAATTCTTCGAATTTTCTTGAGCTTCTGCTGCTGTTGCCATGCGCGTGTGTACGTAAACGTTTGGTAAACGTTTCGTTTAATAACATAATGCATTTCATCTATTCATATGTATGTATGTATGTACATACATATGTATATTATATTGACTTTATTTAAGTTATATCAATGTTACTCTTATTTTATATACATGTATACATACATATATATGTACATACATATATGTAAATATATACAGTATGTACTTGTGTACATACATATGTATATATGTATATTGCAAGCAACGCATACATACACACGCACACGCATACGCTCTGCTAACTGCGCAGTTTACTCAGCGACTGCGCTGCGCCAATATGTGCGTGTTATGGGAAACTAAATGCTTAATAACTTTTTTTGTAGACCGACTTTCTTAATCAAACTTGCGCAGCGTAATTATATCATTCATATGCGTGTATGTGCAAAAGCACAAGTCTGTAGTATTTGAAATAAGTGGTTTGAAAATTTGGGCGAAGGGGGCGTGGCATCCAAAATTTAACAAAAATCAAAATTGTATAAAAGTCCCATTAAGCTAAATACAAGATTTGGAGTCTCTAACTATAAAGATGTAGAAGATATAATTTTAAAACTGAAAATCGATTTCGTTTTTAATCGATAAAAAAAGAACGAGAAGAGTTATCGAATTTCTAAAACAAACTCGACCTGCGCGTGATATACACGAATCTATAAAAAGAAACTTCAAGTCTCTAGCTATTATAGGTTCTGAGATCCACGCGTTCAAACATACGGACAGACGGACAGACACACAGACGGACAGGGCTCAATCGACTCGGCTTGTCGTCCTGATCAAGAATATATATACTTTATGGGGTCTGCCACGCCTCCTTCTGCCTGTTACATACATTTGGGCTGCAACAAAACCATTATACCCTGATTACCCATTTTTAATGGGTTCAGGGTATAAAAACCATCAAAACGCGTTTTTTTGACAATACTAATTTTTCTGTATATTTTGAGTAAATTTTTGCCCACTCCTCTTTTAAAAGCTCTATTAATTTAGATTTTGAGCTTATATGGTGAGTTGGGATTTTTTCTAGCATATGGCAACAATGTTCGATTGGACTAAGATCAGGGCTCCGGGGTGGTGTTTTTAATAAATGAGGAGTGTTGGACGCCAAATACATTTTAGTGTTATGTGCCATGTTTTTGGGATCATTGTTTTGTTGGTAATAATAAGACTGTGATAAACCTAACACTTCTGTACTTGGGGCAAATTTTTTTTAAATGTCTATGTATTTAAGGTGGTTCTTCACGCCATCAATTATTTCAAAATTTCCGACGCCACCAGCAGCCATACAACCCATACCATCACGCCCCCACCACCATGTGTTTTAATAGTGTTTTTTTGGATCTGAGAATAATACATCTCGCAAGAACTCAATTGGTGCGTTTTTGTACTGTTTAGCAAACTCCAAACATGTGATTAGCGGTACCTCTAAAGGGTTTTCGGGAGTGCACGCCTTGTGCCCGCTAGCAACTATCGCTTTTCGAATTGTTTCGGAGCACTTGCTTGCTTGGTGACTGTGGATACCCTGCACTAATCGTATTTGCGCTAATAAATGGATCCGAGGACACAATTTGTTTTATATTCAATTGATCTGAAGTTTTCAAAATTTTTGGTCGACCTGATTTTGGTTTATTTTCCACTCGTCCTTCGTATGTAATGACTTTCCAATGGAACGACTTCGACCAATTATTTCTTCAATTTCCGAATAGGATTTTGCTGCTTGACATGCATATTCAAAATAATATAGCGTTCTTCAAGAATTAAATATATTCCTGCCATTTTTAATCAGTTGTTGTCCACTAGCGAACAAAATTTGCAAAAAAAATTACTTCAATCTTTTTTTGCAATTACAAACAACCGTTATCATTTTCGTTTTTTGTCTGCAGCTAAAGTTCTGCAAAGTACGCTGTACGAAGATTTTACTATAGGAAAAAGCGTGATTTTTATGGTTTATATGTTGCTAAATAAAATATTAAAATTATTTTTTATTCCCACCATTGCCCGATTAGGAAATACCCTGAACCCCGCCTATCGGCGATTTTAAATGCACTTTATAGTTTGCATAGAATTATATAATTTTAAATTAAATTAAAACCATCAAAAGTTTCTTTTATGCAAGTTATTATTTTTTATAACTTGCATAAAAGAAACTTTTGACGGCGACTGTAAGAGTAGAACCTGGGTCTCCGTCACCGGCGCTACTACCAGCACCGCCGTCGCACCTAAGTAAAGTACTGAGCTACTAAGCTAGTGAGCTAGTGCTACTGCTACTGAGCTGCTGAACTTCTGCTGAAAATTCATCCCCAATTTAAGTTTGTTGTTGTGTTGAATTCTACGAATTGTCTAGATGCTTCTGCTGCTGCTACCACGTGCGTGTGTACGTAAACGTTTGGTAAACGTAATAGATTTGATCTATACATACACATGTACATGTATGTGTATAATATTGACTTTATTTAAATTATATCAATGTTATTCTTATTTTATACATATGTAAATATATACAGTATGTAGATATGTATGTATGTATATTGCAAGCAACACATATATACGCTATGCATATTTATGCTATGCGCTGGGTCAATATAAGCATGTTATGGGAAATTAAATGCTTAATATCTTTTTCGTGGAACGACTTTATTAATCAAACTTGCACAGCGTAATTATATCATTCCTATGTCAAATGCCAAATCTGAAGTCCCAAGTATTTGAAATATCTTTTTTGAAAATTTGATAATGGAACGATATGAATTCTCAAATTTTTAAAACAAACTCGTACTGTGTATGGTATATCCTCTGAGGTCTGCCACGCCTGGTTCTGCCCCCACATATATTTGAAAAAATAAAAGCACTCCAAAACATCTCCAAATTCAGCAGTTGGTTTTAGTGTATAGGGTAACTTAATATTAACTACTTGCCTGAGTGTAGTCAAAAGTGGAGTCGCTACAGTGGTAAGTCCCAAAATATAGCTATTGTCAGGGATACTTCTTTTGGTCGTTGATGTAGTTCCATAAGCCACTTTAATCAACACAGCGGCAACACTTCGCTCCAAATTGTCCAACTTATCGAGATATCCATTTACAGAAACTGAAGATCTACCAGACGTACTATTACTAGATATTGATTTTCCAGTTGTTCCGTATTTTGTATTATTCGAGATTGCAGACAATGGGTCTTCATTATCATGTTCATTCAGTAATATCGATTGTGATGAGCATATCAGGGAAACAGTTACTAATAACGCAATAATCATTTTAAAACTTTTCCAAATTATTATAGGGGAGTTGCATATACGCGGACTATTGACAGGATTAACTTGTTGCTGAATACATATTACTTTAGACTGCTTTAATTTTGACAGTTTGACGTTTAATACTTCTTGGATATACTCTTTGCCTGTCATTGAAAGAGGATATGCGTCCACAACGTTATAGCTTGATAGAGCTATTCGATCACATTTTAAAACGATGCCTGTAAAAACGAAAATATATAAAATTGAATGATTACTACAATTAACATACAAATATTTATTTAGTTATCATTATCATTTATTTTAGTAGAGGAAATTGATATTTTTCGAATTAAGGAAGATATAAATACAAGTTTTTTTTTCCAACTGTGATATATATATGTATTTATATATTTATAATAATGACGTTAATAATAACTCATTTATATAATATTGAAGTAAATAGTAAATATAGAAGTAATTTAATATATAACGCAATTGCAGCCGGGTGCTACCGACTGCGAAATAGTCATTCATGTCCCAATACATAAATATATATTTAAAATATTCCAAGATATGAATTTAGCGATTTGATCGGTCCTAATTGTTTATAAATGTTGTATTTCGTTACCAACTTCTTAAAATTTAGTTGAAAATATAATCTATATGCTAAAAATTGAAATCCCTTAGGTAAGACAGAAATTATTCAACAAAATGTTTAGCAAATTGACAAATATCTATTGTATTCTACTTGAATCATCAGCTACTAGTTAAGGTTTTCGTTTGCTTCGAGTGCAGAAATGACACGAGTAGATCATAGACATGGCGATGTCGATTTTTCTTTCCTTTACAATTTTTTTTTCACTCATATTTTACAGTTATATTTATAATGATTGGTAAACCAACAACGGCGAGTCCATCGAAGAGCTGTAGGGGTAGGTAACTGGGGTTAATATTTGTATGGCGTCAAAATAATTTTTGGGGAATCGATGGAGGCTACCTACTCAATAACAATTTGATGCTATGGTACTAAAACTATAGTGTGGGTGTGGATATATCCGACATAACTGGGATATTAAGCCGAGTATATATACTGAGTCTCAAGCCTTCAATAGTACTCAAAATATAAAAGAATTTTAAGAAGTAAGGAAAATCTAGTCGCAGGTGCCTGGCTATGAAATACCTGAACCCCGCCTAACTTGTATAAACAGAATTTTTTAATAAATTATCCCCAAACGCAGGCCAAGAGAATAGAATCGGGGATCCGTGCCTCCGAGCTCCGTTTCTACCAACACCCCGTTTTTAATTGACACCCAAGCACTGGAGTGTCAAATAGCAAATTATGAGTAAAGTTGTAGCAGAAAATTTAACTTTATGAATGATTCGTATTTTCTGCACTATTCTGCTACTGCTGCCATGCGCTTTTGGTAATTGGCCAAACTTTTGTTCAACAACTTTTAGATTTGAATGAAATTTTACATTTTAATTATTTACATTTTTTTTCTTGTGTTGGGTGATTTTAATATACCTAACACTTCTTGGGCCTCATTTCCTAATTCGAATTATCTTATTCCAACAATTGATCATTATTTTTTTGATGAATTGTTTAATCTTTCTATGTATCAGATGAACTCAATTTCTAATCATTTAAATTGTTCTCTTGATCTTGTTTTTACTAATGATGACGCCAGAATTAATGTTTAAAGATCATCCCCCTTTTGTATACCTGAGGATTTATATCATCCAACACTAGAGGTTTTAATACCATCATCTAAAAAGCGGCGTTGTTTTAATAAATGTAATTTTGTTTTGCTTAATGATGTCATTAATGCAACAGATTGGGCTCCTTTATATGAGGCAGTTGATGTAAACTTAGCAGTTTCAACATTCTACAATGCTTTAAATGCTATTCTAGACAAGTGTATTCCTATGTGTCCTCCCAAATCTCTTTCTAATAAACCTCCCTGGTTCACTTCGACTCTTTCAACTTTAAAAAATTTTAAATATAAATGTTTTAAAAAGTTCAAAAAGTCGGGTTCGGTCGTTGATTGGTCTAAATACTCCTTAGCTAAGGCCAATTTCAATATTTTAAACTCTCGTTGTTATGAGAATTACCTTATACGCTGTAAAAGGCCGTTTGGTCGTGATCCCAAAAGATTTTATTCATTTGTAAATTTGAAGCGTAAATCTTCTGGGTTTCTATCCTCGTTTTTCCTAGGTTGTGACAGTACTTGCAATGATCAAGATACCTCAGATCTATTTGCAAAGTTCTTCCAATTCACTTATTCAACTGTCATTCCAGAAACCAATTCATTTCCAATTTTAAATTCTAATATTAATGGAAATACCATTATCGTTTCTCCTGTCTCTCTTTTATCCGCTATGCGTACGTTGAAATCGTCGTTCTCTCCGGGGGCGGATGGTATTCCTAGTTGTGTGATTAAAGAATGCACTGCTTCTTTGTGGTCACCTTTATTAAAACTGTTTAATTTATCTCTTGATACCTCGGTATTTCCTTCAATTTGGAAAGAATCATTTATTATTCCTCTGTATAAGAAAGGAGGAAGATCTGATATTTCAAATTACAGAGGCATTGCCAAGCTTTCTCCTATTCCGAAGATATTATAAGAAATTATAACTTCTAATTTACAGCACTTTTGTAAATCCATTATTTCACCATCGCAGCATGGTTTTGTTCAGAATCGATCAACGTCTACGAACTTATTAGAATTTTCATCCCTAGTCAATGAAAGCTTTTTAAAGAAAATGCAAACACATGTTCTATACACTAATTTCAGTAAGGCATTTGACTCTGTTCAGCATGACATCTTGCTTCAAAACCTTGACCAATTGGGATTTTCTCCAAAAGTTCTGTCTTCGATTGCTTCCTATTTAAAGGGTAGAACCCAAAGAGTTCTGTTGAGAACATCTACATCGAAGGTCATATTTGTCTCTTCGGGTGTTCCTCAGGGTAGTCACTTGGGCCCTCTACTTTTCTCCCTTTTTATAAATGACCTTCCCAGCTGTATTTCTTACTCTAGAATATTCATGTATGCAGATGACGTAAAACTCTGTCTCTCTTACAAGAACTCAATAGATCATCCACGCCTACAGGGTGATCTAATTTTTTTTCAATATTGGTGTAAAGCTAATCAGTTGCATCTAAATTGTTCTAAGTGTATGACAATGACTTTCTGTCGTACCACTCCATTTTTTGTTCATTACACAATCAACAATGTGTCCTTGCAACGTATTTCTACAATCAAAGATCTCGGTGTGCTCTTTGACTGTAAACTTAGATTCAATACCCATATTCTAACCATCGTTAATGAAGCCAAAAGTGTACTTGGTTTTATTAAACGATGGTCTAAAGAGTTTAATGATCCGTTTGTCACTAAACTTCTTTTTGTCTCGCTGGTACGTCCTATTTTAGAATATTGTTCTATTATATGGTCGCCACAGCAGAAATTGTATCAGGACCGTATTGAATCGGTTCAGAAGCAATTTCTTCTTTTTGCCTTGCGCAATCTAAACTGGGATGGTAACCTTCGTCTACCGTCTTATCATAGTAGGCTTCTTCTTTTGGATCTTCGTTAATAAATGGTAGAATAGTCTTGGGTATTACTTTTCTACATAAGTTGATTAACGGTAGGATCGCTTCGCATACCTCTTTTATTTTAAGTCAATTTCTTCAGTTCCTTCCCGTGCTTCTCCTCACTTTTGTCCTCTTTATTTACCTATATGTAACTGTAACTATTCTTTGCACTGTGCGTTTTGTGTTCTATGTACTAAGTACAATACTTATTTTCATGTATTTAGTTCTCTCTTTCCCTAACAAAATATTCTCTTTTAGCATATTTCAGAGAAATCACACACACACCCCAGTAGTGAGAATGCACCTGGCAATTCTCCCTATTTGTGCTGTAATTTCTCTTATTGTATTTTACTTTTTAAGATTTTATATTTCTTATATTTTTATAACCTTTTTTCTAACTTCTTCTATCTTGCTTAGTTTCAATGATATCACTAACCATATCTGGTGATTTGGGGCATAGCTCGTCGGTTCGGCTAATAAAACACCCCCATCGGATTGGTGATATCATTGCTATATATTGTTAGTATTAGGCTTTTTCTTTTTCCTGTTCTGTTTATAATTTTTAATTTTGTAATTTTATAATTTGACTCACGAATGTAGTCAATTTTCTTTATATAAAATAAATAAATAAATAACCGCTTATTTTATGTATGTATATTGAAAACAACACATTCATACATTTATACATACGCACATGCTTAAAATACCTTTTTGTAGACCGAGTTTCTTAACCAAACTTGCACAGCGTAATTATACCATACATATGTGTGTATTTGCGAAAGCATAAGTCTCTAGTACTTGAACTATATTTATGAAAAATTTTGGAGCGAAGGGGATGTGGCATCCAAATTCCAAATATTCAGAATCTTTGTATTCTTTTTTGTTACTTTTTTCAATCCAAAAACTACGACAAATTTGAAATTATTACACAGATCTGTACAGTAAATTTGAAAACTCTTAGCCTTAAGGGTACAAGATCAACTCAGTAGAAACGGATAGACGGATGGGGCTATATCGACTCATATTTTATGTATATTTATGTCTGCTACTCCTTCTGTTTGTAAAATATAAACTTTCACAAAAACATATCCTGATTTCTAATTTTCACTGGGTTCATAAGCTATAAAAACTAATTAAGACTTACGGGTTCGTCGACTGGGCGATATTTTTATTTTTAAGCTTCTAATACTTTCCTTCTTTAGGAATTGGTGCATTAATTGGTGCATTATATCGAAATTTAACTTTTATCCGCCGACTAATTGTAGACATCTTAGATGAATATTGTTTATGACTGAGTTTTAATAGTATCACTAACAATTAAATATGAATATGGCATAATTGAAGACTAGGTTTACCTGAAAAATATTGGTTTAAGCAAATAAGAACAAGAACATTACAATCGTGCGCTTCGAATATGAAATACTCATTCACGTTAGGACGTGAACTAGGGTGTCAAAAAATTCCAAGATATGAATTTACCGATTTGACACGCCCATAATTGTCCCCAGCTTTTCTATTTATAATGTGTATTTAATATAATTTCGATTTTTGTTATATATTAACTGCTTCAAGTTGAAAATATGTATTCAATATGCTGAAAATGTCATTAAAATGCACAGAAGTTATTTAACAAAATATTTCGCCAACTAACAAAGTACTTGGCGAATAGAATTCAGCTTAAATCAGCTGCTAATTAAGTTTCCCGTTTTCAAATCCAAGCTATTTCTTAATTATTTGATAAGCATTGGCACTGTAATGCCATACAGTGTTAAAGAAATAGAAGTGAATCTATTCTAGACCGTTCGACTAGAAGATACCCTGAAACTTGTGAATGGCCCATATCGCAAACATTCATATTCAAAATTTAAAATTATATGTTTAATAACTTTTTTTGTAGATGGACTTCCTCACAGAGGATGTTATTCATATATGTGTATTTGCCAAGACACAAGTCTGTAATATTTTAAATTTATTTTTTGCCAATTTGCGGCGAATTGGGCTGGCATCCAAAATATATAAACTACAAAGTCTATGTTTGTCTGAAGTCTCTACCTTTAAATAAATAAATATATATACATATATATAATACCTAAGGATGAGTTATCGAAAAAAAACTTACTGCTTATGGTATACACGAGTATACCATTTCAGATCTCTAGCTTTTGTGGTTTACGAGATCGCTGTGTTCGACTCTGCTAATCGCGCTCATTAAGAATATCTGGCCGTGTCGGAGCGTACTGTATGTGATTGTTGCTGTGTACTGCACGTACACACTGTGTGGCTGTGTATGTGTGTATGGATATTCTGGTTTACACCAGAATCCTACATATGTCAAAGCGAACGATATGCACGCACTGTGTGTGTGTGTTGCGGAGTATGGGAATTCTGGTTTTCACCAGATTTCCTAATTTCATCATATTAGTAATATTGCATCAGCCGCTAACTGCGCTCTGATTGGTCCTTTGCATTTTTGTCGCTTAAAGAAGTACCGTTTTAGCGGGACGACAGCGCTACAACGCTATCGTCGAGTGTGGTTCGGAGTTATGCTAAGAAAATGACACTGGCGTTGTCGGGCAGTTTAGAAGGAAACTCGGAAGCATGAGCACCGAAACTCGCTTCGCTAAGTACGCTACTATGAATCAAATCGATGAAGTTCCAACATATATATATATAAATACTTTATATGTATACTATATATAATATATACTTTATGGTACACCACGTTTCCTTCTACCTGTTACATACATTTTCACAAAAACATTATACCCTGATACCCAATTTTTAATGCGCAGGCAATGAAAGGTAGTTTCATCCAGTACAAATATCTGCAATATATGTGTAGCTTCGAATCCGGGTGTGGCGATGTGGGGTTTCCTTTTATTTCTTTGTTTATTTGTATTTGGTAAATCAATAAAGATAGTCTAATGTCAAAACTATAGGAGGTATACCTCGTCCGGTTTGATACGCTCTGTTGCATGTATATCTTTTCGATCCTGGGATTTTAATATATGCCAAGCCTCAACTTTTAACTAAATTTGAAAAATCAATATATATTCATATCCGATTTATCACGCTGTGAATGTTTGATTAAGAAGTTCCATACAAAATATTAATTACACATTAAATTTCCGACAAGCGACAAGCCGAGTCGATTTGGCCTTCCGTGTCTGTCTATCCACCCGTATGTTTGACGCATTTATCTCCGAAACTATAGTAGCTAGTAAGAGACTTTTTGTAGATTTCTGTATATTATTCGCAGATCGAGTTTGATTCAAGAATTCGATAGCCATACCTTTCAATACCCTGAAGCTATTGAAAATGGGAATGGGATATGTTTTGAGAAAATTTATGTCAGGAGGTGACGTCGCAGACCCCATAAAGTATATATATTCTTCATCAGTTCGATGAGCTGAGTCGACATACCCTGTCCATCTGTATGAACGCAAGGATCTCGTATGTGACATGTATACTCGTGAATACCATACGCAGTACGAGTTTTATTTTTGAATTATCGTTTCCGAATTATCGATATATTTAGATAAATTGACTTTAATTTATGTAAATAAAAACTAGAAACTTTAAATTTACTGTGTAGATAGGATACCACGCCCCTCCGCCCTAAATTTTCAAAACACTATTTCCAATACTGGAGCCTTGTGCTTTGGCAAATACACATATGAATGCCATAATAACTTTATTTTGCCAATGGACTTTCTTAACCAAATTTACAGTGTGATTATGGCATTCATATGTGTCTATTTGCCAAAGCACAAGGCTCCAGTATTGGAAATAGTGTTTTGGGAAATTTCCCATATCATAGCATAAC
This sequence comes from Drosophila fulvimacula, assembly GCA_035045555.1. Taxonomy (NCBI): domain Eukaryota; kingdom Metazoa; phylum Arthropoda; class Insecta; order Diptera; family Drosophilidae; genus Drosophila; species Drosophila fulvimacula. Next base: position 200,705 of record JAWNOX010000204.1, on the reverse strand, counting down.
ATATTGCAGCCCAACCGCACTCGCTGCTTAGTTAGCAGACCGCGTGGTGTTCCCTAGAGCACTCTTACATGTTTTGTTGATGGACTTTCTTAATCAAATTTTCACAGAGTGCTATCATATTCATATGTGTGTATTTGCTAAAGCGGAAGTCTCTACTATTAGAAAAGGTGATTTACAAATATAGGGCTAAGGGGACGGGGCATCCATAATCAAAAAACTAAATATCTTTGAATGTACAATACGTACATATATACACATTTTAGTTTGTAACTTTTACGTTTTATATAAATCGAGTCAATTAAGCGATATGACAACGTACAGCTTATGGTATATACTGATTTGTAATTTCAGATCTCTCTCGGCCATGGTTTTATCCACACAGATCGTCGAGATGATCAAAATATATATTTTGAAGGATCTGCCACGCTTCCTTCTGCCTGTTACAGATATTTAGAGAACACAAATTATATCCTTTTCTCCCATTTTCAATGAGTGTACAAATTTGGAAAATACAATATTTAATGAATATTATAACCATATTGAAGTACAAACATAAATCCCATAAATTTAACACATTACATCTATTGGTATACCTAACTAAATGTTTTTAAGTTGCGTAATAGCTAGAAGATAATAGCGTATTACTTTGTTTCTTTTGTATATACATATATATATTATAAATGTATATTAGAAAAAATTAAATTCCAAAATGTGCTATATACATCATGGTATTTCTGTATGTATGTGTACAGGTCTACACATCAGAAGGTTTGTGCAAGACTTACTTAAAATCCAATTGTTACCATTTTTGAATAGAAATTGTTGCATTCATTATTATTCATTATTCACATATTACTTAGTTAGCCAAATTTCGTTTTAAATGATATATTTGTATTAAATGCATATTTATGTATGTATATACCTTTATTTATATGTATATATACATCAAACAAGTTTCTTAACACAAGTACATATATGTAAGTATGTATACAGTTACATATGTATGTACAAACACATAAGAATATTAACATAGATTGCGTGTACATGCATTCGTAATTTTTTCACATACCATCAATGTACTAACATTGCACTGCACTTTTAAACTCAAATTTACATATATTAAATTTACTTTTTAATATATTATTAACACAAAGAATTCCCTTTTATGTGATTCTTAATTTTTCTTTTGCACAAAATGGCGTAGGCTCTAGCGATGCGAGAAAAACATTGAAAATCGTATCGATTTTTAGTCTATTTAGAGACTGGTGTCGATTAATACTATCGCCTTTTATAATATCGATACAATGTGTAAATTATTTATAATGTACGATATATCTATGAGGAGCAACGAAAATCAAAATTTCCCAATAATAATGAATTATAATTATCTAGAAAAACTATATTACTTATGTAAACATCAATTTATTAAAATTATCCATATTTTACACATTTAATGTAATATATATATTCATCGTCGTGCTATTCATTTTTGCATTAATCGGTAAATAAATATGTACATTGTTAGCTTTATCGATACCCCATGTGAAAATCCGTAAGGAGAGTTAAAAGAGACCACATAGAGAAAAAATAAATATTTTAATCACATTTATATACATATATATATATATATATATATATATATATTTATTTATTTATATTTATATACATATATATATATATATATATATATATATATATATATATATATATATATATATAATTTATTTATATATTATTTAGTATGCATATGTACACACACATATATATATATATATGGATATATGCATACTAAAATAGTAATCAATCGAGTTAAAGTCAAATATAACTTTTCTCGATTTTGAACTAAATATGGATACATTTGATGTATCTGATAAGAGTAGGTAAGAATTCACACACATAGACATAATAATGAATACTCCGGTAACCCAGTAAACATTAATTAATATAAATGTAAATCATAATTCATGTACATATATTGTAGTATACAATGTATTTACTATTGATTGATTCCATTATATTAGAAACTAAACTAACCTAACATTTACATTAAATCGTTGCAGCTGGTACTTTGGCTCCATGTCTCGGCAAGACGCAACCGAAATATTAATGAATGAGAGGGAACGGGGAGTTTTTCTGGTTCGCGACAGCAATTCAATTGAAGGCGATTACGTCCTTTGCGTCAGGTAGGTAGACAATGTTAAGCATTATTCAAAATACTTATTTCTATTTATTTTTAATTAAAGAGAAGACACTAAAGTTAGTAACTACATTATAAATAAGGTGCAACAACAGGACCAAATAGTTTATCGCATTGGCGATCAGTCTTTCGAAAACCTTCCTAAGTTATTGACCTTTTACACGCTGCATTATTTGGACACCACTCCATTGAAGCGACCCGCGCAGAAAAAACTGGAAAAAGTTATTGGCAAATTTGATTTTGTGGGAAGCGTATGTATACCAAAAAAAAAACTGTAACTATCTGTGCTATACTGTTGCACATTTAGGATCAAGACGATTTACCGTTTCAACGTGGCGAAGTTCTCACGATAATCCGAAAGGATGAAGATCAATGGTGGACAGCTAGGAATTCCACTGGTCTAGCTGGTCAAATACCAGTTCCATATGTTCAACGCGTAAGCTTTTTATAATTTCGTCTTTTAGACCTAGCTGTAATTAACATATTCAGAGAGCCATAATTAGATTTTTAACTTATCCCTAAGTTATTATTATTCCTATAAATAGTATACTAAACGTAAGCGACGAGATTATGCCGATATATGGAATATTTTGAATGGCGAAACATGACAATATGATCAAAGCTAAGTGAAATCAAGTAAGAACGTTGGAGTTGGGCGCAACCGACTACAAAATCCTCATTCACATCCCAGCACTCAGTTTCAAAACATTCCAAGATACGAATTTACCGATTTGACACGCACCTAATAATCCCAAAATTTTGTATTTAGCCTCATGTGATTTTTGATATATAACAATTTCTTTGAATTCCTCATTAAAATCCATTAAATAATGCAGAAGTTATTCAACAAACCGTTTAGCCAGTTGACAAATGTGCTTGGCTGCACCGCGAACATATTATGTTTATGAATATTCTAAGAAATAACAAATAGAATCGAATTCAGCGTGAATCATCAGCTGCTAATTAAGTAACTCGATCGATTCGAAATTCAATGGCGTTGGTAATAGAAGTGATGCGTAGCGATCAAATACACTCTTGGTTTGAAGTTCGTATATATATTCATTGTATTATACTCTGAACCCATCAAAAATGGGTAATCAAGGTATAATGGTTTTGTTGCGGCCGAAATGTATGTAACATGCAGAAGAAGGCGTGGCAGACCCCATAAACTATATATATTCTTGATCAGGACGACAAGCCCTGTCCGACTGTCCGTATGTTTGAACGCGTTGATCTCAGAACATATTAGAGCTAGAGACTAGATTCGTGTATATCATGCGCAGATCGAGTTTGTTTTAGAAATTCGATAACTCTTCTCGTTTTTTTTAATCGATTAAAAACGATTTTCAGTTGTAAAATTATATCTTCTACAACTTTATAGTTAGATACTCCAAATCTTGTATTTAGTATATTGGGACCTTTATACAATTTTGATTTTTGTTAAATTTTGGATGCCACGCTCCCTTCGCCCAAATGTTCAAAACACGTATTTTAAATACTAGAGACTTGGGCTTTTGCACATACACACACATACGAATGATATAATTACGCTGCGCAAGTTTCATTAAGAAAGCCTATCTATAATAAAAGGTATTAAGCACTTAACTTCCCATAAAATGCACATATTTGCCCAGCGCAAACTGCGCAGTTAGACGAGCGTATATGTGTGCGTGTGTGTGTGTATGTATGCGCTTACACTCAAAATTACAGAGTATTTTTAATTGGAGCACGCCCTTAAGGGGTGTAATAATAATTTTTGGTCCATCGATAAAGGAGGTCACCAGTAACCTATCATCAAATTTTGAAGCCTCTAGTACTAAAACTGAAGAAGGTATGAACTCGTGCGGTTCGCAACGCCCCTGTGGGTGTAGATATATCCGCCATAGCCTATTGAATTTGGGATGTTGATACAAGTATATATACCTCTCAAGTCTCTAACATTAATAGTTTTAAAAATACATCAGAATTGCAAAATTCTAAAATTGCTATATAGTTTGATCCGATTTGCCGCACCCCCAGTGGGCGTGAGTAAGTAATTTTTATAGATTGTAACAATTACGTGCCTAATTTAGTCGCTCTAGCTCTAATATTGTAGAAGATGTATCCGCCATAGCGTATTGAACTTGTGATATCAACGCGAGTATATATTCAAAGCTCAACTCTCTAGGACTTCTACAAGTGGTGTAGAAAATGCATTTTCTAAGATCGTAATAATTTATCTGATGATAGTATGCACGAGTATATATTACAAATTTAAATACCATAGATGAACAGGGGCACAGCAAACGCACATTGCGCAAAACCAATGTACTCTTTTAAGATCTAGAGACTTCCATAATACTGTGGTTCATAATTCAACACGAACAAATAACATAACTGTAGTCGGGAGTAGGATATCGGATATCTAATAGGCAGATGGAGCCCTGCCAGTATATGTATTCTTGATCAGCTAGAGATATGACATTTGATATATGTATATACTCTTACACTATACACTAGCAGTTTTTATACCCTCCGGGTATACTGTTTTTGCTGAAATGTATGTAACAGGCAGAAGGAGATATGGCAGACTCCATAAAGTATATATTATGTATAGTATACATATAAAGTATATATATATATATATGTTGGAACTTCATCGATTTGATTCATAGTAGCGTACTTAGCGAAGCGAGTTTCGGTGCTCATGCTTCCGAGTTTCCTTCTAAACTGCCCGACAACGCCAGTGTCATTTTCTTAGCATAACTCCGAACCACACTCGACGATAGCATTGTAGCGCTGTCGTCCCGCTAAAACGGTACTTCTTTAAGCGACAAAAATGCAAAGGACCAATCAGAGCGCAGTTAGCGGCTGATGCAATATTACTAATATGATGAAATTAGGAAATCTGGTGAAAACCAGAATTCCCATACTCCGCAACACACACACACAGTGCGTGCATATCGTTCGCTTTGACATATGTAGGATTCTGGTGTAAACCAGAATATCCATACACACATACACAGCCACACAGTGTGTACGTGCAGTACACAGCAACAATCACATACAGTACGCTCCGACACGGCCATCCTGACCTTGACACGTCCTCGTGTAGTAATCCCAATTTTAGATTCAAATTTCTTACGTAACAAAAGATTATAAACTGAATTCATCGTCTGTCTTAGACGGATAACCATCGTCTCTCATAGAAGGATAACCATCGTCTCTCATAGACGGATAACCATCGTCTCTCATAGACAAATAACCATCGTCTCTCATAGACGGATAACCATTCTGACATTCACACTGGCTCGATTCGACAGCAGTTAGCAAATTTTTAAGCGTACTCATAACACGCTCAACTTGACTGTTTGCACGACTTGGAAATCCTACAAGTTATGCAATTGTTTACAAACTTGCGAACATATTTATTCATGTTATGAAACCAATAATATTGGTAAACCTTGTCAAGAGTTTTCTGTCAACCAAGGTGCATAACTGACTCGTGTACCTGATTTACCACGGACCATCTAAATGTTCTTGGAACAATTGGTAAAGATCGAGTTCTACCATTCCTCTGAACTTAGCTTGTAAGTTTTTGCAATGTCTTCGGCAAAAGAACTATCTTTTAGTTTATTCGCAATATTAATAATATCGGAATCTTTGCGCTGTTCAGCCATAAGCCATTCACTAGATATCTCTGCCAAATTGACTCGTTTCTCAGAAATTTTACAAGTATCAATCGCATCCGCAGATGGGAGATTTCTGGAAAAGAAGTCAGCATGAGCCATTCGTTTACCCTTCCTATATTCTAAATTAAATGAGAACGGCTGTAAATAAGCCCACCATCTTTGAGCCCTAGGAGATATGTCACGTTTGGTTCTTGATGCTGTAAGTGAATTACAATCGGTAAAAACAACAAAATCTCTGCCTGTCAAATAATGACGGAAATGCTTTATAGACATGACAACGCAAGAGTCTCCAATTCGTAAGAATGATATAAAGCAGCCTTACTGAAAAACTCAACGACATTAGGCTTATTATTGATTTTATGCAATAAGATAGCACCGTACCCACGAGAACTTGCATCAGTATGCAACTCAATTGGATATTGCGGGTCAAAAATAACCAAAACTGGCTTTTGTGTAAGGATAGAAATAACTTTCTGTTTTATTTGTTCATGTTCAGGCTTCCAAAGAAAATCGTTCTTTTCCGATGTTAAAAGATACAAAGGCTTCATGAAACAAGAAAATCCTTGCATAAATTGCCGAAAATATAACACCAATCCAATAAATTGCCTTAAAGTAGAAACCGACTGAGGAGGCGGTAGAGCAGTTAACGCTGAAATTTTTAGTGAATTCGGACGAATTTGTCCAGCGTTCACCTCATATCCCAAATATTGAACTGTCGGGTTTAGAAACGAACACTTTTTAATACTAAACAAAAATCCAGCTTTCGTTAGAATGTCTGAAGTAACCTGTAGCCTTTCCAAAGCCTCACTCTTTATTGAAGCCACCACCAATACGTCATCCATATAGACAACCACATATGTATTTGCAAGTTCTCCAAGTGTATGCATCACTGTACGTTGAAAAACTGAAGGTGCATTTTTGAGTCCAAACGGCATTGACAAGAATTCGTACTGGCCATCTGGGGTGACAAAATCCGTACACTCTATTGATTCTTCATGCATGGGAATTTGATAATATCCACTTGCCATATCTAAATATGTGAAATATTTAGCTCCATGAAGTCTAACTATCTGATCTGCTATAAGAGGTAGAGGATATCTGTCTGAAACTGTATTAGCATTTAATTCACGGTAATTAACGCACAAACGATGGTAACCATCCTTTTTTTTCACTAACATAATAGGGCTTGCATAGGGCGAGCAGCTTTCCCTTATGACCTTGCATTCTAACAACGCTTTAATCTTGTCGCACACCAACTCCCTTTCATTTGGGGCAAGCCTGTATGGTCTACTTTGAACAATTTTTCTGGGGTTTGCTAATTTAATTTTCATTTCACCTGTACTGACTGTAGAAGAAGGAATTCCTTTTGTGAAATACTTTGAATAATTTAAACAATAAATTGTTTAATTCATCTTGATCTTTACCAAAAAGATCAGTATTCACGTTAAAAAATGTATCGTTATTTGAACAAGAGTTTACAGTTTTTGATCTGACAATTTCAAATTTTCCGGGTGACATAATGACATTTATACATTGCTAAGTATTTGCAATGTACTACAAATGCTGTCAATGCCAATACCCTTCAATAGTACTACATTGTTAATTCTTTTACCAACTAACTTAGAACTTATCTTTTGTTAAATTAGAAAACATTCCGCTCCAGAGTCAAATGTTGTCGTGCGAGAGCCACTGCGAAGCACTACCTTCTAATGCTGCACCATCACCAACGCACTGCCTTGTATGTTATTTTCAACAAAAATTATATTCACTGTAGCGCACCACGCGGACGCGTCGGCACCGGCAAGATCTGCATTAAATTTCGGCAACACTACTGCCTTATTTTTTGTTGTTTCGGATGGCGCTGATTTTAATGCTTTTACAAGTTCAATAAAAAAAATTTTTTTTTTTTTTGCATTTCCATTAACACTCGCCATGGATCATTTGCCGTATTAGGCAGCGAGCCAGATCCCACTTCTGATGTTGGAACTTCATCGATTTGATTCATAGTAGCGTACTTAGCGAAGCGAGTTTCGGTGCTTATGCTTCCGCGTTTCTTTCTAAACTGCCCGACAACGCCAGTGTCATTTTCTTAGCATAGCTCCGAACCACACTCGACGACAGCGTTGTAGTGCTGTCGTCCCGCTAAAACGGTACTTCTTCAAGCGACAAAAATGCAAAGGACCAATCAGAGCGCAGTTAGCGGCTGATGCAATATTACTAATATGATGAAATTAGGAAATCTGGTGAAAACCAGAATTCCCATACTCCGCAACACACACACACAGTGCGTGCATATCGTTCGCTTTGACATATGTAGGATTCTGGTGTAAACCAGAATATCCATACACACATACACAGCCACACAGTGTGTACGTGCAGTACACAGCAACAATCACATACAGTGCGTACATACAGTACGCTCCGACATATATATATATATTCTGTGTGTCCATCCATCCGTATACGTCGATCTCAGAACATATATGTACATATAAAATACGTAGAGACTTCATATTTTAAGTTTGTTTTAAAAATTCGCTAACGATTCTCGTTTTAGGTTATCGATTAACAAAATTTATTTAATCTTTTATATCTTTAAAGTTAGAGACTGAAAATCTTGTATTTATACATTTTTGATATATGTTGTATTTTGGATGCCACGCCCCCTTCGCTTCAATTTTTTAAAACACGTAATTCAAATAGTAGAGACGTACTTTGGAAAATTCGGCATCCTCGTCTATAACGTTCTTACGTGTTTATTAATCATTATTATTATTATTAATTAAATTATAGAATCAAATTTTCCAAAATCTATTTGTGGCATAAATGCAAATGCTGCCTATACATGTGCACACCCACATTGAAATTAGTATATTCTAAGAATCGAGTATAAGTTAAATTTTAAATATGCTAGATGGGCCTAAATGCAAGTTTAATAATTTAATGTATATATTTTGTATAATATTGCGTTAAATAGAAGCTTTGGAATATATATGTATATAAACACATATCGCAGGGGATCTACTAGTCAGGCAACCGCGATTAGAGCTTTTTTTTACTTATATATTTTGGATTTTATTTTAGTACGAAGATTCAATGGCGGAGGATGTTATGGACCATCCGGTTACTTCAAGCACAAACTCTTCTATTGCACGTTCTACGGGGATCAATTCCGACTCATCTTCCGTATTAAACAGCCAATTTAGTACATTAAAAAGGACAGACCTAAACGTGCGTAAATTAAAAAGTTATTCGTTTTAGATAATAATTTATTTCTTTTCTTTTGTACATATCTGTAGCGCAAATTGCCAGCTCGCGCTCGTGTTAAACAGTCACGTGTGCCTAATGCATATGACAAAACGGCGCTAAAATTGGAAATAGGTGACATCATTAAAGTGACAAAAACCAATATAAATGGCCAGTGGGAAGGGGAGCTGAATGGACGGAAAGGTCATTTTCCATTTACGCACGTTGAATTTGTCGATGATTGTGATTTAACTAATAATTGCGCGGATATGCGATTAAATACCGATTGAGTGGTTCAACAACAATTTTCAATTATATTTATCGTATATTTTATTTTAAGCCAATATATTAATGTATTAATTAAGTGATGTTTAGCAATTGTTAAAATATTAAACATATTGATTAATCATAGATAAAAAAAAAATACAAAATATATGGTAAAACGCATTTGTTTTGGATATTTATTAAGTGAAAGAAATAAGTACATGAATCCTAAAATAAACAAGTTTTAAAGCTCTAGTTGAGGGTGTTCAATCACCCTGAACCCTCCGAAGAGCCGATATTCGAAAAACATACATATTGAATGCCTATCAGACACCGCATATATATGGATGGACTTTCCAAATCAAATTTTCACTGCGTAATATGCCATTCACAATCTTATTAAAATACTATATTCAAATTGCATTGTTATTATACCCTGAACCCATTGAAACTGGGGAAAAATGTTATCAATTAAAAATGAAACTCAAAATGCAGATTTAAAATTACATCTAGTACATCATTAAAGTTAGAGTGTCTAAATTTTTTATTTGATTTTTGTAGCATTTGGGATGCCTATATTAAATGTATGCCACAAGCAGAAGGAAACGTATCCGACTGTTAACAGACGGTATACTTCAAATGGAAGGTACATCAAAAAAGTACGGGCACATATTCTGGAATGTCGGAAAGATAACAATAAATTGAATAAAACTAGTGCATTAAATATATAATAAAATCACAGGCGGTGTAACAAGTGAAACAAGTAAGAAAGCTCTAGTCGAGACCACTCGACTACGATATAGCCTGAACCCTTCGAATAGCCGATATTGCAAGAATACAATATATATTACATATACGTATGCCTGCTTTTATTAAATTAAATTTTGCGGCTCCTCGTGAAATTGCTTCATTTAAAATCAATGTACCAATTGAATTTTTCCAAACTTTTGGCCACCTCATGTTGTTGTACATGAATTCAAACCTAAGATTCGGAATAGAATTTCTCCAGTGTCTTTAAATCCTGTTTCGGTACAACCTTCATCTGAGGCTGTATCAAAAGACTCAGTTTCTTTCCGTCTTTTCCCCAGCTATCTATTATTTATCGAAATGTTCGAGGCCTTAATTCTAAATTTAAAAATCTATTTCTGCATAGCTGTAGTGTCCAATCTGAACTTATAGCCCTCACTGAAACATGATTAAGCCAAAATGTTTATAATAGTGAGGTTTTTTCAAATAATTTCACTATTTATAGACTTGATCGCGCGTCTCGTAGAGGTGGTGGTGTTTTAATAGCTGTTAAATCCCATTTCCTCTCTGAATCTTTTACATTCTCATCAATTCACAATGTTGAGATTATTGGAGTTAAAATAACTTTTCAGTCTTGTTCCCTATAAGTTACTTGTTCATATATCCCTCCCTCTTCCGATTTACAAGTTTATAGTCATCATATATCTTGTATTAAATAAATGTATGAATATGTTCAAGATAATGACTTATTTCTTGTGTTGGGTGATTTTAATATACCTAACACTTCTTGGGCCTCATTTCCTAATTCGAATTATCTTATTCCAACAATTGATCATTATTTTTTTGATGAATTGTTTAATCTTTCTATGTATCAGATGAACTCAATTTCTAATCATTTAAATTGTTCTCTTGATCTTGTTTTTACTAATGATGACGCCAGAATTAATGTTTAAAGATCATCCCCCTTTTGTATACCTAAGGATTTATATCATCCAACATTAGAGGTTTTAATACCTATTTACTGTCCACCAATTCTTACGCCCTCGTCATCTAAAAAGCGGCGTTGTTTTAATAAATGTAATTTTGTTTTGCTTAATGATCTCATTAATGCAACAGATTGGGCTCCTTTATATGAGGCAGTTGATGTAAACTTAGCAGTTTCAACATTCTACAATACTTTAAATGCTATTCTAGACAAGTGTGTTCCTATGTGTCTTCCCAAATCTCTTTCTAATAAACCTCCCTGGTTCACTTCGACTCTTTCAACTTTAAAAAATTTTAAATATAAATGTTTTAAAAAGTTCAAAAAGTCGGGTTCGGTCGTTGATTGATACTCCTTAGCTAAGGCCAATTTCAATATTTTAAACTCTCGTTGTTATGAGAATTACCTTATACGCTGTAATAGGCAGTTTGGTCGTGATCCCAAAAGATTTTATTCATTTGTAAATTTGAAGCGTAAATCTTCTGGGTTTCTATCCTCGTTTTTCCTAGGTTGTGACAGTACTTGCAATGATCAAGATACCTCAGATCTATTTGCAAAGTTCTTCCAATTCACTTATTCAACTGTCATTCCAGAAACCAATTCATTTCCAATTTTAAATTTTGAAATTAATGGAAATGCCATTATCGTTTCTAATATTTCTCCTGTCTCTCTTTTATCTGCTATGCGTACGTTGAAATCGTCGTTCTCTCCGGGGGCGGATGGTATTCCTAGTTGTGTGATTAAAGAATGCACTGCTCCTTTGTGGTCACCTTTATTAAAACTGTTTAATTTGTCTCTTGATACCTCGGTATTTCCTTCAATTTGGAAAGAATCATTTATTATTCCTCTGTATAAGAAAGGAGGAAGATCTGATATTTCAAATTACAGAGGCATTGCCAAGCTTTCTGCTATTCCGAAGTTATTTGAAAAAATTATAACTTCTAATTTACAGCACTTTTGTAAATCCATTATTTCACCATCGCAGCATGGTTTTGTTCAGAATCGATCAACGTCTACGAACTTATTAGAATTTTCATCCCTAGTCAATGAAAGCTTTTTAAAGAAAATGCAAACACATGTTCTATACACTAATTTCAGTAAGGCATTTGACTCTGTTCAGCATGACATCTTGCTTCAAAACCTTGACCAATTGGGATTTTCTCCAAAAGTTCTGTCTTCGATTGCTTCCTATTTAAAGGGTAGAACCCAAAGAGTTCTGTTGAGAACATCTACATCGAAGGTCATATTTGTCTCTTCGGGTGTTCCTCAGGGTAGTCACTTGGGCCCTCTATTTTTCTCCCTTTTTATAAATGACCTTCCCAGCTGTATTTCTTACTCTAGAATATTCATGTATGCAGATGACGTAAAACTCTGTCTCTCTTACAAGAGCTCAATAGATCATCCACGCCTACAGGGTGATCTAATTTTTTTTCAATATTGGTGTAAAGCTAATCAGTTGCATCTAAATTGTTCTAAGTGTATGACAATGACTTTCTGTCGTACCACTCCATTTTTGTTCATTACACAATCAACAATGTGTCCTTGCAACGTATTTCTACAATCAAAGATCTCGGTGTGCTCTTTGACTGTAAACTTAGATTCAATACCCATATCCTAACCATCGTTAATGAAGCAAAAAGTGTACTTCGTTTTATTAAACGATGGTCTAAAGAGTTTAATGATCCGATTGTCACTAAACTTCTTTTTGTCTTGCTGGTACGTCCTATTTTAGAATATTGTTCTATTATATAGTCACCACAGCAGAAATTGTATTGAATCGGTTCAGAAGCAATTTCTTCTTTTTGCCTTGCGCAATCTAAACTGGGATCAATCGTAGAATAGTCTTGGGTATTACTTTTCTACATAAGTTGATTAACGGTAGGATTGATTCGCATACCTCTTTTATTTCAAGTCAATTTCCTAGTTCCTTCCCGTGCTTCTCGTCACTTTTGTCCTCTTTATTTACCTATATGTAACTGTAACTATTCTTTGCACTGTGCGTTTTGTGTTCTATGTACTAAGTACAATACTTATTTTCATGTATTTAGTTCTCTCTTTCCTTAACAAAATCTTCTCTTTTAGCATATTTCAGAGAAATCACACACACACCCCAGTAGTGAAAATGCACCTGGCAATTCTCCCTACTTGTGTTGTGATTTCTCTTATTGTATTTTACTTTTTAAGATTTTATATTTCTTATATTTTTATAACCTTTTTTCTAACTTCTTCTATCTTGCTTAGTGTCAATGATATCACTAACCATACTTGGCTGTGATTCGAGCTATGCTCGCCGGTCCGACAAATAAAACACCCCCATCGGGCTGGTGATATCGTTGTTATATATTGTTAGTATTAGTCTTTTTCATTTCCCTATTCTTTTATAATTTTGTAATTTTGAATTTGACTCTCGTTTTTAGTCAAATTTCTTTTTATATAAAAATAAAAAAAATAACTATGTGTTTTGCAAATATGGGCCGAAGGGGCGAAAATTAACATGAATCAAAATTGTATAAGGGTCCCATTAAACTAAATACAAGATTTTCAGTCTCTAACTTTAAAAGTGTAAAAGTTATAATTTTAAAGCTGAATCTCGATTTTCGTGTTTAATCGATAACAATGATTTTCTTATATATATATTTATAGGAAATATATAGGAATATCACTCCAATGGCGGCGTCATCATCAGCTCAAGAGCGCTGCACTATATTTGGCGGATATTGTCAGGCACACGTAAGAAAGCTCTATTCGGCACGGTTATCAAACTAGAACGAGGAGAGTTATATAAAATTTAATGGAATTAAATTATAAGCGTATAAAAAATCATATCAAATCAATAATCATATTAAATCAATAAATAGCGCCATTTATCGAATCTAAGCTAACGCACAATCCACAGCGCCATCTAGCAAAAAAAAAAAAATCAAGGCCATATTTTTTCAGAACATATAATTTTCGCCGTGCGTTCCGTTGAAGGCGAGTTGGCCGAATTCGCTGCACATTTAAGTTAATGCACCGAAAATATGTGACTGCAAAATCAGTGTGCTCCGAGTAGAACTGGAAAAACATCGATGTTTTTAATCATTGATGCTTTCGATGTTTTCAACGTCAAACATCGATGTTTGCGCGGTATTATTAGTCATTAATTTATTTCGCGAAATTTTTAAATTATTCATTAATTTTAATGTTTTTAAACTCTTCGTTCATATGCAACGCTGGAATAAGGAGATATAGCAACAATAGTTAAAGCGATACTAAATAAAAACAAAGCGACTAGGAAAGATTTGGGTTTATGTTTTAATTATAAACTATATTTGCATCCCGGGTCCTTTTGAAAAAATTCCACACCGCAGGCAGCTTCTCTTTTGCGTTTTTCTCCTGGATTTTCATTTCACTTGGAAGTTGAAGATGTTACTACAAATGTAAAAATTGTCAATTTATTACAGAAAAATGTTTGCTAATTGTATTAATGCATAATTGGTACATACATATGTGAACATATAGAACGTACATAAATACATACACATATAAATACATGATGCTTGTAGCTTACAAATAAAACTTACTTTGAAGATACTTTTCCATTTTTAAGAATCCTTTTCGCAAACCTCTCAACCAACACCACTTGTAGTCTCTCCTTTTAATTTCTGCAAAAGTATAAAAATAAAATAAATTAAATTGCAAAATAGAACACTTGTAAGAGAATGAAAAAACATCGATAGTGCTGTCCAAACATCGATGTTTGATAAAAATACAAAACCATCGATGTATCGATAGTACATCGATGTTTTTTGCAGCTCTAGCTCCGAGCGCTCGTTCGACAATGGTCCATTTATGTATGTACATATGTGTATATGAAGCCATTCTATTTTTATACCCTGAACCCATTAAAAATGGGTAATCAGGGTACAATGGTTTTGTTGCAACCCAAATGTATGTAACAGGCAGAAGGAGTGGTGGCAGACCCCATAAAGTATATATATGTATATTCTTGATCAGGACGACAAGCCGAGTCGTGTCCGTCTGTCCGTATGTTTGAACGCGTGGATCTCAGAACCTATAATAGCTAGAGACTTGAATTTTTTTTATAGATTCGTGTATATCACGCACAGGTCGAGTTTGTTTTAGAAATTCGATAACTCTTCTCGTTTTTTATCGATTAAAAACGAAATCGATTTTCTGTTTTAAAATTATGTCTTCTATATATTGAAAGTTAGAGACTCCAAATCTTGTATTTAGCTTAATGGGACTTTTATACAATTTTTCAAAACACTTATTTTAAATACTAGAGACTTGTGCTCTGGCAAATACACGCATGTGAATGATATAATTACGCTGCGCAAGTTTGATTAAGAAAGTCGATCTACAAAAAAAGTTATTAAACATTTAATTTTCCATAACATGCACATATTGGCCCAGCACAGTCGCTGAGTAAACTGCGCAGTTAGCAGAGCGTATGCGTGTGCTGGTGTATGCATGCGTTGCTTGCAATATACATGTACATACATACATGTACATGTACATGTATGTACATATGTATGTATGTACATACTGTATATATTTACATATATATAAAATAAAAATAACATTGATATAATTTAAATAAAGTCAATATAATATACATATGTATATATGTGTGTATAGAGCAAATATTTTTATTTATAATTATGTTATTAAGCAAAACGTTTACCAAACGTTTAGGTACACACGCACGTGCTAACAGCAGCAGAAGCATCTAGAAAATTCTAAGAATTCATAACAACAACAACAAAGACAAATTGGGGATGAATTTTAACCAGAAGTTCAGCAGCTCAGTAGCAGTAGCTCTGTAGCTCAATAACTTTACTTAGGAATTCGCTATCTCTCTCATGTAGTGCAACGGATGTGTTGGTAGAAGCGCCAATCGCCGACATGCAGACCCGGGTTCGATTCTCTAAGCTGCCGCTAAAGATTTTTGTATGCAAGTTACACTCATTTTTATTTTTTTAATTTAATTTAAAATTATATGCAAACTTTGAAGTGCATTTAAAACCGCCGATAGGCGGGGTTTAGGGTATTTCCCAGTCGGGCATCTCCGACTAGAGTTTCCTTACTTGTTTTATTTTTATTCTGTGCTCTCTTCTCAATCAATTATATATGAGCTTACCAGCAATATTTCTTTTCATGTGAGAGTACAGTAGGCTAGTCATGCTCATGTAAAATGTAAACATTTGCGTTATTATTTGTGGATGTGTGTGTATGTGTATGAAAGGGTATTTGTGGAAAGGGTATGAATATGAATCCACAAATATATATACAGCACTTACCGTTACATTTGCTCACATGCATGAGAATTTGTATGAACGATATTGAGACTTAACCGATCTAGTGGGTTTTCAAGTCCACTTCACATATGTACATATGTATGTTGTATATATGTACATACATACATGTATAAATACTTACATATACATATTAATATAATATATATTAATGTAAGTCCTGACTATAATAATAAATTAATTTAATTCTTTCAAATATTTCGGCTTCTGAGCTATAAAATATTTTGTGGGTCAGATAATTCATATCTATTAATATGTGTCTGTATTGCCAAAATAACTGCTGTATGTCATAAATGCTTATTTGACAGTCATTCAACAACTCCAAGCATACAACTTAAACAAACCACTGATTCGCAGAACAATCTACAATTTCGCCCATATGTACATGTGAGTAAGTATAACAGCATAAATTGTAAGTGTGTGTGCGTCTCGTCGTGGAATCATATTATTTAAACGTTAGCAGCAGTGCTGCCAGATTTTTTAAAGCAAAAATTGCTAGAATTAACAAAAAAGTAGCTAAAATTGCTAAAAAATTGATGAAAATTGCTAAAAAGAAATTGCCAAACTTTCTTTAAAATTAAATATTTTTCTAAGTTTGCATAAAGTGTTTTTATTAAAAATGTTTATAGAAACTAACCTTATGTTCATAATAGCATTGAGTGTTTTTATTCCCATGCTGTTGCGTATTTTTGTTTTTACCAAATTCATTTGGCTAAAAATACGCTCTTTTTCCACATTCGACCTCGGTAGGTAGATCAATTTAATCGCAAACATAGCTATTTCATGAAATAGGTTGTTATTTCCAGCATATCTGTAGCTAAATACCTCTACCCACTCTACGACACGCAACTTCTCAATTTGAATTAAAACATCGTAGATGTTTTAAAAACTCGTTGCCTCAAAGTATTTTGAGGAGAAAATAAGCTTATTTTCTCCATTATTTCAAAATTATCAGGTAATCTTAAACTTTTATTCACAAATTTGTGCGATTAATCGATATTTGTATGAGCTCTTTTTATGATGATTGAATTATGATATCACAAAATTGGTAAAATTTGCAAAATTTTTTTTTGGAAATTGCTATATTTGTGGCTAACAGTAATTAAAAAAAAAATTGCAAACTCAAATTCAAAATTGCTAGATCTAGCAACTTAATTGCTAAAATGGCAACACTGGCTAGCAGTGCTCTGATTTTTCACATATTTTCGTTGCTCGAAAAGTAAAGCGAATTTGGCGAAATCCACTTTAATGGGGCGCAAATTTGATGTGCTGAAAATATTTGTTCTACTTGTGATGTCTATGTTTTGTGGGGTGGTAACTCTGACAGCTGTTGGTAGTGTTGGAAACTGTAACGGACAATCAGCTGTTCGCCGAACTCTGCTCTCTCAACTCTGCTGAGGGTTAGTAAAGACAGCAACCTAGCTTATGAAGTAAAAGGAGTGCATACTTTCGGGCACGGGCAATATATAGTCAATTTTGGTCAATATACGCGCCATGCCCTTTTTTGTCTTGTCAGCAGCAAATGCCTTACTACTGTAGTCTGATCCGATTCTGCGTGGATGCTCGTTCTTTCAAAGTGAAAGTAAATTGCCACAGGGCAACATTTTTTCTGCAGTTTTACAGGGGATGTTTCCTATCCTAATGCCTCAGGCTATAACATTTCATCAAATTCATTACTCCTATGCCATCTAAGCGGACGATATTCGCGTGATGGTCTCCACTAAATAAAACCAAAAGGCGGATGAATTGAATCGAATCGAATATGGATTCTATCTGGATCAACAGATAGAGCATCATAATTAGCGCCCCAAAAAGCCTAAACGTTTGCTTTCCTCTGCGGCGGCAGGCGCCCATCACCGATAGGATAAAACACCACGCTGGATAAAGACCCAGACGGTAAAATACTCCACATTCTGTCAATTACAGGTTCATGCCGATCCCGTCTAATAAATATGCCCTGGTTGCTACACAGCAAAAGCAAGTTATCCCTAAGCAACAAACGAAAGGCTCAACTTCATATCGTTATAGTTACAGTAATCTGGAGGAGGTACGGACAAACAAATATAGGAAATCGTCGCAACCTGACTGACTCAGGTTGGTCCGAAATGCGCGCCCACACAGGGATCGAAACCTGGGTGCAGTGGAGGATCAGATCTTTTTCTTCTTGCAAGACAGCTTGCCAATTTTTGCCTCATAAGCTAAAAGACGTTTGAGTAATAATATTACGTTTAAATAAGTTTTAATTAATCTAAACTTAATCACATGTATAATAAGACAAAAGGTTAATAACAGAGTAATACAATTTTGGTTTTTGCTATACACAAATTCTTACAATTCCGTTGAAAATATAATTAATATGCTGTAAATTTCATTAAAATCCGTTGAGTAACACAGAAGTTATTCAACAAACTTGGGACGTTAATACAAGAAAACATATCAAGTCTCAAGTTTCTAGCATCAATAGTGTTCAAAATATAACAGAAGATGTAAAATTGATATATATTCAGATCTGATTTGCCACGCCCCAGTAGGCGTGGATATATAATTATTTGGTCGATCTTTATAGGATCATAACAGCTAATCACTTGCCAAATTTGTTCGATCTTGCTCTAAAAGTGTAGAACATATAGTTTTACCCGATTTGCCACGTCCCCAGTGGCCGTAGATATATCCGCCATAGTTTCAACTCTCTAGGACTGACATACAGGAAAATTTATTTTCCAATTTATCACGCCCCTAGTGGGCATATCAGGAAAATCTTGACACTTTATCTGACGAAAGTGTAGACGAGTATATATTTTAGCTTCAATAGCATAGAAATAGGTTTGCGTTCATACGGACAGACGGACAGACGGACGGACAGCAAGGCGGACATTACACAAATCCAATATACTCATTGCACTTTGTGAATGAGTAAAAAAAACTCGATCTGCGCGTGCTATAAAAACACGTACAAATTTCAGTTTCTAGCTCTTATATGTTCTGTGATTTACGAGTTCAAACATACGGACGGACGGACGGATAGTCAAACGGACAGGGCTAAATTGATTCGGCTTGTCGTCCTGATCAAGAATATATATACTTTATGGGGTCTGCCACGCCTCCTGCTTCCCGTTACATATATTTCAACGAAACCATTACACACTGATTTTACCACTTTCAATGGGTTCAGGGTATAAAATAGTGATACGTGGTAAATTTAAAGATTGAATAAACGTAAATTATCTTGCTTTAAAATATGACAGGAGATACATTTTTATACACTTTAAAAATAATTTTTTATAAGAAAAGGTATTTTATTGGAAATTTGTGTCTCGCCATTTTTATTGCAAATTAATTTGTTTAACAGATTATTTTGGATATGCTTATTTGCTATTTCGGGATGGAACATGGGTTCCATATTTTTCATTATGTTTAAAAGGTTTAATACCGATTCGACAAGCATAGGAATAAGGACGACGTATATTCATTGGTCGAATACTTTTCCATCAGTCAGTATATGTCTTATAAAAAATAAGGTTACCAAACATTTTTCAGCGGCCTTAAAACAAAGAGTCTTTGAAGATAAACCTCTTATAAATGGGTACGAAAGAAACATCATGGAATACTTGTTTGCAACTTCTGATGGCTCTAGTATTAAAGAAGAATATTGTAAGACTCTTAACTCAACGTGTGGAGTTAATATTTTAGAACTTCGAAAAGAGGTAAGAGGTAAGGTAAGGTAAGAGGTAAGCTCTTGTAAATATTATAATATATTATGTTATTTAACATTAAAATTTATAAATATGAATACTGGCTATATTGTAACTGTCAAACTCTCTTTATTATTATTAGCAAGATATGGTACTAACTTTAGTTTTTATACCCTGAACTAATAAATGGGTATAATGGTTTTGTTACCGTTTAAATATATGTAACAGGTAGAAGGAGGCGTGGCGGACCCCATAAAGTATATATATTCTTGTCCTGATCAAGAAGAAGACAAGCCGAGTCGATTTAGCCCTCTCCGTCTGTTTGTCTGTCCATCCGTTTGTCCGTCTGTCAGTATATATAAACGCGTCGATCTCAGAACATATTAGAGCTAGAGAAAATTTTTTCCTGGTTCCTGTATATCACGCGCAGATCGAGTTTGTTTTAAAAATTCGATAACTATCCTCGTTTTTTGTTATCGATTAAAATCAAGATTCAGTCTTAAAATTATAGCTTTTACATCTTTAAAGTTAGAGCCTCAAAATCTTAGTTTAATGGGACCTTTATTTGTTAAATTTTTGGATGCCACGCAGCCTTCGCCTCAAGTTTGTAAAACACCTATTTCAAATACTAGAGATTTGTGCTTTGGCAAATACACACATATGAATGAAGTAATCACGCTGTGCAAGTTTGATTAATAAAGTCGGTCTACAAAGAAAGTTAAAACCAAATGCAATGAATATTCAAAAGATTTTAAACACTATTTAGTGGGGAATGGATTATGCTCCAATAAAATATTTTAATACAAAATTTAAAGGTAAAGAAATGACATCGAGATATCAAATGATTATAAAACATACTATTCAGATACACATACAGACAGAAAAAAGAATTATAAATAAAGACCATATAGAAGAATACATTTTGTAATAATAGATGCAAAGCTTTCATCTTAAAAAGAACTAATGTATTTTTATATTAAAGAAAGAACTAATGTATTTTTATATTAAAGAAGAAATTGTTAATAAGTACCAAACTCAGATAATTATAACTTATAGAAAACAAGTAAGAGAGCTCTAGGCGAGACCGCTCGACTAGGAGATACTCTGATCCCTTCGAATAGCCGATATTCGAAGCATACTATGATTATTTAACAAATATATTACAAGGAACACATAAACACACATACGATGTCATACAAACGCCATAATGAGCACGTGTTCTGCTAACTGAGCAGCGTTTGCCCTACAATATAATATGATGTGGGAAATTAAGTGTTAAAAAGTGTTGTTTTGGGCGAAGGGGGTGGGGAATCCAAAATTGAACAAAAATCAAAAAGATTAAACTTAATACAAGATTTGGAGTCTCTAACTATAAAGATGTTTAAGATATAATTTTAAAACTGAAAATTGATTTTCGGTTATAATCGATAAGAAAAACCGAAAAGAGTTATCGCGTGATATACACGAATCTACAAAAACAAATTCAAGTCTCTAGCTATTATTGATTCTGAAATCCACGCGTTCAAACATACCGACAGACGGACAGTTCTCAATCGACTCGGTTTGTCGTACTGATCAAGAATATATATACATACTTTATGGGGTCTGCCACGCCTCCTTCTGCCTGTCACATACATTTGGGCTGCAACAAAACCATAATGATCAATAATGATCAATTGTTGAAATAAGATAATTTGAATTGGGAGATGAGGCCCAAGTATATTAAAATCACCCAACACAAGAAATAAGTCATTATCTTGAACATTTATTTATTTATTTATATCGGTTAGAATTAATATAAAATTAAAGCTAACTTATTATTATTGTTTTTATACCCTGAACCAATTAAAAATGAATTGAATTGAATTTTTTTATTGATTCGTGTATATCACGCGCAGGTCGAGTTTGTTTTAGAAATTCGATAACTCTTCTCGTTTTTTTATCCATTAAAACGAAATCGATTTTCAGTTTTAAAATTATATCTTCTATATCTTGATAGTTAAAGACTTCAAATCTTGTATTTAGCTTAATGGGACTTTTATACAGTTTTGATTTTTGTTAAATTTTTGGATGCCCCTTCGCCCAAATTTTCAAATCACTTATTTCAAATACTACAGACTTGTGCTTTTGCACATACACACATATGAATGATATAATTACGCTGCACAAGATTAAGAAAGCCGATCTACAAAAAAAGTTATTAAGCATTTAGTTTCCCATAACACGCACATATTGGTGCAGCGCAGTCGCTGAGTAAACTGCGCAGTTAGCAGAGCGTATGCGTATGCGTTGCTTGCAATATACATACATATGTATGTATGTACATACTGTATATATTTACATATATATAAAATAAGAGTAACATTGATATAACTTAAATAAAGTCAATAAATATACATATGAATAGATGAAATGCATTATGTTATTAAACGAAACGTTTACCAAACGTTTAAGTACACACGCGCGTGGCAACAGTGACAGAAGCATCTAGAAAATTCTAAGAATTCATAACAACAACAAAGACAAATTGGGGATGAATTTTAAGTAGAAGTTCAACAGCTCAGTAGCTCAATAACTTTACTTAGGAATTCGCTATCTCACTCTTATGTACTGTAACGGCTGTGTTGGTAGAAGCGATGATCGCCGACATAAAATCTCGGGTTCGATTTTTTTTTTTTTTTATTTTTTTTTATTATATGAGGTGATATGTGTTGGATTCTTTGAGGAACTTAAATATCTCAGGGATGTCATTTGGGGCTGGGTTTGCGAGGATCGATATAGGGCATACGTTTTTGAAGATTTGGGTTTTAAGGAGAGAGGTGCGGGACAGTCTTTGAGGATATGTTAAATGTTTGGATCTGTTGTAAGGCAGTTGGGGCATGGTTGAAAGAGTTGAGGGTTGATGTGTTGTTGTTAACCTTATTAATTTTACTTGGTCGCTGCGTGTGATATTTTGTTGTTTTATGTTTTTTAGATTTGGAGCTGTGTGTATTATGTTTGTATTTAATTGTTGATACCATCTGTTGCAGAGTTCTATGTTACGCTTGAGGTTTAGAGATAATCCGTTTGTGAGGAATATGTTTATGTCTCTGGTATTAAAGTTGTGGGTGTAATGGAGGGGCATATTCAGTGTAGATTTTGCTGTGGTGTCGGCTAGTTCATTTCCTTCGATACCGCAGTGACTGGGTATCCAAAGAATTTTTATTTTGGGGGCAGATTTGGTGAGGACGTCCTAATGGTAATGGGGTATAGGTTGTTGTTGTTGTTGACGTTACGGATGGATTTAATAGATGATAGGGAGTCGGAACAGATTATATAATTACCTGTTTTTCTTTGGACTAATTATATTGCGTTAAGGATTGCTATGGTCACAGCTGATAGAATGGATGAGTAGGGGGGTAGGATTCATTGTTTTAGGATTTTATTTTTTGTGGTAATGGCAGAGGTGGCTGTGCTGTTTTGCACCGAGCCGTCTGTATATGTGAATGTGTGATTTTTGTATTTGTCTTTGAGTTCGAGAAATTGTTGTCTGTACGTGATTGGTGGTGTGTTAGCTTTTTTTTAGTGTAGTGTCGATAAGGGAAGGGGGCAATAACCATTGGGGAGTGATTTTTTAGTTAGGGAGTGGGAGGTAGGGGATATTGTGTTCTTTGCATAAGATTATTACTTTTTCAAGTGCTGACGTTAATTTGCTTCTTTTTTGGTATCAGTTTCATTTAATATATTTGTGAAGCTGTGAGTTTGTACTGTGTAGTAATATTTTTATGTTTTGGCTGCAATAAAGTCTCTTTTTTGTTCTATTGTGGGTATGTTTGATTCGAAAAGCAAGTTGAGGATAGCGGTTGAGCGTAGTGCTCTGAGTGCTGTGCGGAATGCGAAGTTGAATAAGGTTTTTAGTTTATTGAGGATTGATTTAGGGGCGTGGTATAGATAAAAAGTGCATAGTCTGTTTTTGATATAATTGTTGCTTTTGCTACATTTATAAGGGTGTGTGTGTTGAAATTGCATTTAGGGCTAGCTAGGCATTTAATAACATTAAGTTTTTTATTTAAATCAGATAAATAGAGTAATATAGGAGCAGGAGACGATGTCTGAACTTTTAGTTTGAGCAACACTCGAAGAAACTTTAACTTTTTTAGTAGTGGCCTTTTGAGTGTCTATTATGACACTAGACAGCTATTTCAACTGAATCATCTGATATGGGAATTGATAATTCTTGACAAGGTGAAGAAGGGGTTGATAAGTTAGGAGACGATACTTGATAGGAGGGAGGGACTAGCAGTGATGGAGCAATCACTGTATTTAGCGGAGAATCAAAATTATACTGATTCAATATTTTCAGTTCCTCTTCAAGCTGTTTTGAAAATTTACTTAGATTTGAATACTAAAACCGCAGTGAATTATACATCATGGCAAAACTTAATTGTTTTTCCAAACAATCCGGGCAAGACCAGCGTAATCCACCATACCCACTTTTGGGAGCAGCCATGACTCTATCACAGTCACGCCCCGAGATGCCAGCACATTTAATGTGCATTAGATTCTCGCACAACCAGCAACCAACAAATTGCATTTGTGCAGAATCAAAATGTACATACATATGTACATGATTTCTTACAGCATATCATATTGGCAAGCAGGGGAGATAATCAAAACAAAAAAAAAATAGATTAAGATAGAAAAAATAAAAGATAAAAGACAAAGAGAGGATTAACTGTGATTGGGAGAAACAACAACACTTAGCTAATACAAAGATCAAAAGAATAAACAGTTGATGAAGAAACAGAAAATAGAGTGGGAAACGAAATAAATTTCGCAAGAAACAAAAACAAAACACTAAGCTAAGAGTGAGCAATGCGACAGCGAACACACACATTACCCTGTGTAAAAAAACAGAAAGCAAATAAGAAAAACGAAAGTATAGAAATACTAATAAGAAAATTGCAATTTAGATATAATTTCCGACGCTCACAAAACTTTGTAAACGAAAACAAAAAACACAATGTTTAGAAGCACAAATCTCGGCAGTATCAAACTAAAAATGCAATAATCACCAATATACAAATAATGTGTAAATATACAACAAATTAAAGAACAGAAATAATCAAAAGTACGGAGCACAAACAAAAATACGTCTTACTCTCACAAACTCAGAACTCTGTCTGAGTTACCTGGTTACTATAAAGTTCAGTTTCTAATAGAAGTAATATATTTTTGAATATATCACGATCCAAAAGGGACGTAAAAATAATTTTTAACCGATCGATAGAGGAGGTCACTAGCAACCTACCCATCCAATTTTGAAGCTTCTAGCACTAAAACTATAGGAGCTTTAAGTTCGTGCGGTTGCCACGCTATATATTCAGATCCGATTTGACACGCCCTCAGTAGGCGTGGACATATAATTTTTTGGTAGATTTTTATAGGATCGTAACAGGTTCTCACTTAATTTGGCCATTCCAGCTCTAAAACTGTAGAAGATACAGTTTCACCCAATTTGGCACGCCCTCAATGGGCGCGTAGATATATTTTCCATAGCTTATTCAGCTTGGAATGTCAACGCGAGTATACATTCCAAATCTCAACTCTCTAGGACTGTTACAAGTTTGCTACGCCCCTAATGGGTGTATCGGAAAAATCTTGACACTTTATCTCATACACGAATATATATTCCAAATTTCAAGCCTCTAGTTTCAGTAGCATAGAAATGGTTTGCGTTCATACGGACCGACGGACGGCCAGCTAGACGGACATTGCACAAACCCAATGTACTCATTTTATCTTGTGAATGAGTATAAAAAGTATATTTTCTGATTTTTCTGATCCGTAATAACTACATTTTTATAAAAAGTTGGCAGCCTTGTTACAGGCTCTATATACTATAAACGAAACTTTTTTAATAAATACTGAATGAAAACGGTACCTTCGGTTTATTGGGATGTTGAACATTATTGGCAAAATAGTTAATTTAAATGTAACGGTTTGTAGTCGCCAGATCGACATTTATTTTACTTTTGGCACCTTAAACACTAACTTACTGCATGCAAATTATTTTCCTAGCTTAGTATGCTCGTTTGAAAATCGATTTAATATGATTAATTTTTGTTCAAGTTTTTACCTGAATCTTGCGATCAATTTTTCAAAACAATATACTTTGCTGGAGCTCCGCTAGATGAATGTACATCAATATTTAAATATCATGTCCTGGAAATGGGAAATTGCTTCATTTCTAATAACTTAATTGACTAGTGAGTATGTTAATTGGTATTAAATTATAAAGTTATAATTAATGTATACTTCTATTTCTATAATTTTGATTTTAAAAATAAATCTGTAAACTATAAACTCTACTATTTGAAATACGTTATTTTTTAACTTTCTCGGAAAGAGGGCTTGTATCCAAGAGAAAACAAGCAAGAACGTTGCAGACGGGCGGTACTGACTGCGATTTACTCATTAACACCCCAGCACCCAGTTCCAAAACATTCCAAGATACGAATTTACCGATTTGCCACACCCCGAATTATCCCCAAATTTTGAATTCAGTGTCATATATATTTAATACAATTTTGGTTTTGGCTATATACCAATTTCTTACAATTTACTTGAAAATATAATTAATATGCTGAAAATTTCATTAAAATCCGTTGAGTAACACAGAAGTTATTCAACAAAACGTTTGCTTTGTTGCACAGCGAACATTTTCCTATGCTCTAAGAAATAATAAATACAATAGAATTCAGCATGAATCTTATGCTCATTAAGTTACTTGTTTGCTATGAGGTTCAGTGGCTTTGATAATGGCACCCTTGTTTCGAGCCTCAGGTCGGTATTTTATACACATTTTATTTATAATTATTATTGGTTTGGCAAGCAAAGTGGTGGCGTCGTGGTAGAGATGACGAATTTCGACTCGTGCAAGTAGGCGGAGGTTCGAATCTCGGATTTTCCATGTCGGCTTTTCTTTTATTTCTTTATTTTTTTGTTCTAAAATATATTTTTTTATACATTTATAAAATTTTGCAACTCAATTAATATGGTAAAAGGACAAAAAGTCAATGTGTGTTTGACCCGATTTGCCAATGGGCGTAGATATATCCGCCATAGCTTATTGAGTGTGGGATGTCTACGCGAGGATACTCTCAAATCTCTAGGACTTCTACAAGTAGTGTTTCTGAGATACATAAAATGCATTTTAAAATTTGCCACGCCCTTGGGAGTATCGGGAAAATCTTGACACACTATGAACTCAAAACTTAATGGCTATGTTACTATTGAGCTCCTCTATTGATTCGCCAAACATTATATATATAAATATTTTATTTTATATATTTTAAAAGGATCAGAGCGCAATCGTGTAAGTCGGTAGATTTTTATTTACAAGAGTTGTCATATTTCAGAACAATATATTTTTAAAACTAATTATTCTTTGTAATAATTTTAATATTACACCAAAGTTTAATTATTTTTAATTTTCAGTAAAAATCAAGATAATTTACCATTAAGATATTCATCATTGGAAAAAGACCGGTCACTGAAAATAGTATTACAAAATGACAAATTATATAAATATCAAGTAAGTAAATATTAGTTCTACTTTTACCTTTGAAAACTATAATTTCTTACGTTGCATTACTTAAATAAATACTTAAATAAATAGCTTGTATATGTTCTGAGATCGACGCGTTTATAGAGACGGACAGACGGACAGATAGACAGACGGACAGGGTTCAATCGACTCGGCTTGTCGTCCTGATCAAGAATATACATACATATATACTTTATGGGGTCTGCCACGCCTCCTTCTGCCTGTTACATACACTTCGGCCGGAACAAAACCATTATACTCTGATTACCCATTTTTAATGGGTTCAGGGTATACAAATTATGGACAAATAGATAGAGAGGGTATACATATATTTATAATAGTATAATATATATATACCGATTTACAAAAACACGAGTAGTTTATTATTTATCGCAAGTGCCACATAGAAATTTGAGCGAACATACATTTGGCTAAGTGCGGATCGGCTTAAACCGAAGGTTACATCTTGCAGTAGATAGAGTCTAAAAAGGGTGAAAAATGGTGCGCAAGAAAGAAATAGAAGAAGATGAAACAAGTAAGGAAGCTCTAGTCGAGACCTTTCGAGATAGGAGATACCCTGAACCCTTTGAATAGCCGATATTGGAAGCATGCTATGATTCTTTTACATATACATATGTATGTATATTGCAAGCAACACATACACACACATACGCACGCACACGAACGTAATATGAGCACGCGCTTTGCTAACTGAGCAGCGACTGCGCTTGGGCTGCAATATGCCTATGATATGGGAAATTAAATGTTTATTAACTTTTTTTCTAGATGGACTTTCTTAATCAAATTTTCACAGTGTGATTTCATATGTGTCTATTTGCTAAAGCACAAGTCTCTAGTATTTGAAATACGGGTTTTGTGGCCGAAGGGGGCGTGGCATCCAAAATCTAAAAACTACAAAATGTCCGCATTCACTACACCTATCTCGACAGTAAATTTGAAGCTTTAATGGGTCACATAATTGAGAGTGAATTTATCAAATTTATCGATAATTCGGGTCTGCGACGTCTCCTTCTGCCTGTCACATACATTTTCACAAAAATGGGATTTGCCCTGATTTGCCATTTTCAATGGGTTCAGGGTACAAAAAAAGAATGTTTCGTTACGGCAGGTATTCAAATTTACTATGTAGATACGTGTAGTAAATACATAGATTTTGTAGTTTTTTTATTTTTGATATAACGCCTTCTTCGCCTCAAATTTGTAAATGACGTATTTCAAATACTAGAGACTTCAGCAAATACACACATACGAATGATATTAGCACTGTGAAAATTTATTAGAAATTAAACATTTAATTTTCCATATTGTTTGTGTTGCTTGCTATATATACATATGTGAAATGCTATTCGCAGGGCTCAGGGTGTCTTATAGTCGTGCGGTCTCGATTAGAGCACTTTTACTTGTTTTAATTCAAAGATTGCTGGGTAAATTTATTATTGTATTATTCTTTATAAAGGAGATCGATCGTAGTTCAGAATATATCGGATTCTTGTATTTTTCATCATTATACCAAAATATTTATTGATATTAAAATTTATTTAATCAAACAATAAAAGCTTTATATTCACAGTCCTGAGGATATGCCTTATTTTAATACTGTCGGATATGCAATAAATTTACGACGTACTGTGTACAATTTCAATATTGAAGAAATATATAATACTGAAGATGTAATATATGAAGCTATAGATCAACGAATGTGTAAATTCCCAGCGGAGAGCAACAGCTTAATCTTTAAATATAGGTGAGTGAGTACTTTAACAAATTTTGTAAGGATTCAAAAGTTGCAACTTTGTGAAATATTATGTATAAAATTAAATATATAATAATGACTTGAAATTCGATAATTACTTGGGTTGACATCCAAAGATAAATAAATAACAATCCTCTAGTTGAGACTGCTCAGGGAAGTTAGCCTCATGCATCTTGCGTAATATGGCTTCGCCGATGTTCAAATCAAGGGTACCACTTACGATCGGCGCGCGTCACTTCATTTCCAACGCCACTGAATTTCATAGCGACCGATTAACTTAATTAGCATCGGATTCAACCTGAATTCTATTGTATTTGTTGATTCTTAGAACATTGTTTTTACAACATTATCCATCAAAATCAAGTAGGTTTCAAATATGAAAGATCATTTACGGGCGGTTACAAAAAGTGAAAACAGCTACAAAAAGTAAATCACAGTTCGTTTAGTTGTTTTAAAAAATGATCAACTTTATACAAAATTCATTGGGCGTCGACAAATTACAATTTCAATTTGGACATCTATCGTTAAGAAGGCAGGAAACTCTCCAATCATTGGGCTACAAAAGGAACTACGATTCTGCGCATATGCCGATACCCTGAACCAATTTTAAGTGGGAAAATCAGGTTATAATTGTTTTGTTAACATTTATGTAATAACCCCACGGAGTATACATATTCTTGAGCAGGGCCACAAGCCGAGTCCATTTAGCCCTGTCTGTTTGTTTGTCCGTCCGTCCATCCGAACCTTATTGAATTAAATTGAAATATATTATTAAACATTTAATTTCCTCTTTGATAGACATATTATACCCAAACGCAATCGATGTGATTTTTCTTGAAATGTATGTATAAAAAAAACATAAAAACGAAATAATGGCGCTTATACAATACTCTCCTTCACAACTCGAGCTTCTTGAAGAAGTGAAACTTAATAATCGCCTTTCTATATTCTGGAGGTGTACAATGTCCTTTTAAATTACTAATGAAATTAATCCATATACAAAGTCTATTTTGTTCAAAGTTCAAAGAGGAACAGCTCATTTAACGTAACTCTTCCCTTCCGAGAACCCGAATCAATCGATTTCGATCGCTCCATTTCTTAAGCTTCTAGAAACAGGAGGATTAAAGAAGACCAACGTCATACTCACTGCTAAATCCACTGATTTAGACCACAGTAAGAACCAAAGCAAAAATTTGTTTCGTTCAATCCCAATTCTGCAATCACAATATTATATATCCCCAGATTTGTGTCGATTCCGAAAGATTGATATTGACGATTTTTAGTTGAGCAGTTACGCTCGGAGTAAACGGTGTTCTAATTCAGGCTCCCAAATTTCTACCATAGATTTAATATGACGTGAGCTTCCGATATCCCCTCGCCAGGAAGGTTGTATATGTATGTTGATGGCGTTCTAATGGGATCGCACTCCAAGAATGTTGCGATCGGAACTATTGCAGGCTTGGCACATAACTGGATGGTGCAGAGAGAATGTAAGTCAACGGGTGTCCCTCGCACCTTGTATCTGTCACATGAGCGTTGCCGCATATTATGATGATTTGGCTCGACTTAGCACTTAAGTAGTTTTGTAGTTTTTAGTTTGCGCGAGATATATACATATATATATTTCCATTCAGTTATTGCTTCCGCCTTCTGTTGGCTTGACGTTACTATTTGCAATTACGAAACCTTCATAAGATGATTTTACATTGAATGGAATCCTGCCCACTGAAAGATATAGTCAGCCACATCAGCCATAACACAATTAATATTCGCGCCGAACATGGCCAACAGGTATTTTCTCTCACATCTTTCGTAGCCGACGGGAAAACCTAGATTATTAAAACAGCCAATTTTTGTGACAGTCCTTCAGATCTAGCAAAAATGTTCAACAGCAGACCCCATAAAGTATATATATTGTTGATCAGCTCGACGATCTCAGTCGATATAGCCCTGTTCGTCCGAAGGCAGCGATCTCGTAAACCACAAAAGCTCTTTAAAGCTTTTGTGGTTTACGAGATATGAAATTTGACATGTATACTCGTGAATACCATACCTAGTACAAATTTTTTTATTTTTTCATTCCGTTTCGTTATTATCGATAAATTTCGATAAATTTACTTCGATTTATGTGTACCGTTAAATC
Organism: Drosophila fulvimacula; assembly: GCA_035045555.1. Classification (NCBI taxonomy): domain Eukaryota; kingdom Metazoa; phylum Arthropoda; class Insecta; order Diptera; family Drosophilidae; genus Drosophila; species Drosophila fulvimacula. The sequence goes on along the minus strand of JAWNOX010000204.1, from coordinate 169,083 downwards.
TAGAGACTTTTAATTTACTGTGCAGATGGTGTAGTGAATGCAGACATATTGTAGTTCGTCCCAAATTTGTAAAACATACTAGAGACTTATACTTTGGCAAATACACACATATTACAACCGAATACAACTGAATTTTAAATTTCTTCGGTCGATAGACGTTTAGTGGATCTAAGCTAAAGCATCTGATAAATCGCAGTCCATATTGCCATCTATCAAATATAAACTTAAAATTGTGATTCTTAAATTTCAAATTCGAACCCGTATACCCTGATTTCCACTATCAATTGGTTCAGGGTATATATGTGTTGCTTGAAATATATATGTGGACATAGAATTTTTCAATTATCGGCTCTTTCGTTCCCCAGAATATTGTCTTATTGTCTTTGACAACGATCATATCACCGATTTTCAATTTGTGCTAATTGCTCTTTGGGACCTTAAGGAACAACATCATATAGCCCTATGGCTATGAATATGACCCACCGAATAAGAAATAACGTAAAAATAAATGGTTGTGGATAGATCATTTTCTAGTTGGTCTTTATTAATGGAATATTAAAATTATATGTCTACGCCCTTTGGGGGCGTGAAAAATCTTGTAAAACTCTCGTTTTTTAGCTATAAACTCCAAATGAAATATTTTTGTATTTATTATTATAAATGTGAAAAATTAACATTTTATTAAAAATAAATAACAGAAAAAACGACATCGCCCAGATTTGAACCTACATATACGAATTTATCATTATCATGTATTATCGGTTAAACTTAAAGTTTAAATTTAGTTATAAAGTTATATTTTGTATGTATGTCGATAAGATAACATTAGGGAAGTCAACTCTCCCACAAAATCTACGTAAGAAGACCAAAAATTTTACAAACACTTGCCGGACTAGATGCTTACCTTGCTGGCCCACATCAATGTCGCGGGATCACCACGTTGTGAAGATTATTGATTAAGAAACTTTTTATATAACAAAAGTTATTAAAATTCCATAGCACATGCATATTGCAGTAGTTAGTAGAGCGCATGCCTATGTGTGCGTACGTATGTATGTGTTTTTATACTCAGAGCCCATTAAAAATGGGAAATCACGGTAAACTGTTTTTACGCAAATGTATTTAACAGGCAGAAAGAGGCATGGTCGACCCCTTAAAGTATATACATACATACATATATTCTTAATCACATCGACGAGATAGTCGATAATGCCATGCTCATGATCTCGTAAAGCACAAAGCTAGAGAGAGTTCTGAGTTTGTGAGAGTAAGACGTATTTTTGTTTGTGCTCCGTACTTTTAATTATTTCTGTTCTTTAATTTGTTGTAAATTTATACATTATTTGTGTATTGGTGATTATTGCATTTTTAGTTTTGATACTGCCGTGATTTTTGCTTCTAAACATTGTGTGTTTTGTTTTATTTACAATAGTTTTTTGAGCGTCGGTGTATATCTAAATTGCAATTTTCGTTTAGTATTTCTATTCGTTCCTTGTTCTTATTTGCTATTCTGTTCCTTTTTTAAACGCGTTAGTGTGTGTGTTCGCTGTCGCTTGTTCACGCTCAGCTTTTTACACGGGTTAGTGTGTGTGTTCGCTGTCGCATCGCTCACGCTTAGCTTAGCGTTTTGTTTTTGTTTCTTGCGAAATTTATTTCGTTTGTAGTGCAGCTCTCTCCCGCTCTATTTTCTGTTTCTTCATCTACTATTTATTCTTTTGATCTTTGTAGTAGCTGAGTGTTGTTGTTTGTGATTTTTGTTTCTCTCAATCACAGTTAATCAACTCTTTGTCTTTTATCTTTTATTTTTTTCTATCTAAATCTGTTTGTATTTTTGTTTTGATTATCTCCCCTACTACATACATACATATGTACATTTTGATTCTGCACAAATGCAATTTGTTGGTTGCTGGTTGTGCGAGAATCTAATGCACATTAAATGTGCTGGCATCTCGGGGCGTGACTGTGATAGAGTCATGGCTGCTCCCAAAAGTGGGTGTTGTGGATTACGCTGGTCTTGCCCGGATTGTTTGGAAAAACAATTAAGTTTTTCCAAGATGTATAATTCAGTGCGGGTTCAGTATTCAAATCTGAGCAAATTTTCAAAACACCTTAAAGAGGAACTAAAAGCTGGAGAAGAAATATTGTATCAGTATAAGTTTGATTCTCCGCTGAATACAGTGATTACTCCATCACTGCTAGTTCCCCCCTCCATTCAATTATCGTCTCCTACCTTATCAACCCCTTGTCAAGAATTATGAATTCCAATACCTGATGATTCTGTTGAAATATCTGGGTCTAGTGTCAGCACAGACACTCAAAAGGCCACTACTAAAAAAGTTAAAGTTTCTCCGAGTGTTGCTCAATCTAAAAACAACATTCAGAGACCATCTCCTATTCCTATATTACCCTATTTATCTGTTGTGTCTTTTCGAAAGCAAGTTTTCTTATCTAGGTTTTCATCAGATACGACATGTGAGGCTGTGTCTGCTTTTATTGAAAGTAAAATTTCATCCAAAGTATTTATATCGAAGTTTAATTTTGCGACTCCTCGTGAAATTGCTTCGTTTAAAATCAATGTCCCAATTGAATTTTTCGATACAATATATGATCCAAACTTTTGGCCACCTCATGTTGTTGTACATGAATTCAAACCTAAGATTCGGAATAGAATTTCTCCAGTGTCTTTAAATCCCGTTTCGGTTCAACCTTCATCTGAGGCTGTATCAAAAAACTAAGTTTCTTTCCATCTTTTCCGCAGCTATCTATTATTTATCAAAATGTTCGAAGCCTTAATTCTAAATTAAAAAATCTATTTCTGCATAGCTGTAGTGTCCAATCTGAACTTATAGCCCTCACTGAAACATGATTAAGCCAAAATGTTTATAATAGTGAGGTTTTTTCAAATAATTTCACTATTTATAGACTTGATCGCGCGTCTCGTAGAGGTGGTGGTGTTTTAATAGCTGTTAAATCCCATTTCCTCTCTGAATCTTTTACATTCTCATCAATTCACAATGTTGAGATTATTGGAGTTAAAATAACTTTTCAGTCTTGTTCCCTATACGTTACTTGTTCATATATCCCTCCCTCTTCCGATTTACAAGTTTATAGTCATCATATATCTTGTATTAAAGAAATGTATGAATATGTTCAAGATAATGACTTATTTCTTGTGTTGGGTGATTTTAATATACCTAACACTTCTTGGGCCTCATTTCCTAATTCGAACTATCTTATTCCAACAATCGATCATTATTATACCCTGAACCCATTAAAAATGGGTAATCAGGGTATAATGGTTTTGTTGCAGCCCAAATGTATGTAACAGGCAGAAGGAGGCGTGGCAGACCCCATAAAGTATATATATTCTTGATCAAGACGACAAGTCAAATCGATTGAGCCCTGTCCGTCTGTCTGTCTGTCCGTCTGTCCGTCTGTCCGTCCGTCCGTCTGTCCGTCTGTCCGTATGTTTGAACGCGTGGATCTCAGAACCTATAATAGCTAGAGACTTGAACTTTTTTTTTATAGATTCGTGTATATCACGCGCAGGTCGAGTTTGTTTTAGAAATTCGATAACTCTTCTCGTTCTTTTTTTATCGATTAAAAACGAAATCGATTTTCAGTTTTAAAATTATATCTTCTATATCTTGATAGTTAAAGACTCCGAATCCTGTATTTAGTTTAATGGGACTTTTATACAATTTTGATTTTTGTTAAATTTTGGATGCCACGCCTCCTGAGCCCAAATTTTCAAAACACTTATTTCAAATACTAGAGACTTGTGCTTTTGCACATGCACACATATGAATGATATAATTACGCTGCGCAAGTTTGATTAAGAAAGTCGGTCTACAAAAAAAGTTATTAAGCATTTAGTTTCCCATAACACGCACATATTGGCGCAGCGCAGTCGCTGAGTAAACTGCGCAGTTAGCAGAGCGTATGCGTGTGCATGTGTATGTATGCGTTGCTTGCAATATACATACATATGTATGTACACAAGTACATACTGTATATATTTACATATATGTATATATGTATATATGTATGTATACATGTATATAAAATAAGAGTAACATTGATATAACTTAAATAAAGTCAATATAATATACATACATATGAATAGATGAAATGCATTATGTTATTAAACGAAACGTTTACCAAACGTTTACGTACACACGCGCATGGCAACAGCAGCAGAAGCTCTAGAAAATTCGAAGAATTCATAACAACAACAACAAAGACAAATTGGGGATGAATTTTAAGCAGAAGTTCAGCAGCTCAGTAGCAGCAGCTCAGTAGCTCAATAACTGTACTTAGGAATTCGCTATTTCACTCTTATGTATTGCAATGGCTGTGTTGATAGAAACGATGATTGCCGACATAAAGTCTCGGGTTCGATTCTCTAAGCTGACGTCAAAACTTTTTTTATGCAAGTTACTTAATCTTTTTTGTTTTTTTTTAAATTTTTTAATTTAATTTAAAATTATATATAAACTTTGAAGTGCATTTAAAGCCGCCGATAGGCGGGGTTCAGGGTATTTCCTAGTCGGGCACCTCCGACTAGAGTTTCCTTACTTGTTTTTGATGAATTGTTTAATCTTTCTATGTATCAGATGAACTCAATTTCTAATCATTTAAATTGTTCTCTTGATCTTGTTTTTACTAATGATGACGCCAGAATTAATGTTTAAAGATCATCCCCCTTTTGTATACCTGAGGATTTATATCATCCAACATTAGAGGTTTTAATACCTATTTACTGTCCACCAATTCTTACGCCCTCGTCATCTAAAAAGCGGCGTTGTTTTAATAAATGTAATTTTGTTTTGCTTAATGATCTCATTAATGCAACAGATTGGGCTCCTTTATATGAGGCAGTTGATGTAAACTTAGCAGTTTCAACATTCTACAATACTTTAAATGCTATTCTAGACAAGTGTGTTCCTATGTGTCTTCCCAAATCTCTTTCTAATAAACCTCCCTGGTTCACTTCGACTCTTTCAACTCTAAAAAATTTTAAATCTAAATGTTTTAAAAAGTTCAAAAAGTCGGGTTCGGTCGTTGATTGGTCTAAATAATCCTTAGCTAAGGCCAATTTTAATATTTTAAACTCTCGTTGTTATGAGAATTACCTTATACGCTGTAAAAGGCAGTTTGCTCGTGATCCCAAAAGATTTTATTCATTTGTAAATTTGAAGCGTAAATCTTCTGGGTTTCTATCCTCGTTTTTCCTAGGTTGTGACAGTACTTGCAATGATCAAGATACCTCAGATCTATTTGCAAAGTTCTTCCAATCCACTTATTCAACTGCCATTTCTGAAACCAATTTTAAATTCTGAAATTAATGAAAATGCTATTATGGTTTCTAATATTTCTCCTGTCTCTCTTTTATCCGCTATGCGTACGTTGAAATCGTCGTTCGCTCCGGGGGCGGATGGTATTCCTAGTTGTGTGATTAAAGAATGCACTGCTTCTTTGTGGTCACCTTTATTAAAACTGTTTAATTTGTCTCTTGATACCTCGGTATTTCCTTCAATTTGGAAAGAATCATTTATTATTCCTCTGTATAAAAAAGGAGGAAGATCTGATATTTCAGATTACAGATACATTGCCAAGCTTTCTGCTATTCCAAGTTATTTGAAAAAATTATAACTTCTAATTTACAGCACTTTTGTAAATCCATTATTCACCGCGATAATGCTGCGAAGCATGGTTTTGTTCAGAATCGATCAACCTCTACGAACTTATTAGAATTTTCATCCCTAGTCAATGAAAGCTTTTTAAAGAAAGTGCAAACACATGCTATGTACACTGATTTCAGTAAGGCATTTGACTCTGATCAGCATGACATCTTGCTTCAAAAGCTTGACCAATTGGGATTTTCTCCTAAACTTCTGTTTTGGATTGCTTTCTATTTAAAGGGTAGAACCCAAAGAGTTATGTTGAGAACATCTATTTCGAAGGTTATATTTGTCTCTTCGGGTGTTCCTCAGGGTAGTCACTTGGGCCATCTACTTTTCTCCCTATTTATCAATGACCTTCCCAGCTGTATTTCTTACTCTAGGATATTTATGTATGCAGATGACGTAAAACTCTGTCTCTCATACAAGAACTCAATAGATCATCTACGCCTACAGGATGATCTAATATCCTTTCAAAATTGGTGTAAAGCTAATCAGTTGCACCTAAATTGTTCTAAGTGTATGACAATGACTTTCTGTCGTACCACTCCATTTTTTGCTGATTACACAATCAACAATGTGTCCTTGCAACGTATTTCTACAATCAAAGATCTCGGTGTGCTCTTTGACTGTAAACTTAGATTCAATACCCATATTCTAACCATCGTTAATGAAGCCAAAAGTGTACTTGGTTTTATTAAACGATGGTCTAAAGAGTTTAATGATCCGTTTGTCACTAAACTTCTTTTTGTCTCGCTGGTACGTCCTATTTTAGAATATTGTTCTATTATATGGTCGCCACAGCAGAAATTGTATCAGGACCGTATTGAATCGGTTCAGAAGCAATTTCTTCTTTTTGCCTTGCGCAATCTAAACTGGGATGGTAACCTTCTTCTACCGTCTTATCATAGTAGGCTTCTTCTTTTGGATCTTCCATCGTTAATCAATCGTAGAATAGTCTTGGGTATTACTTTTCTACATAAGTTGATTAACGGTAGGATTGATTCGCATACCTCTTTTATTTCAAGTCAATTTCCTAGTTCCTTCCCGTGCTTCTCGTCACTTTTGTCCTCTTTATTTACCTATATGTAACTGTAACTATTCTTTGCACTGTGCGTTTTGTGTTCTATGTACTAAGTACAATACTTATTTTCATGTATTTAGTTCTCTCTTTCCTTAACAAAATCTTCTCTTTTAGCATATTTCAGAGAAATCACACACACACCCCAGTAGTGAGAATGCACCTGGCAATTCTCCCTACTTGTGTTGTGATTTCTCTTATTGTATTTTACTTTTTAAGATTTTATATTTCTTATATTTTTATAACTTTTTTTCTAACTTCTTCTATCTTGCTTAGTTTCAATGATATCACTAACCATATCTGGTGATTTGGGGCATAGCTCGTCGGTCCGGCAAATAAAACACCCCCATCGGGTTGGTGATATCATTGCTATATATTGTTAGTATTAGGCTTTTTCTTTTTCCTGTTCTGTTTATAATTTTTAATTTTGTAATTTTATAATTTGACTCACGAATGTAGTCAATTTTCTTTATATAAATAAATAAATAATAAATAGAGATCTGATATTTGACATGTATACTCGTGTATACCATACGCAGTACGAGATTACTTTTTCTTTTTTTCGATAACTTATCCCGTTTCCTTACATAAATAAATTTAGTTGAATCTAGACAATTTGAATTTCGGATTCTTTTGCCTTTGCGTCTAATCTAAATTTTTACTAAATCTTTACCAAAATTGCAAGCGGTCCAGGAAGCGTCCGCATTCGAAGATTGCGTGTCTACCTTCTTCGACCAGTACTCTTCCATCTCACGTATACTCGTCAGATTACTCATAGTTAAACCGCTTCAATTAGATTCGGAAACATCCGTGTCCGGAGAAAATTTGTGAAATGGTGAAATTAATTTCGCCATTCTTACGATCAGAGCTCCGACCTGAGCGTATGCGTCCTTCCTATCGTTAAATGCTATCGCAATCGTTTGCGTAGTTATCAGCAATGTTACCATAATCCAGACATTTGACACATAGTTATGGCTGATCCGCTGAGCGGATTCAGCATACCACAACTTGGAGCTTCACCCGCTCTATCAAAGGCCTCTCCAACTGGTAGGACTACAGTGGATTTTTGCTGTCCATCAAAAGCCGGCTGAAGCGACTTTATAGTATCTACGAAGTGCTTCCTTGATTGCCTCTATTAATTCGTCTTTGGTCGCCAGCTTGTCCATGCATTTTTACCAGCGCGCATTACCCCGGGCACTTGCCAACAGTTTCATGTAGCACCACAGCACCATGCTCCGGCGTCCTACTCACTATGTTCCTACTCTTTTGCTGTCTTTCGAATTCCCTTCCCGTTACCGCTGAGGTGCTTAAGCTCGGATCACACTGAACAACGCGTCCTTGGTCGCTTATGCAGCGGCTTACGCCCTTTGACTACTGTCCAATTGCCCACTATTTTGGCCGTTTGGCCTAGAGTTTTTTGAGGATGTCTTCCTCTGCTCGGAACCAACATCACCCGAACAAAGTGTTCCAACACTTCACTTTTATACAAATTCATTTCCAATTTTTAGCTTACGTCGCTGGCTTTCTACAAGAACGAACAGCTGGAAAGCATTAGCTACCGCTCTCATAACTCCAAATCCGATTTGCTACACCCCTAATTGTCTTAAAACTTTGTATTTTTTGTATTGTCATTCATCCAATTTTATTCTTGTTATATACTTACTTATTTAAATTGAAGGGCTGTTGAAAATATAATCTATAATATGAAAATTTCCATAAAATCCATTAACACAGAAGTTATTAAAAAAAAGTAAAAATGTTGCAGTTGGGCGCCACCGACAGCGAAATACTCATTTACACCCCAGCACCCAGTTCCATAACGTTCCAAGGTACGAAATTACCAATTTACCACACCCTTTATCATCCCCAAATTTTGTATTTAGTGTCATGGGTATTTAATATAATATTTATTTTTGCTATATACTAATTTCTTACAATGGATTTAAAAATATAATTAATATGCTAAAAATTTCATGAAATTTAAGTAACGCAGAAGTTATTCAACAAAACGTTTAGGAAATTGACAAATATGCTGAAAAGCTGCACAGCAAATATTTTCTTATGTTCTAAGAAATAATTAATACAATAGAATTGAGCGTGAATCATGCTCATTAAGTTACATGACTATTATGAGCTTCAGTAGCGTTGCTAATAGAAATGACGCGTGCCGATCATGGGACCCTTGCTTCGGGCCTCGGATGAAACCGGTATTTTATACACATTTTATTTATAATTATTATTGGTTTGATAAGCAGAGTCGGAGGTTCGAATGTCGGATTTTCTTTTATTTCTTTATTTTTTCGTTCTAAAAATAAAAATAATTTTTGGGCGATCAATAGAGGGGAGGGAGGTCACCAGCAAACTACCAATCCAATTGAAGATTCTAAAACTAAAACTGTTGGAGCTATAAACTCGTGCGGTTTGCCACGCCCCTTGTGGGCGTAGATATATCCGCCATAGCTTATTGAGCTTGGAACGTTAATATACATTATATATTTCAAATTTCAAGTCTCTACCTTCAATAGCATAGAAATGGGTTGAGTTTCTACGGACAGAAGGACGGACATTATATACCCACGCCCACAGGGAGAGTGTAGCGCCCTAGCCCTAGCAGCGGCTAGGGCTATAAGTAACATTGTAAAATTATAATTAAGTCACTCCAAAGGAAGTCCTAAACAAATAAAATTGATATTTTTTATATCAATCAAAGATACAAATTCTTTAATTGGCTCCCGAGCAGGGACCGGAAAAAATATTTAATCTCGATACGTGTCGCTAAAAATAAAGTACCTCCAAGTAGCTACAACACGCCGAACTTTCAAACCGTTCGAAAAAGTGCCTCAAAAATAGAGCTACAGCGCGTGTGCGACATAGATAAAACCAAAGACTTTATCGCAGTAGAAAAGTTTATATTTGCCGGTTACCACCTACAACCCTGTAATACCAGTTCGCAGGGTACTACGATAAGTGACTATTCAAAATATCGTGAGAAAATAAAGAACAGTCCAATAAGTGTGCCGAGGATCCGGAGTCACCGGCTAGCGTTCACTACAGTTCGTCGTGGGACAAAACGGAAAAAATCTACAGCACCATCGTTGGAGATTTGGCGGAGATATTACAACTAATGTAAGAATAGTGAATTAAGAACCAATTTTTTAGAAGAACGAAGTTTTAGAAAATATATCAGAACAATCAATTTGAAAAAAAAAAAAACAGAATAAACAAATAAAATAAAAGTTCTTAAAAAAGGTTACGAAGTTAAGAAATAGAAATAAAATAAGTGTAAGATTTAATCATTTTTTTTAACGTAAAGTATTTTCACACAAAATCATAGAACTAAGTGCATGCTAAAATTTGCATATTGTTCTGGTAATTAAAATTCAGATACAATATAAAATATATTTATGATTTTATATTTCCCAAACATTTAAATCACTTACTTTATTCAATATTCTCAAACGCATTTTTAAACATACAATTTTCCACTCAGAATTACTCAAGCTAGTAATATTTAAGAAAAATAAAAAATAAAAAAAGTTTCCCGATTTCAAAACCCGTAATCATGCAAGACGAATTGTCCGATAGCATCGCAGCCCTCAATGTAGGCGCTGGCCCTTCGAATCGCCAAACTGGTCGCTTATCCGCTTTACTACTCATGACCAGTATTCCTGCTACCAGCCCTGAACTTAAAGAGGTAATAGTAAATCTCATTAAACCCTAGCTGGTGGCGACATAATCAAGAATGCCGACATTCCAATTGCTAGGTCTGGGATCAAAGGTGAACATAAAAAAAATACCTGAGATTACTAGATTGATTAGGAAATTCTCAGTGGATAGAAAATCGTTTAGATCATGGAAAAAGAACGTAGAAGAAATTATGGCGAATTATACGAAGGTCAGGAAAATTCGCAATGCGCAACAAGATAGCTGGAGAAGCCGATGTAGTGCTTGAATCATACAACACCCCTATGAATTGGAAAGCAATTTCTAAATGTCTGACATCCCATTATGCCGATAAAAGAGACCTTAAAACCCTGGATTATGAGATGTTTTTTTTAACTCAGGGACGAAGGTGAGTGATTTCTATCAGGTGGTATATCATCAACTATCCCCTGATATTGAACCAAATAAGTGATCAAGAGGAATCTTTCGAATGCGTTAGAGCCCTCACTTAGAACTATAGAGAAAAATCATTAGATACTTTTGTACGTGGCGACCTTCTACGTCTCTTGGCAATTAAAGAACCAAGAGACGTGAGCCATGCACTTCATTTGTGCAGCTTGGTGGAAAATCAGGAACACCGGAACGCTTATGCTCCAAAGTTCAACAGACCAAACCTGGCCCTACCTCCTCGAACGGTTGCTCCATTCGTCCTTAGGCAACAAACAAATAGGCGAATGAACTATAATACCTGTCAAAGCCAAATCATTTGACCCGAGGTTATACTACCAACCTCAAGCTCGACCCCCGGGCTACCACCAACAAAGCTCCGCATACCAGCAACCGTCTCGCCAACAACATATTTATCTCCACGCATACGCCCCACAACAAATGATATATAGACAGAATTATTCGGCACCAATGAGACCATCAGCCCCTAAACCAGACCCTAGACCAGCACCCACGGACATTGACCCTTCTATTAGGACCAAACAGGTCAATTACATGAATAGACCACCAACACACGATCTGGTGGGAAAAAGACCACCATCCCTCGGACAAGTAGGCTCACCTCAGAAATTCCAAAGACAGTTTCGTATTGCCACTTGGCCCACTGAGACTCCTACTGAAGAGATAGAGGCAGATTTATACCCAGTCGACGATAATGAACAGCGATACCATACTGCATTTGAACAACAAGACGCATACGAACTCATACAAATACCTGACTACCAAGAGTACACTACAGAACCGGTAGACGCATCTGACGTCCATTTTTCAGATTAAATTGTTTTTTTAATGCAGAATGAGGAACGGCACCATACCTAAATTTCTAATAGATACAGGTTCTAACCAAAATTATATCCAATCAGACTTAGTAGAAAGCTCCAAACCAAATATTAAACCATTCTTTGCAAACTCAGTGAGAGGTGAAACTAAAATAACGCATCATACTTTGCTTACCTTTTTTGGACTTAACGTTCCTATAAAGTTTTTCATCCTACCTACACTAAAAACATTCCATGGTATCATAGGAAACGATACCTTGAAACAGCTAAGCGCTGTGATAAATGAATGTAAAGAAATATTAATTATCAATGGTAACTAACATATTAAAATAAACCAATGATGTAAATGGCGGAAAATTCAAGTTCACTAGACTACCATTTGGACTAAAGAATTCCCCTTCTATCTTCCAAAGAGCCTTAGGTGATATACTAAGGGCAAAATTTGCTACGTATACATAGATGACATTATCATTTTTAGTAAATCTGAAAATGATACCTATACGATAGGTATCTATACGGACCACCAACCATTGACATTCGCACTCAGCAACAAAAACCACAATGCGAAACTAAAAAGGTGGAAAAGCTACTTGGGAGAGTTTAACCATGAACTCCGATACGAACCTGGAACATCAAACGTAGATTTAGACGTGTTATCAAGAAATCCCGTCTCGCCACAAATAAATAGTACCTCCGCGACAGTATATAGTGATGAAAGCTTCTCGCATAACCTGATCCCAACAGTGGATGTCCCAATTAATGCGTTCAAAAACCAAATCTTCTTACTAATTGATAGTAAAGATTCTTACTAATTCAAATTACCATCCGCCTCATACCACAGACATACAATAAAAAACCTAATTATTCCGAGGAGGACTTAATAGATATCCTAAAAAAGATACTCGACCCGAACATACTAAATGGTCTGTTCGCAACCGAGAACATAATGGGGAAGATACAGGATATATACCCCATACACTTCAGCTCTTATAAAATCAGATACACACAGAAAGAAGTCTTAGATGTTCCGTCCGAAGCCGACTAAAATGAAATGATTGTAAAAAAACACACCAGAGGACATAGAGATCCGGTAGAAAACAAGTTACAGATACTCAACAAATACTTTTTCCCAAGCATGCGTAATGGCTATTGCCAAAGCATATGAAACATGTAAAGAAACCAAATACGATAGGCAACCCAATAAAGAAGAGATCCAATCTACACCCGGACTCAAACTTGAAAACTCCATTACAGGAGATGATGATAGCTCTTGGATTGCCAAAATTAATTGTCATGGATAATGAAAAGGCACTGAACTCTTCATCCATTAAATTCTTGCTGCAAGATCAGCTAAAGGCAAAAGTCTACATGACGCCGCCTGACACATCCAATAGTAACGGACAAGTTTTAAGATTTCATTCAACATTGACCGAAATTGTGCGATGTATTAGAAAAGATAAATGTGTAACAAGCTTCGAAGAACTAATATTCAAGGCGGTACATGTCTACAATGAGTCAATACATTCCACAACTAAGAGAAAACCGATAGAAATTTTTTTCGGAAACCATACCGAGATAGACCCGCAAGAAATGGAAAAAAAACTGGTAAAAAATAAAGGAAGAAATCATTAGAAAACAGGAAAAAGATCTAGCATACCACAATACGAACAAGTAAGGAAACTCTAGTCGGAAGTGCCCGACTAGGAAATACCCTGAACCCCGCCTATCGGCGGCTTTAAATGCACTTCAAAGTTTGTATATAATTTATTTAATTAAAAAACAAGTAAGGAAACTCTAGTCGGAGGTGCCCGACTAGGAAATATCCTGAACCCCGCCTATCGGCGGCTTTAAATGCACTTCAAAGTTTATATATAATTTTAAATGAAATTAAAAAATTAAAAAAAAAAAAAGATTAAGTAACTTGCATAAAAAAAGTTTTGACGTCAGCTTAGAGAATCGAACCCGAGACTTTATGTCGGCGATCATCGCTTCTACCAACACAGCCGTTGCAATACATAAGAGTGAGATAGCGAATTCCTAAGTAAAGTTATTGAGCTACTGAGCTGCTGGACTTTTGCTGAAAATTCATCCCCAATTTGTCTTTGTTGTTGTTGTTATGAATTCTTCGAATTTTCTAGAGCTTCTGCTGCTGTTGCCACGCGCGTGTACGTATACGTTTGGTAAACGTTTCGTTTAATAACATAATGCATTTTATCTATTCATATGTATATTATATTGACTTTATTTAAGTTATATCAATGTTAATCTTATTTTATATACATGTATACATACATATATACATATATGTAAATATATACAGTATGTACTTGTGTACATACATATGTATGTATATTGCAAGCAACGCATACATACACATGCACACGCATACGCTCTGCTAACTGCGCAGTTTACTCAGCGACTGCGCTGCGCCAATATGTGCGTGTTATGGGAAACTAAATGCTTAATAACTTTTTTTGTAGACCGACTTTCTTAATCAAACTTGCGCAGCGTAATTATATCATTCATATGTGTGCATGTGCAAAAGCACAAGTCTCTAGTATTTGAAATAAGTGTTTTGAAAATTTGGGCTCAGGAGGCGTGGCATCCCAAATTTAACAAAAACCAAAATTGAATAAAAGTCCCATTAAGCTAAATACAAGATTTGGAATCTCTAACTATAAAGATGTAGAAGATATAATTTTAAAACTGAAAATCGATTTCGTTTTTAATCGATAAAAAAAGAACGAGAAGAGTTATCGAATTTCTAAAACAAACTCGACCTGCGCGTGATATACACGAATCTATAAAAAAAAGTTCAAGTCTCTAGCTATTATAGGTTCTGAGATCCACGCGTTCAAACATACGGACAGACGGACAGACAGACAGACGGACAGGGCTCAATCGACTCGGCTTGTCGTCCTGATCAAGAATATATATGCTTTATAGGGTTTGCCACGCCTCCTTCTGCCTGTTACATACATTTGGGCTGCAACAAAACCATTATACCCTGATTACCCATTTTTAATGGGTTCAGGGTATAAAAAGCCAAACGGCAGACTGCCGAGCTATCAACAATCAACATGTACCCAACCACGATGAGCTATTTGCTGGACCAATCCTACTCAACGAGTTTCGATTCGTGTCTTTCGCAGAAGCGACACCACCAATACTCCAAATCTTGGTCGAAACGAGCAAAGTCGAAGAAGTTCTTTCGTTGCAGATGCTAAGAGAAGTAAATATTAACAACACCAAAAAATATAACTACAGCAATTAACATGACTTTGTCCGGCACTATATTGGTACTCATAACAGTGGCCGGATACATGCTGAGGTAGAAGATCTCCTTCACCATATGCCGAATACCAGCAACTGCGTCCAAAGAGGAGATGCAAGAAAGTGAAGCCACCCAACGACGCTTCTACATTGCGTCCGAGGACGTCCGCGTCTAAAGGTAGAGGAGTTAAAGACGAATTTTATAGAAAACACACCACAGCTCAAATGCATGCAGTTTCTGCCACGTGCGCTCCATCAGCATATCGTAAATGGCACCCAAACCATGGGAACCGATCATAACAACTTAAAGACAAAGGGCATTGCACTTGATCCAATTACATCACGGCTCAGGTGCATGTACTTTCTGCTAAATGCGCTGTGTCAGCATATTATAAGGAAGACCGGTTGCGATACCCGGGAACCGATTGGGAAACAATAACGCCAACGGATACAAAAGCAACAACGCTGGCAGCGGACTCGCAGCTCAGCGGCGGATAGGGCTATAAGTAACATTGTAAAATTATAATTAAGTCAGTCTAAAAGAAGTCCTAAACAAATAAAGTTTATATTTTTTTATCAACCAAAGAAACAAATTGTTTAATTTATGTACTTGTACTACTCCTTTGCCTACAGTTTTGGAAGCTTCAAAATTAGATGGTATTTTTGGGATTATAGCACCTTAATGGATTTGGCAAATATTTTAAATGTAAACAAAAATATTTTAGTACAAAAAATAAAGAAATAAAATAAAAATCGAGATTCGAACCTCCGTCGACGCTATGACTGCATTGCACTGCTTCTCTCAGCAGGACACTGCCTTTTTTGTTAACAGCGAACAGTGCTTATACTGGTCAAACCAATAATAAATAAATAAATAATGTATAAATACCGACTTTGCCAAGGTTCGAACTAAGGCTGCCTATTATCGGCATGCAAATTATGTACTTCCATTAAAATTAAGGAGTCAACACATGTTCTTTATTTGCGATATTACTTTATTTTTATACCCTGAACCCATTAAAAATGGGTAATCAGGGTATAATGGTTTTGTTGCAGCCCAAATGTATGTAACAGGCAGAAGGAGGCGTGGCAGACCCCATAAAGTATATATATTCTTGATCAAGACGACAAGTCAAATCGATTGAGCCCTGTCCGTCTGTCTGTCTGTCCGTCTGTTCGTCTGTCCGTCCGTCCGTCTGTCCGTATGTTTGAACGCGTGGATCTCAGAACCTATAATAGCTAGAGACTTGAACTTTTTTTTTATAGATTCGTGTATATCACGCGCAGGTCGAGTTTGTTTTAGAAATTCGATAACTCTTCTCGTTCTTTTTTTATCGATTAAAAACGAAATCGATTTTCAGTTTTAAAATTATATCTTCTATATCTTGATAGTTAAAGACTCCGAATCCTGTATTTAGTTTAATGGGACTTTTATACAATTTTGATTTTTGTTAAATTTTGGATGCCACGCCTCCTGAGCCCAAATTTTCAAAACACTTATTTCAAATACTAGAGACTTGTGCTTTTGCACATGCACACATATGAATGATATAATTACGCTGCGCAAGTTTGATTAAGAAAGTCGGTCTACAAAAAAAGTTATTAAGCATTTAGTTTCCCATAACACGCACATATTGGCGCAGCGCAGTCGCTGAGTAAACTGCGCAGTTAGCAGAGCGTATGCGTGTGCATGTGTATGTATGCGTTGCTTGCAATATACATACATATGTATGTCCACAAGTACATACTGTATATATTTACATATATGTATATATGTATATATGTATGTATACATGTATATAAAATAAGAGTAACATTGATATAACTTAAATAAAGTCAATATAATATACATACATATGAATAGATGAAATGCATTATGTTATTAAACGAAACGTTTACCAAACGTTTACGTACACACGCGCATGGCAACAGCAGCAGAAGCTCTAGAAAATTCGAAGAATTCATAACAACAACAACAAAGACAAATTGGGGATGAATTTTAAGCAGAAGTTCAGCAGCTCAGTAGCAGCAGCTCAGTAGCTCAATAACTGTACTTAGGAATTCGCTATTTCACTCTTATGTATTGCAATGGCTGTGTTGATAGAAACGATGATTGCCGACATAAAGTCTCGGGTTCGATTCTCTAAGCTGACGTCAAAACTTTTTTTATGCAAGTTACTTAATCTTTTTTGTTTTTTTTTAAATTTTTTAATTTAATTTAAAATTATATATAAACTTTGAAGTGCATTTAAAGCCGCCGATAGGCGGGGTTCAGGGTATTTCCTAGTCGGGCACCTCCGACTAGAGTTTCCTTACTTGTTATTTATGTACAGTTAACTTATAATGTAAAATTATCTAAGCTAACTTAATTATAGAGTACTGGCTGCTAGGGCCTTCGACTCTCTTGTTGTAATTATATTTTGTTGACAATATTTGTATGGGTGAGGAACTTGAGTATAATATTTACATTTTTTGATGTTGGTTGGGATAGGAGTTGAATGGAGTCTGCGTTTTGGAATACTTTATTATAAGTTGTTTGTAGGGGTTGGCATTCTTTTAGGATATGGCGCAATGATATTTCTGTATTATTGCAAAATGGACATGTAGAATTTAAGGTTGGTTCGAGGTAATGTTGGTGTGTGATGTTGGTGTGGCCAAGTCTGTCTTGTGATTTTGATTTGTTTGAATCTTGACGTGTTTTTTGGGGCTTTGTATTCCTCCGGGTCAAGAGTTTTGTACCAGTTTGATGTGTTGTGTATTGTGTTTGTTGTAAGTGTTTTGAGGGAGTTTTTTAAGTATTTCTTTATGTCTTGAAAGTTATGATTTGGGGTTAGGATGAGTGGGAGGTCGGTTGCATCTTTCGCAGATAGGTCGGCTAACTCGTTACCCTTAATGCCTACATGGCCGGGTATCCAGATGATTTTAAATTTTGGTTGGTATTTGGTGAGGATGTTTCAAATGGTGGATGTATAAAAGGATAAGTTATTGATGTTTTCTATTGCGTCTATGGTTGAGAGGGAGTCGGTGTATATGGTATATTTGCCGGGCGTGTTTCTAAAAATATTGAGGGGTTCTGTGATCGCGATGATTTCAGCTGAAAAAACTGTTGAGTAAAATAGTATTAAGCCTGATTTGATTATGTTGTGTTCGTTGGTTATGGCGTATGATGTAATTTTGTTTATTTGGGAGCCGTCTGTAAATATAGTTTTGTATTTTTTGTTGTATTCAAGGATTTTAAAAAATAATTTGTTGTATATGAGAGGGGCAGTTGAGTTTTTTGTATACTCTCTGAGAGACGAATCTGTTAATAGAGTGTTTAGGTGCCATGAGGGGTATGTATTGTTGGGTTTCTGGGATAAAGTTTGTGCGAAATATCGAAGGTTTTGGCAGTACTGATGATTTTGTCTATTGTTAATTGGTATTTTACTTTCTTTTTTCGTTTATAGATTTTTATTATGTTGAGGATTGGGGAGTTGTGTGCGTTTATTAGTGATTTACAGAGTTTAGCTGTGGCAATTTGATTTAGTATGTGTAGTGGGGGTATTTGGGCTTCGTGAAGCATATTGTTGACAGGCGTTCTGAAGGCGCCGAGTGATATTCTTATTGCGGAATTGGTGATTGAATTAAAGGGTCGGATGGTAGACTGAGGGGCAGATCCAAACAAGGGGAGACAGTAGTCAATTTTTGATATTATTATGGCTTTAGTGACGTGCATTAGTGAGGTGGTGTGGCAGTTGAATTTGTGGTTTGATAAATATTTTATAATCTCTTTTTTTCTTTTTTTCTAACGAAGTTTATAGGGATTTTATGTGGTCGTAGAAGTTGTATTTGTTGTTGATATGGATGCCTAAGGGCTTCAAGCAGTTAACATTTATTAACTGATAATTTTCTGAAAGGATGTGGCATGAGCAGTTGTGTTTGCGACAGATGTGTAGGTGTTTACATTTTGTAGCGGATAATTGCGCTCCAGCGTATTCACACCATTCTGATATTTGGGAGAATAGTGTGGATAGGTTAATGTTTTGGTTTTTGGTATTAGGGATGTTTATGAAAAGATTGAAGTCGTCAGCATATGCGCTTACTTGGATGTTTTTGTGAAGGGATATGATTGAGTTGAGTGTGTTGAAAGCGATGATGAAGATAATAACTGAGAGGGGGGACCCTTGTGGGATACCATTATGTAAGGGGTGTGCTATTAAATAGTTGTTTCCTATTATACCCTGAACCCATTAAAAATGGGTAATCAGGGTTTAATGGTTTTGTTTTTGTTATAATTTTTCTATTTGTTATAAAGTTTTTAACGTAGTTGAAGATATTGGGTCCGATGTTCCATGCTTTGGTCGAGTATGGTGTGTAGTCCTATTCTGTCAAATGCTTTTGTGAAGTCAAGGGATATGATTGCGTCTACATATAAGATGGTCTAGAAAAAGTAGACTATCTATAGTAGATTTGCCTTTTTTGAAGCCGACTTGACTGTTGTGTATAAGTTTGCTGTTGTTGACAAACCACCACAGTCTTTTTGCAACAATTTTGTCAAGCACTTTAGATAACCATGGGTTTAGGGAAATTGGTCGGTAAGAGGTTAATTCGGATTTTGGGGAGGATGGTTTGAGTATTGGGATAATTATGCTAGTCTTGTACGATTGTGGGATGAAATTTTTAAAGACTCGATTTTGAAGATTAGTTATGCGGGTCTTCGTACTGTTGTTTGTGTTCTTTATCATAGCGTAGTTGATTCTGTTTCTTGGGTTGGTGTTTTCCCAGATAGTGATTTGATTGCTGCATTGAATTCTAATGTTGAGATATCATTTTCTATGGCTAATGTTTTTTTGTTATTGGTGGGTGTGGGTTGCGATGCTAATGCAGGGCGTTTAGCTGAGGAGCAGTTTGTCGGGAAGTTGTTGTCGTTGGCAGCGTCTGACCAGTTATTACGTAGCAATTGGAGTTGACTGTTCCACCAGGGAACCTTTTGAGGGTGTTTTTGGGGGGTTGATTGGGGGATTGCAAAGTGTTTCTTTGTTTATATTCTTACTGATCGGTATTGTTTCAGTTAGTTTTTGAGTGTACTTTGAGAATAGAGGCCAGTCTGCGCTGTCGGTTTTGAATCGTGGTCTGTAATTGGGTCTGTTGATGGGGTTTGATGTGAATAGTTTAATAATTATAGGCGCGTGGTCGCTACCATGGAGGCCTTCTGACACTTCCCAGCTGCTGTCAAGCATTAGTTCGGGGGAGCATAGAGTGAGATCTAGGTGAGTCAGTGTGTTGTGTGCTGAGGTGTGTTGGGGTGCCATCATTGAGAAGGTTAAGGTTGGAGAATGTTATAAATTTGGCAAGCGTTTTGCCTCTTTTGTTATTAGTATTTGAACCCCACATTTGGTGCCAGCTGTGGAAGTCACCAGTTATTATTTTTGGCTACTTCTGTTTTGAAGGAAAAGTTCTAGCTAGGATGTGGTGAATTTTTTTTGGGGCGGTATGTAGCATGAGATTATTTTGAATGGGATTTTAGCTAGGATTTCAACTTCGATAGAGTCAAAATATTGATTAAGTGGAATTACTTTGTGTTCTAGACTATTGTGAATGAGTAGAGTCACGTCTCCGGAAGCGATTCTTGAAGGCTTAATATATGTGGGGAGAATTTTTTAATTAATAGTTGTAACTGATCGTATTGTTGAGGTAGCCGTGAAAGCTCCATTTTATTATCTCATAACTTAAGGATAAAGTTTTTTTATTTATTTTTTTTTGTGTTTTTTGTTTTGTTTGAGAGATCAGTATGGATATATTGTAGCTTTTTTCTGCCGCAGTGCTTTCTTGCTGTTTAATGGCAATAGGGTTTTGCGGCGCAGTGTGCCGGGATAGAGGTTGTTATTCTGTGATGTCTTCAGTTATCATGTCGGATTCGTTATCTATGCTGGTTGAATTATATATAGACTTATTGTTGCTTTTTGTAGTTTTTTGGGGTTTTTAGGCTTGAGAGTAGTTGCTTTTTTTTAAATATGCTAAGTCTAGAATCGTTGATTATTTGGGAGGTTAATTGAGATGATATGTTTGATTTTGTGGCTTGAGTTTTTGTTGTCGTTGAGGCGCTTAAGTTGATGTGTTCTTCGTATTGTACGAGTTTTCTTTAGGGCTGCTGCGATTGGTTTTGATGTGTTGGTGATTTGGTTGTTGCGGCGTATGATGATTGTGGAAGTCTGTGTCTTTCATTGTATATTTGTTGAGCTTCTTTAAGTGTTGTCTTTTCGATTGTACGTATGGTCTGGATTTCTTTATTTTTAATAAAGAAGGGCCATTTATAGTCGAAGATGCTGTGCTGATGATTCTGCAGATTGCTCTCTTTGCAGTTTATACAGGTTGTGCTGTTGGTGCATTTCTCTTTTTCTGTTTGCTTGTGATCAGTGGTTCCGCAGTCTAGGTACATTTTTTCGCTTTTACAGAATTTAGTTGGGTGTCCAATTCGACCACAATTGCGTCATCGATAGGGTAGTGGAATGTATGGGCGTATGTTGACTTTTTGATAGCCAATTTTAATGTCTGCTGGTAGGTCAATTGTGCCAAAAGTAAGAATTATTAAGCCGGTTTCTTGTAGTTTATCTTGTTGTCGTTTTAGTATTTTTTTAACTTCGATAACTTTGTCTTGTTTGAGTTCTTGGAGTATTACTTCTTCTTATACTTCGCTCAGATTGTTACAATATATGGCACCTTTTGAATAGTTTCGTATATTGTGTTCAGACACTTCTACATTTGTTGTAGTGTCTAATACAATGAGTTGTACGAGTTTCATGGCTTGTAACATTATTTTTGTTTTTATTTCATGCGATCCGTTTGCTAAGAGTTTGCACTTTTCCACTTCACCACTGCACGGGTTATCTATAGTTTTTTTAATTTGGAAAGGAGAATAGTTTGCAAGCGTTTTGCTTTCGTCGGTGCGTTTCATAATTAAAAATTTGGGGCCTGTTCATAGATAAGTTAGAGTTTTTGTTCTGTCAATTTTAAATTGTAGGGTATTGGACCTGCTATGCAGGTCTGGTAGTTCCCGCATGCTGCGGTTGTTGTAGTTTGAGTTGGGTTGTTTTTTTTTCCCGTTAGATTGTTATCGGTCAAATGTTGATTTTGTTTTTGTAAGTTATTGTGTTTTGTTTTGAGTTGTTCTTTTTGCAAGTTAAACGAGATAAGCGTGGACACATCTACTCTGTTTGACTGACTAAATCGAACTGATTTGCGATATCAAATACAACTGATTTTTTATTTTATACTCTGTTCCGATTAAGCTCGGAATCGTCTTATTGTACAGTATGTATACTTTATGCAGCTGGGCTGCGACAATCGTTTATGTTTACAATATTGGGTAGGCTGAAGGCCTTGAAGCTGGTATGATTACACAATTTTTGATGTTTACAATATTGGGTAGGCTCTTTGAGTTAATTGGGTCGCAATAAGTGTCAGCTATTCTTATGACACTTCTGGTTAGTTACTTTCTTACATTAAAGAAGATTGTAAACCTTTTGAGTCGTCTGTAGTTAGGACTGAAGGTAATGGTATAGTGTCAGCTGACACTGTGGGAAGCGATGCTCATGGCATAACTCCTCCCCTCTTAGAGTATGCATTCTCCTGAATTCTTTTTAAATTCAATTATTATTTAAATTAATTAATGTTTTGCCTTTTGCAATATTAGTATATATAAATAATAAAATATATAAAAATGATAAAAATATTAACATTATGCTATTTGTTACTTTCTTACATATTTTAATTCTGTGATTCCTTTTAAATTTTATTGTTAAATGATCAAAATTAATAGTGTTTTTGTAAGTTTGATTTAAAAGTTCTGTGGAATAAAAAAATTTTTTCGTAAAAATTAATTTTTTTCATTGAAAAATATTTCTTTTAAAATATTCATTTTACAATTTCCAAATTATATGAAGTAATTTCCATTTAAAATAATATTTCTTCTGTTCCAATTTTGATATAGATTTTCCTTTCTGGCATTTGTTATTATTATTGTGTCATCATCTATTTCTTCTATACTAGTGATATTATTAAATATAAATTTACAATTGTTGGTAAGAGTGTAACTTTGACTGAATTTAAGTTCCTTTATATTCCAGTGTCTTATTGTTAATTTCTATAATAAATCAATTTTCTTAGTCAATTTGGATATAATCTGTGTTAGGCATTGGGATAAGTAACTCGACATCTACGTTTATATAATTTTTTGGAATTTTTATTGCTATTAAAAAGCTATTGTTTTTGTATTTCAAAATGTCCATACGAATTAATTTTAATTTATAAAAATCAATATCAAATTTGTTTATTTCTTCATGTGATAAAATTTCTGGTAAAAATATATTATTCTTTGCAAAGGCTTTATTTTCCTAAATATAATTTACTTTGTGTTCAATAATTTTATTATCCGCATTTGTTCATTGTATAGGATTTTCATTAATTTTTGTTTTATTTTGGTTATTTATGCTTCTCAGTGTTTCGTTAATAATTATTCGGTCGTGCTCAATCATTTCTGCTAAACTATGTATTCTGTCATTGAAATGTGAAATGAATTTTCCTGTATGTCAGAAATACTAATTGGAGCAGTCCTAGAGAGTTGAGATTTGGATTGTATACTCGCGTTGACATCCCAAGTTGAATAAGCTATGTCGGATATATCTACCCCCATTGGGGCGTGGAAAATCGGGTGAAACTTTATCTTCTACAGTTTTAGAGCTAAAACGACCAAATTTGGCACATGAGTAACTGTTATGATCCTATAAAGATCGACCAATTATGAACCCACGCTCACTGGCGGCGTGGCAAATCGGATCTGAATATATATCAATTTTGAATCTTCTGTTATATTTTGAACACTATTAATGGTAGAAACTTGGTATATATACTTATATTAACGTCCCAAGTTCAATAAGCTATGGCGGAGTTCAGCTCCTACAGTTTTAGTGCTAGAAGTTTCAAAATTGGATTGATAGGTTGCTGGTGACCTCTCTTTCGATCAGCCAAAAAGTATGTTTACGCCCCTCTTTTTTGGGCGTGACCTATTCAAAAATACCCTGTAATCTTCGCATTTTTTGAGTGTAAGCGTCCAAAATTCCTAGTTTCGTTTGTTCTATACACCTGCCATGGAATGGGCAAATGGCCATTATATGTCTACGCCCACTGGGATAGTGGCAAGCAGAATTAAACCACTATTTTTGAGCTATAAACACACAATTTATTGCCTTCTTGGGCTTTTACCATCTTAATTGAGTTGCTAAGTATTATAAATGTAAAAAAAATATATTTTAAAACAAAACCAGTAAGGAAGTTCTAGTCGAGACTGCTCGACTTGTGGTTTACGAGATCAGCGCGTTCATACAGACGAACGGACGGACGGACAGACGGACTGGGCTATACCGAGCTCGTCGATCTGATCAAGAATATATATACTTTATGGGGTCTGCGACGTCTCATTCTGCCTGTTACATACATTTTCACAAAACCATTATACCCTGATATTCCATTTTCAATGGGTTCAGGGTATAAATATAAAGAAGTACAAAAAACACCGAGATTCAAACCTCCGCCTACGTGCAGGAGTCAAAATTCGTTATCACTGTGCTTGTCAAACCAATAATAATTATAAATAAAATGTGTATAAAATACCTACTTCATCCGAGGCTCGAAGCAAGGGTGCCATGATCGGCGCGCGTCACTTCTATTAGCAGCGCTACTGAAGCTCATAGTAAACAAGTAATGAGCATATGATTCACGCTGAATTCTATTGTATCAATTAGTTTTATAATTAATCTTTATTTCAAATATAAAAACGGTCTTAGCCTAAGTACATTATGTATAATGAGCTCTCCCGCTGAGTGCAGCGACAGAACGGGAGAGCGTAGTATGCTTGTATATACTTATGTATATATTACATAAGGCAATACATAAAGCTTAGGCAGATCGCACGCTGCTGGTCAGTCCCCATATACATACATACATAAGTGGCTGATCGTATTTCAGTTGTTTGTCTGTGCGCTTGCCTTATGTATGTTTATGCATAGCGACAAAGTGTCACTATGTGCACATGTAATATACATACATATTATATATTGAGTATATGAAGTATTTATATGTAGAATACTCTACATTGTGTTGGGTATTATAAATATGCTATTGAACATACTACACTTCCCTTTTTTAAAAAATAACGTAATATTATGAAGTTATTTCAATTATGTGATTTATAATAATTATATACATATATAAAAATTTTTAAAATTTCAAATTTTGTCTCTTTTTTTTATTTAAGTATATTCTCTTATTTATCTTGTGACTATTAGTTTTATTATACAAAAAATTTTTTTTTTTATTTTCCAACTGTTGTGTCTATTGGAAAATGGTATAAAATGATTATTATATACATATATATATATAATATTTGTTTTTATAAATTATTTTTTTATTTTTATTTAAATAAGATCAAACCTTGTTTCATGAAATGTAAACTGATATATTTTATTCTATTGCACCTAGAGTTTGGGGATGATGTGCGGTGGACGTTATAATGTCTATCTTTAGATATTCGCACAAATTATTTATGACTGAATTCTTATATTCTGTTTCCATGTCCGTAATGAACGTCTTCATTGGACCGTACTTTAGAATAAAGTTTTCAAATATAGCTTTGGCAATAGTTTCACTTTTACTTGGAATTGGATTGGTTACTAAATACTTAGTTAAATTGCATATTAGCGTAACTGCATATTCATTACAATTCTCTGAGCGTGGTAATGGACCTATAGTATCTACTATCACTCTATCAAAAGCTATAATTGGTGTTTCAGTTAACGACGTTGGGGTCTTTATATGAGTTGTTGTTTTGGATGTTTGGCATTCTACACATTTACGTACGTACTCTTTGATATGACAAGTCATATTTTTCCAGTAGTAATGTCGTTTTATTTTAGATAGCGTTCCTGTAATGTCAGTATGACCTCCTTGAGTTGAACCGTCATGAAATTTAGACAGTATCGCTTTTTGATCTTTCTTATTTTCTATTAGGATCACCGGCTTGAGTAGCGCTACTCTTAAAATATTCAATATTTTATTGCCCATATTTTTGAAAGATTCAATTGAAATTAATTCAAAGATCTTATCGCTCGGTGCCACTTTGAGTTGGCTGATATTAAGTATACCGGCTTGCATCTCAAGCCTTTGGAAGAACTGACCTAAGTCAAGATTTCCATTGGTGTACAAATCGCTAACATAAATTCTTGCTATTATTTTTCTTCTATGTTTCAAAAAACATATCTGATTTTTTATTAGCAAGGCCACTATTTTCGTACTTCGTCATTACAAATGACAAAACTTCATAAACGCTGGGATTAGAAGCGTTGTCAATAGTTTACAGTGGCAAATCTTCTTCATCTTTTCCTGCGCTTTTCCTGCGGATTTTTTCTGTTCATACTGTTGCCTGTTAGTGACTTTCAGCACAGCTTTCGGACTCATGGCTCCTCATTTTGAAATTTAATACTTCGAACATTTTAAGAAAAAGAAATTTTTTTTTAATACATATAATTAAAAAAATGTTAGGATACATTTTTTTTTAAACTATCAAAAGAAGAAGAAAAAATAAATAAAAACGTTGCAGTCGGGCGCTACCGACTGCGAAATACTCATTCACACCCCAGCATCCAGTTCCATAACATTTCAAGGTACGAAATTACCAGTTTGCTACACCCCTTTATCATCTCCAAATTTTGTATTTAGTGTCATGTGTATTTAATATAATTTTGATTTTTTCTATACAATAGATTTAAAAATATAAATAATATGCTAAAAATTTCATGAAATTTAAGTAACGCAGAAGTTATTCACCAAAACGTTTAGGCAATTGACAAATATGCTGCAAAGCTGCACAGCAAACATTTTCTTATGTTCTAAGAAATAATTGATACAATAGAATTCAGCGTGAATCATATGCTCATTACTTGTTTACTATGAGCTTCAGTAGCGCTGCTAATAGAAGTGACGCGCGCCGATCATGGCACCCTTGCTTCGAGCCTCGGATGAAGTCGGTATTTTATACACATTTTATTTATAATTATTATTGGTTTGACAAGCACAGTGATGACGAATTTTGACTCCTGCAAGTAGGCGGAGGTTTGAATCTCCGTTTTTTTTTGTGCTTCTTTATATTTATACCCTGAATCCATTGAAAATGGAATATCAGGGTATAATGTTTTTGTAAAAATGTATGTAACAGGCAGAAGGAGACGTCGCAGACCCCATAAAGTATATATATTCTTGATCAGATCGACGAGCTCGGTATAGCCCAGTCCGTCTGTCCGTCCGTCCGTTCGTCTGTATGAACGCGCTGATCTCGTAAACCACAAGTCGAGCAGTCTGGACTAGAACTTCCTTACTGGTTTTGTTCTAAAATATATTTTTTTTTACATTTATAATACTTAGCAACTCAATTAAGATGGTAAAAGCCCAAAAAGTCAATAAATTGTGTGTTTATAGCTCAAAAATAGTGGTTTAATTCTACTTGCCACTATCCCAGTGGGCGTAGACATATAATGGCCATTTGCCCATTCCATGGCAGGTGTATAGAACAAACGAAACTAGGAATTTTGGACGCTTACACTCAAAAAATGCGAAGATTACAGGGTATTTTTGAATAGGTCACGCCCAAAAAAGAGGGGCGTAAACATACTTTTTGGCTGATCGAAAGAGAGGTCACCAGCAACCTATCAATCCAATTTTGAAACTTCTAGCACTAAAACTGTAGGAGCTGAACTCCGCCATAGCTTATTGAATTTGGGACGTTAATATAAGTATATATACCAAGTTTCTACCATTAATAGTGTTCAAAATATAACAGAAGATTCAAAATTGATATATATTCAGATCCGATTTGCCACGCCGCCAGTGAGCGTGGGTACATAATTGGTTGATCTTTATAGGATCATAACAGTTACTCATGTGCCAAATTTGGTCGTTTTAGCTCTAAAACTGTAGAAGATAAAGTTTCACCCGATTTTCCACGCCCCAATGCGGGTTGATATATCCGACATAGCTTATTCAACTTGGGATGTCAACGCGAGTATACATTCCAAATCTCAACTCTCTAGGATTGCGACAAGTAGTATTTCTGACATACAGGAAAATTCATTTTACAATTTTCCACGTTCCTATTGTGCATATCGGGAAAATCTTGACACTTTATCTGACGAAAGTGTAGACGAGTATATATTCCAAATTTCAAGTCTCTAGCTTTAATAGCATAGAAATGGTTTGCGTTCATACGGACAGACCAACGGACAACAAGACAGACATTGCACAAACCCAATATACTCAAATCCAATCACATTTGTTAGTATATAGTCTATTAGAATTAGTATTTTTCAAGCAGCGGTTTCCCGCCTCGGCTTGAGTAAGCGAGTTTTAGTACTATGACAAATTAGGGCATTGGAGTTTCACGCAGCCCGTTTGCGTTGCTTCGCACCAAGGCGAAGTTTTTCATCAATTTCTTGGACACGCTCTATGTAGCGTTGTCGGTCTTCTGCAGTTTTTGCATATTTTATCAGATCCTTGATCAAACGGCGTTGTTGCAGTAGCTTCACTCGGGTACCGCTTCTCTTGTGTTTCGGCGTCTCCTTTGCTGGCGCTGGCGATACTCATGTATTGTAAGCGGCCGTGGTCCCGCGTTTGGACACACCTCGAGTGCTTCCTTTAGCGTCGGTGTATCCATTTGCTCAGTAGGAGCAGAGGCTTCAAATGTTGGCTTCTCTGCCATTAAATTAACAAAAAAATACGTTCATGCTGCTGATGTCGTTGCTGATGTTATTGTTGGTTTTTCTTGCAACAGCAGTTTAGGCGCGATCCAGTGAATGCACTTATAGATCAGACATTGACATCATTGCGTGACGTCCTGCCACGTTATGAACTTGTGTTGTTCACTGTCAGTTTTATAATTAATCTTTATTTCAAATATAGCCTTAAGTCTTAGCCTAAGTACATTATGTATAAAGACTTCTGCCTCTGAGTGAAACGACAGAACGTGATATTGATTAATGTACATTGTATTCTGAGTCTGGTACGTCTGAATAAATTCGTACTGTTCCTTTGTCAATATTATTTTGTAATTTTATTTCGATTTCATTTTCTGTTATTTTTCTTTCAATTATTATTCAATTATATTTCAATTATTTATCTTCCATGGTGTATATTAATATTATCTGTTGCTGAATAGGTAATTATTATCTGAGTTTTATATTTATTAAGAATATAGTTTTTTTTTTTAAATGAGTTAATTCCTCTTCATCTGCAATTATGCTGTGTATTTGTTATATGAAAATTCTTCTTTATTCTGATTCTGATTCTTCTTTATTTTCTGCATTGATTAACTGTGGTGTTTCCTGTCTGCTTAAAAATCTGCTACTTTATTGTCTTTACCTTTTAAATATATAATATCATAATCAAATTCCTGTAGTTTCAAAATCAATCTTGATGTCTAGCTGTCATTTGTTTTCCTTTGAATTTAAGTATTTTAGAGGAGCATGATCTGTTATAATTTGAAATTTATTTCCAATCAAATAATGTTTAAAATAATTTATGGCATATATAATAGATGACATATATCAATTGTACTATAATTTTTCTTATGTTTATTAAGTGTTCTAAGTGTTCATAATCAGTTAGTTTTCCTTGTTGAGATAAAACTGCACCTATGGCAAAATCACTGGCATCTGAAGTAATTGTAAATGGTTTGTCAAATTCTGGATATTTTAAAATTGGATGTGAACTTATGAGCGCTTTAAGATTTTCAAATACATCTATAAATTATGGATCATTTGTGTTAATTGATACACCTTTTTGTGAATATGTTATTATTGGGTAAGCTATTTTTGAATAGTCTTTCATAAATTTTCTATAAAATCCTATCAATCTAAAAATCATTTTAATTGTTTCTCAGTTTTTGGTAATGGAATTTCTTTTATTGCTTCTATTTTTCTTAGATTTGGTTTGAACCCTTCTTTTGTGAGAATATGTTCCAAGTATTCGGTATGTTTCTTCATAAACGAGCATTTGTCTGGTTGTATTTTCAAATTATGATTTCTAAGTACTAAGTACGGAATTTCAACTCTATTGTAAAGTTTAATTATATTGTTTTTAAAATCAAACCAAGTTTACTTGGATAAAATCCATGCCCAATAGAAAATCATATGATTTTTTCAGGGACATAACTACCCATCTTATTCTTGGTACTTCTGTTTTAACTAAATAGCTATCATTTTTTCTATCCCCATTAATAGTGTAAATGGTTTTTGAAAATTTCTAAGTATATTAAACAGCAAAAATATATTTATATAGATTTTAGTAGTAGTATCTATTAAAATTAGAAAAGTATCCTCCTCAATAGTTCCTTTAAGAAAAACTTTTCTTTTGCCCGATGCTAGTTGGTAAACAACTTATCCTGTTTATTTTCGTCATCTGATTATTTTTAATTAATTTTTCATCATTTAAATTGTATACACTCATTTCTTCTGGTTTGTATTTGTATTGCATTTTGATTTTATCGAATATTCTGACTTGGTTGTGTGTTAAAATTTTGGTTTTATCCAACGTTCTGACTTTGTTGTTGTCTGTTAAAGTTTTAATTATTCCTAACTATTTGGTTATTCTGTATACAAGCCGAGTGGATTGAGCCCTGTCCGTCTTATTTCAAATACTAGAGACTTGTGCTTTTGCACATACACACATCTGAATGATATAATTAAGCTGCGCAAGTTTGGTTAAGAAAGTCGATCTAAAAAAAAGTTATTAAGCATTTAATTTTCCATATTGGCCCAGTGCAGTCGCTGAGTAAACTGCGCAGTTAGCAGAGCGTATGCGTGTGCTGATGTATGTATCCGTTGCTTGCAATATACATGTGCATATGTATGTATGTACATACTGCATATATTTACATAGATATAAAATAAAAATAACATTGATATAATTTAAATAAAGTCAATATAATATACATATGTATGTATGTATAGATCAAATCTATTGTGTTATTAAACAAAACGTTTACCAAACGTACACACGCACGTGCTAACATCAGCAGAAGCATCTAGAAAATTCTAAGAATTCATAACAACAACAACAAAGACAAATTGGGGATGAATTTTAAGCAGAAGTTTAGCAGCTCAGTAGCAGTAGCTCAGTAGCTCAATAACTTTACTTAGGAATTCGCTATCTCTCTCTCATGTAATGCAACGGATGTGTTGGTAGGAGCGCCGATCGGCGACATGCAGACCCGGGTTCGATTCTCTAACCTGCCGTCAAAAATTTTTGTATGCAAGTTACACTTATTTTTATTTTTTTTTTAATTTTTTAATTTAATTTAAAATTATATGCAAATTTTGAAGTGCATTTAAAACCGCCGATAGGCGGGGTTTAGGGTATTTCCTAGTCGGGCACCTCCGACTAGAGTTTCCTTACTTGTTGTATTAAGAATTTTTTGTTTAAATTTCCAACATTTAGACCAATGAAATTAGAAAGTTCATTCCTTACATCTGTTAAAGTTGTTTTTTTTTTCATAAAGGCAATTGCCATGGGACCACATGCTAATTATTTAACTCTTTGAATTGAATTGAATTGTCCACTTAGAATATTGTTTTCAAAGAAAACACCGAAAAATCAATAATATCCTCAACAATTGTTCTTATTTTATTATCAAGATCACTTACGCCTATTACTCTTAAGTTATTGATCTTCCTAGTTAGTCCCAACTGATCCGTTTTTGGTTTATAGTGATGTCTCAAATGAATTTTGCACTCCATCCAATTTGCTGGTGGGTTAATATTAAGCATAGTTCTAGCCTGACCTTGAATTTTTATGTTGAATATGACAGTGAAGACATGGTCGTTGTCATCGTACTCCTGCATCTGGTCCGCTGCAGACACGAATCCATCCTGCCCATTGAATGTTGGTAAATATTTCGTTTCCTTCTCGATGCAGTTCCTTTGAGTTGTAACTGGATTTCTGCCTTCAACTTCTCGTCCGAGAGTTACGTTTGTTAACAATTGAATGCATTGCTGCAATTCAAATATTTGTTGTTGCTAAAGGCCATGAATCTGGGTTGAGTTAATTGGGTCGCAATAAGTGCTATTCTTATTACACTTATGGTTAGTAACTTTCCTACATTAAAGAAGATTATAAGTCTTTTGGGTCTACTGTAGTTAGAACTGAGGCAAATGGTATGGTGTCAGCTGACACTGTGGGAAGTGATGCTGATGGCATAACTCGTGTCACTTCTATTACCACCGCCACTGAATTTCATAATGACCGAGTACCTTAATTTAATTAACAGATGATTCACGGTGAATTCTATTGTATTTGTTATTTCTTAGATAGATAGAAAAATGTTCGCTGTGCAGCCAAGCGCATTTGTCAAACGCCTAAACGTTTTGTTGAATAACTGCCGTGTTAATGGGTTTTAATGAAATTTTCAGCATACTGATTATATTTTCATCTAAATTGTATGAAATTGGTATATAGCAAAAATCGAAATTATATTAAATACACATGACACTAAATACAAAATTTGGGGATAATAAAGGGGTGTGGCAAATTGGTAAATTCATATCTTGGAATGTTTTAGAACTGGGCGCTGGGGTGTGATTGAGTATTTCGCAGTCGGTAGCGCCCAACTGCAACGTTTTTACTTATTTTTATTTAATTCTATTCTGAACGCGATATCTTATATTTTGTGTGACTTAAGTGTTCGCTGCATTCAAACGACGGACAAGGCAATGCTAACAAAGCTTATTCATACTTGCTTATAACTAAATTCTTAGACATATTATTAATGTTATTTTCCTTATTTCAGTTTTTCCACTTGTTTATCTCAAATTCGCCATGAAATGGAAATTAATCTGTGCAATTGTTCTTTACGTAATCCATCAATAACAAGTATGTGAGTTCTTTTTTTTGTGCAATATTGTTAAGAGTAATAGTTATATAGAAGTCTAGACTCTGCGAAACGAAGATACTCAAAAAATTGCGACGTGCCAATAACATCTTAGAGAGTTAATCTAGAGCACATAACTATACCATAACCATTGCAAATGGGAAATCTGGCATAAGGAGACGTGGCAAACCCAATAAATTATATCAATTGAGTCGATATAGCCGAGTCCGTCTGTCTATGTGAACGCAGCGATCTCGTATTCCATAATAGCTAGAAATCTGAGATGTATAGAAGTTAAATTTTTATAATTCAATTTGGTTGGTTTTAAAGTATTTTTATTAATGCAGCGCCATGTGCATCTGCCGAAGTTCCGCTTAAAAAGGAAGTTACAGAATTCACCTACGCTGCTTGAAGGTTAAGTTGCAGGCGTTTTTGTAATTAACATATGATTCCCAGGTATGCTAGACGGCGGCAATCGCTGGAAACGCTGAGCTTGCTCCTCGTGCAAGCTTTGCGCTCCTCCAGCATCACGCGAGGGGGAAGGGACAAAGCGCATTGTCAGTATTTTAGCAACCCTGTATAATTCGGCAAGCGCATGATGTTCGTTGTTAACTACTCCCCTCCTAAAACATGAGCGTCCTCGGTCATCTTAAGCTTTCGCAGAACCTCCTGGACACTCTCATGCTGGGCCTTCTTCTTCTTGCTCCAAATGACCCACGCAATGACAGACACCACACCGCACAGCATCAAGCAACTGGATAACGTAACCAGTGGTCCAACGGTCACCTGCGACTGAAGTTCGTCAATACGTCTCAAGTTGTCTTCACTCAACTTATGGAGAAACGGCAGGCTCAACACCTTCTGATGTTCGATGACGTTGATGTTAGTGAACTTGTTGCCATTCACGTATGCGGTGCGGTCAAACGTGACAAGGTACGTTCCGACGACCGCACTTTTCGTCTCGTCATCAATGGTAACTCGGGCGGGGCTGTCCTTAAGTATGAGCACGCCGTCATCGACCGAAGTTACTGCGGCCAGGTGACTCGGCTGGGTGTTGCAATGTGCCGTTTTCCCCGCGTGTAGGTCCTATGCGCAGGTGTTACTTATAGACTCCTCGCAGAAAGACATCTTTGATGGCCCCTCGCATGATATTATTGGGACGATCCTGCCGTCACAGTCAGCCACGACGTTCTCATTAATTTGCAGCGTGACTCTGGCGTGCGCGACAGGGAAAAATCAGAACCTTTTTACAAACGAGCTTAGGATTAGGTAGAGTGATAATAATACACTAATTCCTGTGGAACCCTTGCTCAGGATTACTTCTAGGTCACCGTCATTGATGATGACTGGGTTTATCATATTTGCTGAAGCCAAAGTGATTGCCACTATTAAATTTTCAATTTCCAAGGTCAAAATTCTATTTCTTGTCAGAAGGACCTCGTACAAATGTGAAGTATCAACTCGTTCTCTGTCAAACGTATTTGTCTCAAATCTTCGGCGTCGGGGGTCCCCGCAATTACCTTCAAGCCCTACCTATGATGTCCAAACTCCGTGCGTGCCTATGGTGGACTCCCAGGGTCACTAAGAGTGTCGACAGGTGGTTAACGTCGGCTTCCAGTATCTTACGCATGTGCGACTGGGGGAATAGTTTTGTCATCTCCGTTGCCTCCCGCGCGAGCCTGTCATATTCCGTCAGGTTTGTAGAATGTCTCAGATTCTTCGTCTCATTCCACACCACAGCAGTCCCGTCCATCACCGGAATGTAACGCGAATGGGAACAGGCAACCCGCTCTATCTTATTTTATCTATCCTCTTACAATAATAATAATTTTTTATATTTTGTATATTATTTTTTTTTTTTTTTTTTTTTTTACTTAAGGTTGTCCTTATGGACCACCCTCCCTTTAATGAGAACTGTTGTTCCCAAATCTGCTTCTACCTTCTCCTCAACGTACAAGGGGCTCAGTTTATTACCTAGCCGCCTATTTGACCGTACTAAAACGGCTTCGCCGACTTGAAACACCCGATTCTGCCTGGAAGGGTTGTTTCTATCCAACTGCAGAGCCTGAGCTTTCAGTAACTTGCTCATTACTTCCTGTTTCAACTCGTCTGGTGCCGAGTGAAGTGCATCGATCGGAGTTTTGTCGATGACAGAATGAAATGACCTATTATACTCCACGGTAGCCTGCAGTATGGCTTCGACCGTGTCTGTTATACCTCTCTGCTGGGACAGGCACCTCGCCATGTCGCCTAAGGTGCTGTGGAAGCGCTCTATTTGGCCGTTCGATGTGCTGTGGAGTGGCGGCGCATTCACGATATCGATGTCATAGTTGTCCTTCAGCATTGTCCGCACAGTTTCTGAACTGAACGACGCTTCATTGTCACAATATATTGTATTAATCTTTGGGAACAGGTTCACCAACTGCAGTAATGGCCCTTTCACGTCTGCGATTGTACGCGAGCTTATTACCTGGACAACCGCGAACTTGGAAAATTTGTCGATCGCTGTCAAGAATTGTCTCTTCGCAGTAGAGTAAATGTCAATATGGATTATGTCCCCCGCATATGACGGAATTGGGGTAGGACCGAGCTCCTGCTTTTTAGGGTGTCGTTCGTATTTAGCTTTGGCGCAGATTCGGCAACCCAAAACAATTTCTGCAGCTACCTTGCTCATGGCAGGGAAAAATAATTTTTAAGCACTTGCTTGACGTTCTCTTGCGCTGCCCGATGGGCGCGATTATGCTCCGCCAAGATTATTTCCTTTTGCTCGTCTTTATTGATGATATCAGCAGCCCGGTACTTACAGTACCAAAACTTGGTTGAAGGGAAAGCCTGCACAAGCGCATGTTGAATGCGCGCTAAAACCGGCAAGCTACAGTGTATGGCATTCACCACTTTTGTGTTAACCACATCCCTAACCTGGTCAATTAACGCCACATAATTTTCTTTACCGGGCTTATATAAAATCTTTGCCCCGTGTTCATCAATAAAGGACTTCCAGCTCTTTATTTTAGAATTAGGGTTTCTGTCCGACACGGCAAAGGTCAAAGGTCGGTGGTCAGTGTAAATATTGATGTCGGTCACGCCGTACAAATAGTGGCGAAGGCTACCTAATGCCCATACTATTGCCAACAACTCCCGCTCGTTTGTCGCGTAGTTGACTTCCCTGTCTTTAAGGGTCCTAGATATCATCGTGATTGGTCTTCCCCCCTGGGACAGTACGGCTCCGATGCCCGAGGACGAAGCGTCCGTCGTAAGGTCGAATGGTTTTTTAAAATCTGGGTAATGAAGAATGACATCTTCTGACGCCAAGACATTTCTGAGTTTATCGAAGGCCTCAAACTGTGAATCGGTCAGATTTACAGACACTTTCTTAGAGCTCTGTTTGCTTACCTTCCCGTTTTCCCCTTTTAAGATGTCCGTCAATGGCTTCGCGATTGCTGCAAAGTCCCTTACGAAGCATCTGTAGTAGCTTGCCAGTCCCAAGAAGGACCTGACAGCGAAAAGATTGGTTGGTTCTGAAAAGTTTTTGATTGCATCTACCTTTTCCTGGCTCGTTCTAGTGCCGCTACTAGACACAACAAAACCTAGGAACTTTTAAAGAAGTGCGACTTTTCTTTGGATACCCTCATATTGGCGTCCCGAAGACATTCAAGGACCTGTTTAATATCCCTGACATGATCGAGTTTGGTTTTTGAGAAGATGATGACATCATCGACGTAGACGTAGCAAGTCTTGCCGATGTGCTCTCGCAGTACATCATCTATTGCTCTCTGGAAAATACTCCCAGCGTTCTTGAGGCCGAACGGCAGTCGGCAGAACTCGTATTTTCCTCCATTAACGGAGAAGGACATCTTTTCACGGTCCTGTTCCGCGAGGGTAATTTGGTGATAGCCCGATTTCAAATCTAAGGTAGTGAAGAACTGGGCTTTGCCCAGGTTTGCCAGTATCATTGAGATGCTCGGCATGGGGTATCTATCTGGAATAGTTTTTTCGTTTAACTTGCGGAAGTCTATTACTAGCCGCTTTTGTGCCGCCCCTGAGTCGTCAACGCCTTTCTTGCCTACGACCCAGATCGGGTTATTGTATGGTGAGCGAGAAGGCCGTATAATGCCGTTCTTTAAAAGCTCTTTGACTTCTTTGTTTACAAAGTCAATAGCGCCCACTGGAAATGGGTACAATTTTGAGTAAACGGGTTCGTTGTTCTCGGTGCGGATCGTTCCGACCACTGATGTGTTGAAAGGTAATTTTTCGCTCGGATCAGCAAAAACTTTGATGGTTTTTCTGATCATATTAATGAATTCGTCTTTTTCAGACAAAGGGACTTCGATGTCCTTTACGCTGGTGAAATTCACGTTCTGACATTTGTAGAACTGAATTTGTTCCCAGCCATTGTCATGTTTTATGGCCTTGTCCTTTAAATTTATGGTAGCGTGTACCTTTGACAGGAGATCTAGTCCGATTATTCCATCGAAAGTTGATAGAGTCGGCAAGATAAAAAATGGGCTTTTACACCCGAAGATGGACAGGGTGCGTTTGTGTGTGACCCCCTCCATACCGTGAATTGACTTTACGTTGAAGGGGGTTTGAACGGGGGCGAGGCTGTGTCCCTCAAGGCAATTAGGTAAGTAATTTTTTGAGGCCCCCGTGTCTATTAAAAATTTTAAATTGATCCCCGCGACCGTTCGCTGGATGAACGGAAGCAGGGAGACACCCCTAAAAAATTAATAGTATCGACGCTATATGCATCTTCGTCGTCCTCGAGCTAAGCGACGGCCGCAGACGCAACATGGTCATATTGACCATGGGGCGGTGCTTCCTGGGACAGGCAGTTGATCCTCTGCCTCCTTTGATCTGAGTGTCTTTCTGAAGTATTGGATCTCTTGAGGTTATTTTGTCCATTGTTTTGGACATAACGCCAGCCAGCTGGCTCTGTCGTTGCCCCCGCTGGAAATTTGTTGGCTGTTTAAATTTGGACGACGATGGGTGCACTTCCATCTTTTCGAGTGGCTCCTGTACATGGGGCCTATTTCCCTGTTCTTTTTTAAAGTAAGGGGTCTTTGGTTTGGGCCAACCTTTTGTTCGTTCTGTTTTGGGTACTGTGCATTGCCTTTTTGTCTGTCCCTTTCTTCAAGACTCCTGGCATAATTCGCAGCAAAGGCGTACCTATCATGGTTGGACTCTACCTCTTGGGCCAACGCGAGTGCTTCCGGCATGCTCGCAGGTTTGGCCGCGAACAAAACGTCAGTCAAGGCCCTCCTAAGTCCGGATATGAAAATCCGGAGCGCACCTGCCCTATATTTCTCGTTCATATGATCGGCAATGGCCGGATCATAAGACATGATTGTTTTGTTTGTGAGTAGAGTCAGTTTTTTCTCTACCTCATCGTAGAACTGTAAGATGATCAAGTTGCCCTGTCTGAGGGTTCCCATCTCTTGCTCGATCAAGTGTATCGGATGCTTGTCGGCGTATGTGAAGTCCAATCTTTCGATTATGGCTTCGAAATTTAGTTTGGTATTGAAGGACGATAGCGTGGGATCCGCTTGCCCTCTTACTTTATTTCTTAAAATCAACACCGCCTGATAGTGGCGGGAGCTCCCATCATAATTTTCAAATAGCTTATAAGCGGCTTTTGCAGCTTGGCGCCAAGAAACATATTGCTCCTGCGCGCCGTTGAACTCTGGGACAGACTTCACCGCATCGAGCGGTTCGTCACAACTTCTACCGGGCACTATTTTAACGTCTTCAAATACCCTAATATTCGGCTTGGCAGTTGCCGCTATGTTCATTGACTCAACGCGTTCCGTTAATGCTTTAAGGGTATTCTCAAACTCTTTACGTTGGGCCGCCAAGGCCGCGCCCACCGCTGCGTTCAGCAGTGTTGCTATATCCCCCAATTGACCGGTGTTCATTTTGTCCGCGTTAGTCTGAAGGCTGATGTTGCGAGATGAACAAGCCAAGGCCTCAAAGTCAGTGGCTAGCGAGTTTAACGTGTCGTCACTGTTGTCGCTCATACGTTCAACCAAAGCAACGCCTTTTTTTTTTTTTTTTGTGCACTTTTTTAATAACACCTGTGTTTTTTTTTTTACTCAAAAGAAAGGGAAACTCAATAGGGGCAAGTTCACTTTGACACAACGAAGACTACGATTTTTTCTTTTCTTTTTCTTTCTTTTAAGCAAACCTATCACTGAGCAAAAGTTCCACTTACATGATCTTTTTTCCTAATATTATTTGTAATATTATGGTTGCCAGCTGCCGTCTTCGCTGCCCAAACTGTCCGTTTGGTGAACTTGTTGTCGATGCCGCCCAAACCGTCCGTTCGGTGTCTCTTGTTATGAGAGTTTTCTGCTATCGGTGTGGTAGACTTTTTGTTATTTTAACCTTGTCGTCTGACAAGATTTTTTTTTATATATTTTTAGTAGCAAAATTATTGGTTATTTTGCACTTTTAATAGTTCACTCCCTGAGGCGTAAGTTCATTTACACCGTTGGGCGCCAGTTAAATTTTTATAATTCAATTTGGTTGGTTTTAAAGTATTTTTATTAATGCAGCGCCATGTGCATCTGCCGAAGTTCCGCTTAAAAAGGAAGTTACAGAATTCACCTACGCTGCTTGAAGGTTAAGTTGCAGGCGTTTTTGTAATTAACATATGATTCCCAGGTATGCTAGGCGGCGGCAATCGCTGGAAACGCTGAGCTTGCTCCTCGTGCAAGCTTTGCGCTCCACCAGCATCACGCGAGGGGGAAGGGACAAAGCGCATTGTCAGTATTTTAGCAACCCTGTATAATTCGGTAAGCGCATGATGTTCGTTGTTAACTTACATGTCATGTACACTTGTGTATACCATAAGCAGAACCTCGATAACTCATTCCATTTCTTAATTATAAATAAATTTAAATAAATTGACTTCGATTTATATGTGCCAACTAGGGTAGAGACTTCAAATTTACTGTGCAGATAGATGTCACTATCTTCAGTCAACGATAGTAACATTAGAATAATTATACATTCTGATTGGCGTTCCAAGACCAAGTGCAAATCAAAGTAATTTCAATTCAAATAAGTTATCTGGGAAGTACCCACTATTATGCACAGTTGGCATATTAAGTTACCAAGTCCGAATTATGATCACCTTAATGCGATTATATATATCTCTTGTTTACTGGCAAAGTTTACTATTGGAAGTTTCATCGTACTCACTTTAATTATAATCTGAACCCATTGAAAATTGGAAAATCAAAGAGTGTATATATTTTGATCACCACGATGAGCAGTATGAGTTTGTTTAAAATCCGAACTCGTCGCGTTTCCTTATTATCGATAAATTGATGTCAATTTATGTATTCTGTTAAAGCTAGAGTTAAAATTTACTGCGCAGTTACCAGTGGTGCTTGCAATATATATGTGAAATAAGTATAGCATGTTTGCAATATCGGGGTTCAGGGTATCTGGTAGTTGAACAGTCTCGACTAGAGCACTCTTTCTTGGTGTACTTGGGATATCTTGATTAAAAGAAATCACCTACCTCGGATTTATAATCGGAAACGGTTCAATACGAACAAACCACGACAAAAATCAAGGCCATTAGTGAATTTTCGGTACCTACAATAGTGAAACTACTACGCGAATCTTGTATATGGTTAAAGTCTAGTTTGACATCTTGTAACGCCTGATTTCTCTTTTATACAATTTTGATTTTTTTTTTAATTTTGTATACAATG
Organism: Drosophila fulvimacula; assembly: GCA_035045555.1. Lineage (NCBI taxonomy): Eukaryota > Metazoa > Arthropoda > Insecta > Diptera > Drosophilidae > Drosophila > Drosophila fulvimacula. Next base: position 128,428 of record JAWNOX010000204.1, on the reverse strand, counting down.
GGAGGGCTGTTTGGGATTGACGTGCCTCCATCGCCTCGAATTTTTAAAATACGTATACGTACTACTGACTTAAGCTTTGGCAAATACATTTAATACATTTAATTTCCAAAAACATGCTCATATTTCCCAAGCGCAGTCTGTAAGTAAACTGCGCAGTTTACAGAGAACTTGCTTAAGCATGCCTGCGTATGTATATATGTGTAATTTAAATAATAATTAAAAAATGAAGTCAATATAATAGTTGATCAAATGCTTAACATTTCATTAAAATTTATTAAGTCATTAAAAACCGTTTACCCAATTACCAAACCCCACGTGGCAGTAGCAAAAAGACAAGTAGCAAAGACAAGACATTCCAAATCTCAACTCTCTAGGACTGCTACAAGTAGTGTTTCTGAGTGAGCGTATCGGGAAAATCTTGACACATACATTAGAATATATTCCAAATTTAAATTATCTAGCTTCAATAGCATAGAAATGGTTTGCGTTGATAGGGACACACGAACAGACGAACAGACGGACGGACATTGCATTAAACCGATATACTCATTTCACTTTGTGAATGTGTATAAAAGTATACTCGAATTGGGGTTCAATTATCTGTTAGTCCTGTACTATTTGACACTCAAACAGTTCAGCTACGGAAGAGTAATTTATTAAAACATTGTTCAGCGTATTTCTTAAATTTCTGAAATTCAATCTCTGAAGATTTGGCATACTCTAAATTTCGTCTTGGGCAGCTGCATTTAGAGCATTCAATGTTGCCACACTTGGTTGTTTTCTGACGATATTTGTGGACAGAGACCCATTTACATAATTTTTTTCGTCGGAAGTAAAAAAAAAAAATGTGCCGTGGATGACTTTGTGATGATCTCATCATCAATTACTTCCAACATTTGTAGAAGGCTAGTATGGATGCCACAATGCGCTATACCTCCATATTGTAGTTGCTGCTTACAGGTTGTCGAATTGAATTGTTTGCAAAATATGTAAGTGAGGGGGGCAGTACAGTTGGTAGAATTTTATTCCGCAATACGCGATGTTGTTGTTTCCTGTGAAATGAAATATATTTTATTTTATTTTATATGAAGAAAATTGACTACATTCGTGAGTCAAATTATAAAATTACAAAATTAAAAATTATAAACAGAACAGGAAAAAGAAAAAAGACTAATACTAACAATATATAGTAATGTTATCACCAACCCGATGGGGGTGTTTTATTTGCCGGACCGGCGAGCTATGCCCCAAATCACAGCCAGATATGGTTAGTAATATCATTGAAACTAAGCAAGATAGAAGTTAAAAAAAAGGTAATAAAAATATAAGAAAAAATAAAAATCTTAAAAAGTAAAATACGATAAGAGAAATCACTACACAAGTAGGGAGAATTGCACAGGTGCATTCTCACTACTGGGGTGTGTGTGTGATTTCTCTGAAATATGCTAAAAGAGAATATTTTGTTAGGGAAAGAGAGAGTTCAGAACTAAATACATGAAAATAAGTATTGTACTTAGTACATAGAACACGGAACGCACTGTGCAAAGAATAGTTACAGTTACATATAGGTAAATAAAGAGGACAAAAGTGACGAGAAGCACGGGAAGGAACTAGGAAATTGACTTGAAAAGAGGTATTCGAATCAATCCTACCGTTAATCAACTTATGTAGAAAAGTAATACCCAAGACTATTCTACGATTGATTAACGAAGATCCAAAAGAAGAAGCCTACTATGATAAGACGGTAGACGAAGGTTACCATCCCAGTTTAGATTGCGCAAGGCAAAAAGAAGAAATTGCTTCTGAACCGATTCAATACGGTCCTGATACAATTTCTGCCGTGGCGACCATATAATAGAACAATAATCTAAAATAGGACGTACCAGCGAGACAAAAAGAAGTTTAGTGACAAACGGATCATTAAACTCTTGAGACCATCGTTTAATAAAACCAAGTACACTTTTGGCTTCATTAACGATGGTTAGAATATGGGTATTGAATCTATGTTTATAGTCAAAGAGCACACCGAGATCTTTGTAGAAATACGTTGCAAGGACACATTGTTGATTGTGTAATCAGCAAAAAATGGAGTGGTACGACAGAAAGTCATTGTCATACACTTAGAACAATTTAGATGCAACTGATTAGCTTTACACCAATATTGAAAAGAAATTAGATCATCCTGTAGGCGTGGATGATAATTATTGTACTTAGAACATAGAGTTCTTGTAAGAGAGACAGAGTTTTACGTCATCTGCATACATGAATATTCTAGAGTAAGAAATACAGCTGGGAAGGTCATTTATAAAAAGGGAAAAAAGTAGAGGGCCTAAGTGACTACGAAGACAGAACTTTTGGAGAAAATCCCAATTGGTCAAGCTTTTGAAGCAAGATGTCATGCTGAACAGAGTCAAATGCCTTACTGAAATCCGTGTATATAACATGTATTTGGATTTTATTTAAAAAGCTTTCATTGACTAAGGATGAAAATTCTAATAAGTTCGTAGAGATAGATCAATTCTGAAGAAAACCATGCTGCGATGGTGAAATAATGGATTTACAAAAGTGCTGTAAATTAGAAGTTATAATTTTTTCAAATAACTTCAGAATAGCAGAAAGCTTGGCAATGCCTCTGTAATTTGAAATATCAGATCTTCCTCTTTTCTTATACAGAGAAATAATAAATGATTCTTTCCAAATTGAAGGAAATACCGACGTATCAAGAGACAAATTAAACAGTTTTAATAAAGGTGACCACAAAGGAGCAGTGCATTCTTTAATCACACAACTAGGAATACCATCCGCCCCCGGAGAGAACGACGATTTCAACGTACGCATAGCGGATAAAAGAGAGACAGGAGAAATATTAGAAACCATAATAGCATTTTCATTAATTTCAGAATTTAAAATTGGTTTCAGAAATGGCAGTTGAATAAGTGGATTGGAAGAACTTTGCAAATAGATCTGAGGTATCTTGATCATTGCAAGTACTGTCACAACCTAGGAAAAACGAGGATAGAAACCCAGAAGATTTACGCTTCAAATTTACAAATGAATAAAATCTTTTGGGATCACGAGCAAACTGCCTTTTACAGCGTATAAGGTAATTCTCATAACAACGAGAGTTTAAAATATTGAAATTGGCCTTAGCTAAGGAGTATTTAGACCAATCAACGACCTGATTTCTTACAGCAAATCATGTTGGCAAGTAGGGGAGATAATCAACACAAAAATACAAACAGATTAAGATAGAAAAAAATAAAAGATAAAAGACAAAGAGTGGATTAACTGTGATTGGGAGAAACAAAAATCACAAACAACAACACTCAGCTACTACAAAGATCAAAAGAATAAACAGTTCATGAAAACAGAAAATAGAGCGGGAGAGAACTGCACTACAAACGAAATAAATTTCGCAAGAAACAAAAACAAAACTCTAAGCTAAGCGTGAGCGATGCGACAGCGAACGCATACATTAACGCGTTTAAAAAAAAGAACAGAAAAGCAAAAGCAAAAGAATAGAAATACTAAAACGAAAATTGCAATTTAGATATACACCGACGCTCACAAAACTATTGTAAATAAAACAAAAAACACAATGTTTAGAAGCACAAATCACGGCAGTATCAAACTAAAAATGCAATAATCACCAATATACAAATAATGTGTAAATTTGCAACAAAATAAAGAACAGAAATAATTAAAAGTACGGAGCGCAAACAAAAACACGTCTTACTCCCACAAACTCAGAACTCTCTCTGTTAGGCTTTTTCATTATTCTGTAATTTGAATTTGACTCACGCTTTTGTCAATTTTTATATAAAATAAATAAATAAACCACAAAAGCTAGAGCTCTGAACATGTTCACAAATATTCGTGTACACCATACGCTACTAGTTAATTTTCTTCCGATATCAGGCGGCTGCCGGGTCTATGGAGTATGTTTGTAAGCATCAAACTCACCAATCAACTACTCTCTTAGCTCAAGATCTAGCTAGCGGTATTTTGCCCCTGGCTACTGGTGCTGGTCAAAACCGGTTTGGTGAATTTGTTTCTAGTCGTGCACTTTTGGATTCAGGTTCACAATTATTACAGCAAGATTGGGCCATCAATTGCAGGTTAAAAGAACAAAGTCATCTTCACCTGTCTATGGCTTAGGCGGTTTCAAGGTGGCTACTGATGGAAGTACAGTTTGCATCAGTCTACAGTCTTATAATTCAGAGTATTAATCAGCGTTACGGCCATAATAGTTTCCAATATAACTGGCAGACATCCTGTTGTGGTGTGAGCTTTAGAAATTGGAGCGTGCCGCAATTCATATTCCACTACGAATAGATAGGCTTATCGGAGTAAGCCTCATCTATGAGTTGCTCTATATGGGTCAAATCAAGTTGCTGCCTGCCCTGCCACTCTAACACAAGATTCGTTTTGGTTGGATTGAGTCGGGAGGCGGAGCTCACACCCAGAACACCGTACTTATTGCTTCGCAGGTGCCTTCAGAGCCATATCCAACATGACAGTTTTGTTCGGCGTGCTTAGTGTACTTACCTTTCAATTATGAGCTTCTCGGCACAGATTTCTCAATTTGGAAAGGAAATTCGGTTGCCCCATATAAAGACTAAATAATCAGCATTCATGAATTAATATTCTGAGTCCCAACAAATTTCACGTGTTCCACCCAAATTATTCGTTTAATATATGTCGAAAAGGAATCGCTTATAAAGTTTAATGATGGCAGAGAAATCATAAGAACCCTTGTTTGTGGATCAATAAAATTAATTGGGACGAGAGCTTTTCGATGTTGTGCGCAGGAATACCTAGTCTCAATTGAATTAAGAGCGCAACTCGAAAAATTATAATAGTTATGAGATTTCGGTAACTTGTGCTTTGCTCTCACCGAGCAGCGGCTCGTAGGTCGATCGTGCAGTTCAAGTAGGATTACTTCAGATCTACGAGATGCAATTTACACACATGCATTCAATCATAGAAACAAAAAAAACATTCAGATACGTTTTACGCTATGTGTGAATTTGTGAATTAATTTCGATTTAAGTTTAAATATTAATATACAAACGGCAATAGTTATTTCGAGTTTTGACTCAGCTAATTCGATTCGGCTTGCCCTATTGCCCAAAATATATAAACTTTTTGGGGTCTGCGACTCCTCCTTCGGCCTATTACATTTTAACCAAGCATTATACCCATTATAGCTAAATCTGGTAAAATGTATATAAAATTATTATAGATTACAATATTCCCATTAATTTCAAGGTTATCCTATGAAAATGGAGCCTTGAAAATTTGGCTTTGTTTGTTGAGTTTTCACAACCTAAGGTGACATTTTTTTTTCAGATCAAACTTATTGCGACATTAGAGGGCTTAAATGTTTGAAAGCAGGTAATGTATAGAATGAATCATCAATAAAATTAATTGAAGGTATATAATAATATCAGTAATATATGTGTATCCAAGGTGGCTCTTAATACACCGGCGATGGGCCAAACTGATGGCAACTTTTATCTTCATTTTAAGAGTTTAACACCTTAAGTAAGCAAGAGGGCTGTGAATAGCATATATTTCAAACATTCTATGCTGTGGTATTTTACCATAGAGAGAATCGTACATTCTTCCGCATCATTGCTGGCTGCTCAAAATTCTACTAGATGCCAGTATTTAAGGCGGGTATTGAATATTTCTTAGATCTTTGGGATTCAATTGGCCAGGTGTACAATTTTTTAAATGTTTCTGGAAAGGCAATCCCCATCCATTTCCTCGATGCAGCACGGAAATAGTCAGTGAAGTGCTACAAAACCCAAAATTTAATTGAAATCAACCAAAACAACTAAAGAAACTCAAATCGGGGGTCCTGATTAGGATCCCAGACTAATCGGCCTTTTTAAATGCATTTTACACTTTGCATAGACTAATACAATTATGAATTTTTAAAGAAAAAAACAAGTAAAAACGTTGCAGTCCGGCGTTACCGAAATACGCTACCGCTATTGCGGAATACTCATTCACGCCGCAAGCTCCCAGTACCATAACATTCCAAGAAACCAATTTACCAATTTGCCACAACCCTAATTATCACTAAATTTTGTATTTAGTATCATGTGTATTTAATATAATTTTGGTTTTGCTATATTCCAATTTATTACCATTCAGTTGAAAATATAATCAATATGCGGAAAATTTAATTAAAATCCGTTGAGTAACACAGAAGTTATTCAACAAAACGTTTGCTTTGCTGCACAGCGAACATTTTATTATGTTCTAAGAAATAATTAATACAATAGAATTCAGCGTAAATCTTATGCGCATTAAGTTACTTGGTTACCATGAGGTTCAGTGGCGTTGCTAATAGAAGTGACGCGCGCCGATCGTGGCACCCTTGGTTTGAGCCTCGGGTGAGTCGATAAATTTTAGAAATTTTACTTATAATTGGTTGGTTTGACAAGCACAGTGATGGTGTCGTGGTAGAGATGACGAATTTCGACTCGTGCAAGTAGGCGGAGGTTTGAATCTCGGATTTCCTATGTCGGCTTTTCTTTTATTTCTTAATTTTTTTGTTCTAAAATACATATATATTTTTTTATATTTATAATATTTGGTAACTCAATTAAGATGGTGAAAGCCCAAAAAGTCAATAAATTGTGTGTTTATAGGTCAAAAATAGTGGTTTAATTCTACTTGCCACGATCCCAGTGGGCTTAGACATATAATTTTTGACCATTGTAGGACAACGTAACTATGAATTTTGGACGCTTACACTCAAAAAATGCGATAATTACAAGGTATTTATGAATAGGTCACGCCCAAAAGGGGCGTAAATATTAAGACAAAAGGAATAATTTTTGGCCGATCGATAGAGGACGCCACCAGCAACCTACCAGTCTAATTTTGAAGCTTCTAACACTAAAACTGTAGGAGCTATAAACTCGTGTCGTTTGCCACGCCCCTGTGGGCATAGATATATCCTTGGGACGTAAATACAAGTATATATACCAAGTTTCAAGAGTCTAGCGTCAATAGTGTTCAAAATATAACAGAATATGTAAAATTAATATATATTCAGATCCGATTTGCCACGCCCCAGGAGGCGTGGATATATAACTTTTTGGTCTTATAGGGTCATAACAGTTACTCACGTGCCAAATTTTTTCGATCTAGCTTTAAATCTGTAGCAGATACAGTTTCACCCGATTTGCCACGCCCCCAGTGGCCGTAGATATATCCGACGTTGCTTATGTCAACGCGAGTATACATTCCAAATTTCAACTCTCTAGGACTGCTATAAGTAGTATTTCTGACATACAAGAAAATTCATTTTCCAATTTGGCACGCCCCTAGTGGGCGTATCGGGAAAATCTTGACTTTATCTGACGAGAGTATACACGAGTATATATTCCAAAGTCCACATTTCTAGCTTCAATAGCATAGAAATGTTTTCCGTCCATACGGACAGACAGACGGATAGCAAGACAGACATTACACAAACCCAATATACCAATTCCACTTTGTGAATGAGTGTACAAAATAAGTAACTTGTATAAAACAGAATTTTTGACGGAGGCCAACAGAATAGAGGCTCCGTGCCGCCGAGCGCCGCTTCTGCTAAAACCGCCGTTACTCTGCTTTAGTAAAGTAGTAGCAGATATTTCAAAATTATTTATTTTATGATTTCTTAGAATTTTCTAGATGATTTGAATGCTGGTAACACGTGGTTTCGGTAATTGGGCAAACATTTTGTTTAATAACTTACAGATTAATGAATTTTTGTTCAGCATTTTAAACTAAACTCTTCGTACGACCCCTTTTTATTATGGGGCTGGGCTGCACTGCGTCTAAGAAATAACAATGTTCTAAGAAATAACAAACACAATAGAATTCAGCTTGAATCATCAGTTAATTAAGTGACTCGGTTGCTATGAGTTGCAGTGGTGTTAATAATAAAATTAACGCGCGCTGATCATTTCCACCATTGGTTCGAACCCCGGCGAAATGGGTATTTATTCACATTCTATTATACCCTGAACCCATTAAAAATTGATAATCAGGGTATAATGGTATGTAACAGACAGAAGGAGGCGTGGCAGATCCCATAAAGTATACATAAATTATTTATCTTTCCTGATGTCGTGAGTAGAGTTGGCCATGGGCTGGGTTTTATCGTGTCACGTCGTGACACGATGGGCGCCCGCGTGCGCCCGCGTGGGCGCCCGCGTGCGTGTTCGTTCAGAGCAACGTGAACACGAAAAAACACGAACATTTTCAATAATGGATTCTGATGTTATGACAGAAATAAAACGTAACACTTTAAATTCGTTAGAAAAACGTTTTCAGCCGTCAATTGTGCATTATGTAGGACTTTTTGTATACCCTCCGTTTAAACATATTAGCCTCCTCAGTATCACTTCAACCTCTCAAGGGATAAGACGTGCTGCATCAAATATAAAAACAAAAGCAAAACCCCGCTACGCAAACGCAAAGCTTATCAGCAAACGCGGCAAAAGCCCAAAAACAACAACCATGAACGAACCATCCGATAGAAGCAAAACCTACAAAACACAACTAAACGAGCCAAAATACATTGTACTAAAACGGAACGACAACAAATCATTCGAAAAAGTGTCACCGTTTATCATAAAAAAAACCATAGACTATGCATGCGGAGGAGAAGTTGAAACATGTAAAAAAACAAGAGATGGCTCCCTGCTTATTAAAACTAAAAACAAACTGCAAGCACTGAAACTAATTGCGCTAAAAAAAATGAATAATCTCGATATCACTGCAACAGAACACAAGACTTTAAACACAACCAAAGGCGTAATATATTGCAAAGAACTACGAAACATAGCTGAAAGCGAAATACTGGAAGAATTAAAACCACAGAACGTAATCGAAGTGCGCAAAATTCTAAAAAAAACAAACAAACAACACAAACCAAGAACAAACCTCACTTGTCGAAACTGGTCTCATAACAATTATATTTTCAACTCACAAACTACCCGAATTAATAAAAATTGGCTACGAAACCGTCCGTGTACGACCATATATCCCACTCCCGCTGCGGTGCAAAAATTGTCTCCGCTTTGGACACCCTACCGCTATCTGCAAGAGCTCCGAAATATGCAAAAACTGCTCAGAAGCAAAACATACAAATGAAGGGGAACTCTGCAAAAATACGCAAAACTGCCTAAACTGCAAAAATAACCCCCAAATTGACCACCAACATAGCCCACTCGACCGTAAATGCCCCACCTTCCTCAAACAACAAGAGCTAACAGCAATAAAAACCACCGAAAAAGTTGATAACAAAACCGCACTCGATATATATCACAACAGGCACAATCAACCAACGCCAAACACATCAACACCAACACAAAATTCAGCCAATACACAATGCTCACATGCACAAATCATTACTACGCAGCAAGCAGCAAGCACTCCATCTACGATCTCCCCCCTGGAGAAAGTATTTACAGATATAAAAAAAAGGTATCAACCTAACTCCAGTGTAACAGAAGATATGGAAACAGACAGTAACCCTCCCCACACGGAAATCAAATCATATCTATCACAGTCAACTGAAGATCTAAAACTAAGAATAGTTACCAAAGATAAATCTAGCCCTCTAACAACTAACTTTAAGCCCTCTAAACCAAAAACAAAATCAAAACCCACAACCAAAAACCTTCATAAAAACAATAGTGATAGCGAATCTATCTAAAACAAAACAAGTAAATAGAAAACAACTTTATACCAAACTCATACTCTATACTTTAACCTTTAACTCAAAACAAATCCAAATACTCAACCCAAGACCCCAAATCATAAAAATATAGCAATGCTTAAAATAATACAATGGAACATGAAAGGATACAGAAACAACTGTAACGAACTGCTAATTATAATAAAAAAATACTCCCCACACATAGTATGTCTCCAAGAAACCCACTTTTACAAAACATTTATCCGCATAGCTGTATTGGTGTAAACTTTCAAATTTACACCAATACAGCTTCCAACCGATTTGGCGGTGTAGCCATATTGGTCCACAAATCCATAGAACATAAGACACTAGATCAACCTACACAAATAGAAACGCTCGGAATCGAAATTATGTCTAATAGGAAAATTAACATTATTTCTGTATATATCCCTTCCACCAAAACATTTTCACCTAATGACTTAACCGAACACTTTATACCACGCACTAGCAGAACCAACCAAATTATTCTAGACGATTTCAACAGCAAACATCACAGCTGGGGATCAGCCCAAGATAACCGGAGAGGACGTACCCTATCAGTTCCTGCAAAACGCCAATCTCACTATACTTAATGACGGATCACCAACACACTTCTCCACTCACAACACGTTCACACATATTGACATCTCAGTATGCTCCCCTCAATTAACTCCCTTCACCAATTGGAAAATAATCAATGACCTTCATGGCAGCGATCATTTTCCAATTTTATTATCCTTGTTCCCACAGCCCCAATCCGACAACTTCTCCCGTCCCCTCTTCAAAATAAAAGAAGCCAACTGGCCATTATTCACCAAACTAACTAACGACCTAAACGAACTTACACCTAGAACTTCTAACATTAACAAAGAAGCTGCAATAATTAATAAAATAATCCTACAATCCGCTCACCATAGTATACAATAAACAACCCCTCACACCCACAACAAAAACACCCCCTGGTGGAATAAAACATTGACCAAACTTAGGTCCAACAAATTTATAACTTGGCGAAATTTCACACGCAATAGCACCACTGACAACCTTCTCAACTACAAAAGAGCTAAGGCCCTCTTCCGGAGAGAGCTTAAAATATCCAAATCTAAAGCTACCACTGACTTCACATCCAAAATAGAACCCAACACCCCCTCCGACAAAATCTGGACTAATATCCGACGGCTCTGCGGGCTTAACACTACCAAAGCCATTCATTGCATTATAGATACAACCAACAACTCACTATCAACAGACACAAACTACATAGCCCTCTTGTTTGCCCAACATTGGTCCGACTGCTCCAACGACCAAAATTTTAGCAATAGCTTCATTACCAGCAAATATGCTGACAACTCTATCAATTACTCACCCAGTTCTAGAGCACAAGCTATAGAATCTGACATCACACTAATTGAACTACTAGCAGCGTTACACACCCTCAAAGGTGCAACTCCCGGCCTAAACAGAATCTTTTATCCTATGATAAAAAATACCTCTTACGTCCTTAAAGCCAGAATTACAAACCTCTTCAATACTATATTCAACAACACCATCCCACAATCCTATAAAACCAGCCTTGTCATTCCTATAATAAAACCCAAATCCAACAAAACACTCATAACCAGTTATAGACCCATCTCCCTTAACTGCTGCATATCCAAAACCTTAGAAAAAATAATAGCCAGGCGCCTTTGGTGGTTGGTATCGAAAAACAACTACATCCATCCCAACCAAACAGGCTTCAAATACGGCAAATCTGTCACAGACGGTCTGCTCTTTGCAGACCACCTGATAACGAAGTCGCTAAGAAGCAAAAAGCACGCCTCTATCATTGCCCTTGATTTCTCAAAAGCCGTCAACAGAGTCGGTGTCCACCCAATAATAGACCAATTAAACCGCTGGAAAGTTGGACCAAAAATCATACAGTTTATACGGAATTTCATGGCAAAGCGGAAAATTTTAGTTAAAATAAAAAATGTCAAAAGTAATCCCTATCCTCTTCAAAACGGCATTCTCCAGGGATCGCCAATATCCGTCATCCTTTTCCTAATCGCCTACAACAGACTCTCCCACTTAATCAGCGTACAAAAAGAAATCCATTTCACCGCCTACGCCGACGACTTTTACCTTATCATCCCTAACAAAAAAATCAATCCTGCAACCTCGACCAACTCTTTTCCAACATATGTGAGTGGTGTTCATATTCAGGAGCATCACTATCAGTAGAAAAATCTCAACACCTTCATCTTTGCCGCAAGCAAAACTGCATCTGCAGCATATCATGCAACAACACCCCTATTCCCTCAGTTACCAAAATGAAGATCTTAGGACTCACCATTAACAATATATATAGATGGGACACGCACATCAAACAAATTCTGCCAGCCTTAAACAACAAACTTAACATCATTAAACGCCTAGGAAGCTCTAAGCTAAACTGCAATACATACACTATATTAAATGTAACAAAATCTATATTAATTCCGAAAATTGACTACGCACTGCTCATCTACGGGTATGCTCCCAAATCAACCCTCAATAAACTCAAAACTTTATTTAATGCCGCAATCCGCATATCAGCACTACGCTCAACACCTATCGCTAACCTACTTTTCGAAGCAAACATACCTACAATAGAGCAAAAAAGAGACCTGATCACAGCTAAAGCCTACAAAACACTCCTACATAGCTTAAACTCACCGCTCCACAGTTACACTAAACAGAAGGACAGCCAAAAAAGGAACAAATTGACGTCAACAATAGCAAAAAACCATAGCATTATGTAAAGAAACCAACGTTCCCTACCTTCCCCTCCCAAGCAAAACCACCACACCCCTATGGCTATTCCCCCCCTCTGTCATCAATACCACACTACATAGACGGAGCAAATCCAACACACCACCAAGCACATTCAGACAACAATTTCTTGAAATCAAAGAGAAATACAACAACAACATAAATCTGATCAAAAATAGACTTGGAAAGTATATAATTTGCTCCGACTCCCTCGCATCCATAAAATCCATTCGCAATATTAACAACAATAGCCTTTATCCCACAACTATTAGAACCCTGCTTACCCAATCTGACTCAAAAATAAAACTTCTTTGGATCCCTAGCCACTACGGCATTAAAGGGAACGAGTTAGCCGACAGTGCAGCCAAAGACACATTTTATATGCCCCTTCACTATACCCCTAACTTTAACACTACAGACATAAACAAACTCCTCAAAAACGAACTCTCAAAAAAACTTAAATTGAACATAGAGCTCTGCAACCGATGGTACCAGAGATTAAATCAAACCTATCCAACACGTCAAACTACCTAAAAAATATAGACCAAAATAGCATCACACGCAGTGATCAAATAAAATTTCTAAGGCTAAGACTAGGCCACACAAGAATCACACAACAGCACTATAACAACCCTAACAACACCCTTCCTTGCCCCAACTGTCACACAACCGCAAACATCAATATAATACACATTCTCTGCGACTGCCCCGCAACCTCTAACCTGCATACCCAAATCTTCCAAAACACCTGCCCCCTATCAATCCTAGCAAACCCAACCGAGATTAACATCCGCAAGATAATTGAGTTTCTTAAAAAATCTAAAACATACCACCTACTATGAAAAAGATTAAATAAAAACAAAATGAAATGTAAATATAGAAATTATGCTATTATAAAATAAAATCTGCCGAAGGCCCTGCTGCCAGTGCTTAGCCTTAAGTTAGAGTTAATTTTATATTAATTGTAACTTCTTAATAAATAAATAAAATATTAGCCTCTTAAATCCAGATCAAAAAGAGCAAGTGCTGGCCACTGTTCGAGCTATGCTTGTAGACTGTATGGAATCCGTTAATAGTTCTGTAGAATCGCCCCCTAAAAGGTGTACACCACCTACTCATTTATTTGCTGAATTTTTAGACAGTCAACAAACTAATTCGTTAGAAAAACCCGTAATCGAACAAGAATTAGAAAACTACAATGCCATCCGTCCACTGTGGATGTATTACGTTTCTGGAAAAACTCGATTAATAAAGGGCTACGGGTACTAGCCCGAAGAGTATTAAGTATTCATTCAAGTATATTATTTTCAACATCGGGGCCAATTTTAAATGAGCGACGTACTCGACTTTGACAAACTATTATTTTTGTACAAAAACTTGTAAATTATAATATATGATTGTTATACATATTGAAAATTGAACGCAAAAACGTGAAAATTTAATAAAATATTTGAAAAAAGGAAAAACAAAAATCAAGTAAAAAATTTCGTGTTGGGCCGTGTTGGGTCGTGTTTCCAAAATTTTGGAGCGTGTGTGTCTGTGCGTGTTTGGGATTTTCAATTTTGGACCGTGTTGGGCTGGACCGAAAAATTGCAGTCCATGCGACATCTCCTTCTGCCTGTTACATACATTTTCACAGAAACATTATACCCTGATTCCCCATTTTCAATGGTTGCAGGGTATAAAAACTGACTTACTACGCGGTAAAAACGCGGAGTACTTCAGTCGAGGTTGATGTCAATAGCAGTCAGTAGTGTTTTTGAGTGATTTCTTTTTGTTTTTCAGACTTATTTCCGATTTTTGCGCGAAAATTTCTAGGGAAGCCTAGACACGTTTAGGCATACAGCATGAGGTGCATTCACTCTAACAGATGTTAGTAGTACTGGAAACTACTGCAGGCAATCAGCTGCTTACCATATACTGGTGTGTTGTTGAGTCTTAGCAAGGTCAGCAACCTAACTTCTGTAGTGAAGTTCGAGCTACTGAAAGTAATTTCGGGCTTGTGATTTTTTTTTTGTATTGTAAAGTGTAATTTTGCCCAAAGGCACAGGCTTCTCAACTTAGTAGTCGGAGCATAAATGGAGGCCATCATGGAGGACGAGCTGTAAGCTTTCGCACGCCGCTCTACGTTGCTGGGTCCTCGGGTCAACATATCATCAAAGAGGTTAATAAAGTATCTTGAAGTCCAGATTGATTTACCGCGAGTATTTGGAATATATGCATAAAAAATCAGCCGATTCCTGTAGAGCTCTCTCTCTCTCTCGCATCATGCTGAACACGTAGGGACCAAAACAACAACGACACCTTTTTCTGATGAGCGTCATGCAGTGCCAATCCGGTCAAGAGCAACTGCCACTCCCACCTACAGCCGAGGTATACATGGCACCTACCGATTAAGCGCAATCCGAGTCAGCTGCACCTTCAGGGTAGTCTCTGATGACGCGGCACTCGTCATAGCCGAAATGCTTCCACTGGAGGACTTGGTCGCCGAAATTGTAGAGCGGAGTACAACGCAAAATCCTGTCATGGCTCACACAACCCAATCAGGGCGAACAGCATATCGCGATGGCAGAAGCTGGAAGACCTCGACGAAAGGACGATGGATACATGCGCTCATATCGGAGCTTGAGCCCTGGGTCAATCGTAAGCATGGCGAAATTAATTTCGAAGATTCTGTCTGGACACGGATGCTACCTGAAGAGGTATGGCCATGAGGATACTGGCGAGTGCTCGTTTTGCTGGAGACCTGATCAAAGACGGCAAACATGTAATTTTCGAATACGGACGTTTCCTGGAGGAGAGGTGACGACTAGAAGCAGCTGTCGTTCGCTCAATCAGAGCGGATAACCTCGTCGAGACGATGCTTGAAACTAAGGCCCTCCCGCAAGCACTAACACTATTAGTACAATTGGATTTTTTTTAGGTTTAGGTTTAGATTTTTAGTTTAGTTTAAGAGTAGTGACTCTTAAACTAAACTAAAAATCTAAACCTAAACCTAAAAAAAAATCCAATTGTACTAATAAGCAGTAAATAAAAAAAAGAATTCAAACAAGTAAGGAAACTCCCGGCGCCCGACTAGGAAATACCCTCAGCCTCGCCTATCGTAGATTTTAAATGTACTTTACAGTTTCCATAGAATATTTGATAATTTTAAATTTAACTAATATTTTATAATTTTAAATTAATTACAAAAAAAATAAAAATAAAAAACTTGCATAAAAAAAGTTTTGACGATAACTTAGAGAATCGAACCCTGGTCTTCTTCGCCGCTTCAACACACAATATCAATGTTATTCTTATTTTATATATATTATATATATATATATATATATATATATATATATATATATATATATATATATATATATATATATATATATATATATATATATACAGTATGTACATACATACATATGTATATGTATATTGCAAGCAACGCATACATACACACGCAGACGCATACGCTCTGCTAACTGCGCAGTTTGCTCAGCGACTGCGCTGGGCCAATATGTGCATGTTATGGGAAATTAAATGCTTAATAACTTTTTTTGAAGATCGACTTTCTTAATCAAACTTGCGCAGAGTAATCATATTATATATATATTTGTGTGTACAAAAGCACAAGTCTCTAGTATTTGAAATACGTGTTTTGGAAATTTGGGCGAAGTTTGCGTGGCATCCAAACTTAAACAAAAATCAAAATTGTATAAAGGTCTCGTCAAACGAAATACAAGATTTGGAGTCTCTAACTATAAAGATAGTTGTAGAAGATATTATTTTAAAACTGAAAATCGATTTTCGTTTTTAATCTATAAAAAAAAAACGAAAAGAGTTATCAAAATATTACCTTATATGTTCTGAGATCGACCTGTTCAAACATACCTGAGCAGACTCAACAGGCACCCCAATATGCATAAAACTAATTTCTACCCTTACATTGTTACTCTCTCAGATATTTATCTTTAATTTTAATGTCGGGAAATCCGTAACTACTTTAAACTAGAGCTGGGAAACCATCCATCCCTTGATATCATCGATAATATCGATGTGTCGCGATATATCGATGGACTTTTGTCAACATCTATATATCGCCATTTCAATGTGAGTGTCAAGGTTTTTTATTAAAGCAAAATTATAAATATTTTATGCGCGTTTGGTCATTTAGTAAATATGTAATATTCATAACATAGATTCTTATTAAATTGGTAGCTCCTCTTCACAAATGGACAAATTTGTCGTTTCATCAAATAAGTATTTTATACCCTGCAGAGAGGGTACATTTCGTTTAATAAAAATTTGTCATAAACTAAACTGAACGCATTTATCACGTTTTAGATCAAACCTGCAATGCTTCCACTACTTCTATGACAAATGATTGAACCGTATTGCAATGTAACGAATAAAAACTCCGAGCTCTGGCCAAAAAGATCGTGTCATCCAATAAAAAACTACAAAATATCTATATTAATTACACCAGTCTGCACATTCTCTACCTTTAATGGTACACATAAATCAAAGTCAACTTATCGAAACTTATCGATAATTTGAATGAGTAATCGAAAATATGACAAACTCGTACTGCGTATGTTCTTCACGAGTATACATGTCAAAGATCTCTACCTTGCGTTTATAAAGAGGGACGGACGTGCGAACACGTATTCGACTCAGCTCGTCGAGCTGATCAAGAATATAAATACTTTATGGAAACTGCGCAGCCTTTTTCAGTTACATCGATTTTCAGAATATATTTATACATATACAGTCAAGTCTCGATAATTCGAAATGACAAGGGAACGAAATTTTTACGAATTACAAAGGTTTTCGATTTACCGGGTTTTCCACATAACGGGGTTTAAAATATCAAAATATGAATATGAATTGGTGGGGATTTTATATTTCACGTCCTTTCAACAATTTTAACTTATTAAAAACATATAAAATACACATTCATTTCAATATTATGTATTTAAAAACAAAATTAAACATAATCAAAATCATATTAACGAAAAATTACTTTTGGATATTCAGGTGGCTTTTGACGTTTTATTTGACAGCGTGCGGGTGTCCCATAATAAATTCGTTTCTCTTAAGAATTGAAGTTAATGTTGATGGAGCAATTCCGAATTGTTTTGCCACATACATTTTTTTTGCTCCATTATATTGATATTATGTCTGGTTTTTGCGAAATTGATAGTGTCGAACGTTTACTTAACATTTTTACGAATCGTCTTCACGCTTCAAACTAATGTAAATCAAATGAGAGACCAACGAAATTTCGCATATGAAGCGGCATAAAGGCGCCATGCATAATAGTCTGCGAGATCTAACGGTAGTTTAACTTCCAGCAAAATCAAGCATTACGAATTACAAGAGGTTTCGAAACGAAATTACAAATTATAAGAGGCAAGATCATCGCCGAGTAGGCAGAAAAACTTCGAATTAACGAGGAGATCGAAATGTACATATATATTTTTACGAATTAACGAAGTTTTTTCAAGGGACCAGCAGTTTCTTACGAAATATTGAGGTTTTCGATTTAGCAGGGTACGAATTATCGAGACTCGACTGTATATATATATGTTGGAGAATCAGTCATATTATTCTCGTTTGACATTGCTTTAGCGCAGCGAGTTTCGATCACACTGAGATCCCGAACATCACACACTAACTGACTGTTCCTCTAATCATCTTGTGCTTTGTAGAAATAAAACAAACGACTTCTGTTTGTCGTGACGTCTTCATACATAATGAATCGGTCTTTCTTTATTCAAAATTGACTTAGCCTAAAGTTCATAAGAGAGTATATAGTTCTGTCGCTCAAAGCAGCGGCAGAACGGGAGTATATAGCGTGTCATATGTATTTGTATATATTATTATATGCACATGTAGAAGGCATATACATTGACATGCGTTTAGGACCGATTGGTCAGAACGTCATAGTGCTTACGCTGCGGATCTCACGCTGCGGGCCAGTCCACATATAAGCGGCTGATCATATTACAGCACTTGGCGGTGGTTATGTTATGTAAACAAAGCGACAAAGTGTCTCTATGTTTATGCGCTTGGTACTCTAACGTTTAATTAGGGCATATGACCACTTTACATATTGTATACACTACAATGTGGTGGGCATATGCTTATTTTGCATATAACACACTACACCTCCCTTTTTACAGAAATAACGTAATATTAATATGAAGTTATTTAGTATTATATTGGAGTTATATTTAATAACTATTGGAGTTATATTTAATTTATATAATGAAATATATATTTTTATGTTTGTATTATGTATGTTTGTATTATTATTATTGTATATATATAAATTTTTTTTTTTTGTGTTGTATATATATATTTTATTTTGTGGATGTAGGTATTGAAATATGTATATGTAACAGAAATTTTGTTTGTTAATAATTCATTTCCAAGTTTATTTTTGAACTTTTAGCCTATCCTTATGAACTTTTTGTTTCTTATTCTTGTCATCCCTAATTGTAATATTATCTTTATTATCTATAGCTATTACCTCAAATGGTCCTATATATGTAGGATCTAATTTGTGTCCTGCGTCATTTTTTAATAGAACTTTATTTCCTATTTCTATGCTTACATCTGATATTTTATTGTCGTATTGCTTTTTATTTCTAGCTTTACTATTGTCTAGAGCTATTCTAGCTCTTTTATAAGCTATTTCTAATCTAAACTTAACTTCTTTAGCATAATCATCTACATTATATAATGGGTCTATTATAGTGGTTTTATTAAAATCTATGAACTGTCTTGGTAATCTTCCAAATAATAGTTCGTATGGACCATAGTCGTGTGTTACCGAGGGTGTTGTGTTGAAACAGTATGTGAAATATTGTATCCAAACATCCTAATCGGTTTTGTCTGCAGATATATATGAACGAACATATTCATTGAATGTCCTATGACTTCGTTCTATTGTACCTAAGGTTTGATGATGATGTGCAGTAGACGTTATGTTGTCTATCTTTAAATATTTGCACAAGTCAGTTATTACTGAATTCTTATATTCTGTTCCCATGTCCGTAATGAACGTCTTCATTGGACCGTACTTTAGAATAAAGTTTTCAAATATAGCCTTGGAAACAGTTGTTGCACTTTTATTTGGAATTGGAATGGTTACTAAATACTTAGTAAATCGCATATTAGCGTAACTGCATATTCATTACCATTCTCTGAGCGTGATAGTGGACCTATAGTATCTACTATCACTCTGTCAAAAGCTATAGTTGGTGTTTCAGTTATAATCATTGGGGTCTTTATATGAGTTGTTATTTTGGATTTATGGCATTTTTGACATTTACGTACGTACTCTTTGATATGACGAGTCATATTTTTCCAATAGTAATGTCGTTTTATTTTAGCTAGCGTTCTTCTAATGCCATTATGACCTCCTTGAGTTGGATCGTCATGAAATTTAGACAGTATCGCTTCTTGATCTTTTTTATTTTCTATTAGGGTCACCGGCTTGAGTAGCGCTACTCTTAAAATATTCAATATTTTATTGCCCATATTTTTGAAAGATTCAATTGAAATTAATTCAAAGATCTTATCGCTCGGTGCCACTTTGAGTTGGCTGATATTAAGTATACCGGCTTGCATCTCAAGCCTTTGGAAGAACTGACCTAAGTCAAGATTTCCATTGGTGTACAAATCGCTAACATCAATTCTTGCTATTATTTTTCTTCCATGTTTCAAAAAACATATCTGATTTTTTATTAGCAAGGCCACTACTTTCCGTACTTCGTCATTACGAATGACTTCATATACGTTGGGCTTAGAAGCGTTGTCAAGAGTTTGCATTGACAAATCTTCTTGATCTTTTCCTGCGCAGGATTTTTTCTGTCTATACTGTTGCCTGGTAGTGACTTTCAGGACTTTTCTATGTACGTCTTTTAAATCGGATATTGTAATCCTTGATAATGCATCTGCTACGAAGTTGTCTTTTCCCTTGAGATACTCCACTGTGAAATCGTATTCTTTTAGTTCTAGTCTCATTCTAGTTAGTTTTGAACTTGGATTGGTCATTGAGAACAAATAGGTTAATGGTCTGTGATCTGCTTTTACTGTGAAATGTTTTCCATATATGTATGGTCTGAAATATGTAATTGCCCAGTGGATAGCTGCTAACTCTTGTTCTGTAGTTGATTTGTTGCTTTCACGTTTAGTGAATGAGCGTGAAGCATATGCAACTGGGAGTTGTTTATCTCCATAGTTCTGTGTTCGGACAGCTCCACAAGCGTTTTTACTTGCATCAGTAATTATGCAAAACTCTTTATCCAAATCTGGATATTTCAATAATATGGGTTTACTTAAAGCTTTTTTAAATACTCGAATTCAATTTGGCATTCATCTGGACCATTGAAATTTGACATTTTTTTTACATAATCGTGTTATGTGCCGTGAATAATCGGCGAAATTTTTGACTATAGACGTCTATAGTAATTGCAAAACGCAACGAATCTTCTAGCGCTATCCGCGTCTGTAGGGACTGGATATTTTTCGATGACGTCATATTTTTTATCATCGGGCAGTATGCCTTGATCAGTATACTTGTGACCTAGAAAAGTCACTTGGTGCATAAAGAATTTACATTTTTCTGGATGTAACTTAAGGTTGTTTTTTCTACATAGTTCAAAAACGTTTATTAAGTTTTTGATCATGTGGTTTTCCGAACAACCGATGACTATTAAGTCATCCATATACAAGAATGCTTGCGAAGGGTCGAGTCCAGAAAAAGATATTGTCATCATTCTTTGAAAAGAATTTGGCGCTATTTTAAGACCATATGGTAGTCTTGTGAATTGGTACGAGCCACTGCTCGTTGAAAAGGACGTTAGTTCTCTAGATCTTTCTTTTAATTCTATTTGATGGAATCCAGACATTAAGTCTAGACATGAAAAGTATTTGGCTCTACCTAACTGGTCGAGAATGTCATCGATTCTGGGAAGTGGAAATTTATCCGATAGGAGTTTTTTATTGATCTGGCGGTAATCTACTACTAATCGCCATCTTTTTGTATCAGAACCTGGTAGACCTTTCTTAGGTACCAGCAATATTGGGCTATTATATTCTGAGGTGGATGGTTCAACTATTTTATCTAGAATGAGCTTTTCAACTTGTTTATTGATTTCTTCTTTGTGTGCGTGTGGAATTCTATAGTTTTTGGTGTATACTGGATTATTATCATTCAATCTTAGTTCTTGCTTATAAAAATTATTTGTTGTTATTGATTCGGTTTCAAGTCCGAATATGTCTGTATACTGGGTGCATAAGTCTTCAAGTTTTGTTTTGAATTGTGGTGGAAAGTTTTTTGTAAGTTTTTTTATGACATCTTCGTGTCTGTTTTTGCTAATTTCTCGGACTACGTCATAGTCACTTAGCCTTTCGGTTTTTATATTATTAATGTGTATTATTTTGGTTACACTTGTTGTATTTAGGACTCGGACAACAATATTTTCTTTACTGGATATAGTATTTCCAATAAATATTCCTTTCTCAATTTCTTGATTCGGAATTAGAACAGTTTGTTCTGTCGATTCTAATTTAATCTGTCGGACTACTTCAGTGCGGGCTGGAAGTAAAATGGCATTGTTATCACAACTATGTGTGATGGGTATTTTTATTTGTAGGTTTAAATTATCTGGCCTAATTATTAGAGTGTCACTAGTATGTGTACAATCTAATAGGCAATTGAATTTTTTTATGAAGTCTATACCTATAATGCCATCGCTAGGGATTGGAAAGTTTTGTTCAACTAAGTGATAGTTGTGTGGGATTATGTACTTTCCTGTAGATAATTCTACGAATGCTAAACCTTTTGAAAAAACTGAACCTTCACCGATTCCTGATATTTTAGTTGATATGTTAGTGTTAACATTGTCAAAAATATCGACATTTTCTTTAATTATTGAAATGTCTGCACCAGTGTCTACTAAAAAAGTGAGAGAATTGTTTGTGCTTAAGTTTTTTAGTTTTATAAATAATCCTGAACTAAGATTGATGTTGTATACTATCGCACACTCTGAATATCTTAAGGGATTTATTCGTTTCCCGAACTACTTTCTGCAGTTCGTATGTTTTTTGTTTTGTTTTGGGGATTATGGCCTCTGTTCGAGTTACCACGGCCTCTAGAGTTTCCTCTATTTTGGCCTCTATTGTTCCCTCTATTATTATTATTGTGATTGTAATGGTAATTACCTCTATTTTGGTAATTACCTCTGTTTGAGTTATTGTAACCGCGGTTATTGTAACCTCTTTGGTTACCGCGACTACCGTTGCCTCTGTAATAAAAGACAGTGTTGGCGCTTCCCGTAATCTCTGTGCTGCAATGGATATATTTACCCATTACATCATTAAAATTACCGAAATTTTCAGCTTCTGGTATTATACGCAACTTTTCATGTTCACAGTTGTGAATCAGAGCTGATATCGACTCTTTGGTCGAAAATTTATCAGCATTTCCTGGGTCTAAACCTTCGTCAATGTACGCTGCTTCTAGCTTCTTGCGCAGACTGTCAATATCAGTCATATATTGCGATGCTGTTTTACCCTTTTGCTTTATATTTAGTAGTTTTGCTTTGATAACATCAGAGGACTCTCCTTTAACGTTATCATTGAGTTTCCTAATAATATCCTGGATTGTTGTTTCCTTTTGTACTTTATAAAGGATTGTGCCGGTTATCTTTGATTTGATAACTTCAACGGCTAGATCTTCTTCATCTCCTTTAGTCCTATCAGTGATTCTTAACGCTGTTAGAAAGCGCTGGAGTTGAGACTTGTCTCACATATTGACGGTCTTTTTCTACCGTTGACGTCATGATTACTTCGTTTCCTATATCCCCTGAATGTTTTTGTTCAAGAATTGATTCTGGCTCGATATCCATTAATACCGACTCATCAAATCTGGCTGGTGTGTTAATTATATTCAGAATAAATAGTTGTAGGCTATGTCTTTCCGATATATATCTAAGATTTTCTCTTAATCTTTTCAACACATCATTTACTTGCGTTACGTGCAATTGCGTTAATCTATTTAAATTAGTATGTACTATCTCACGAATATTATTATATGATTTTATCATACATTGAACGTGTTTTACTTTCGTTGTGTTTGAAATCGGTGCACATTTATTTAGGCACTTAAACGATTTGTCAAACTCAAGACGTTCAAGTTTAATAATGGACGATATTTCGTTCCATTCCATTAGTCGATGAGATGTATGTATATATATTTTTTTTTTTAAACCTTATCTAGCTCATTGGCTCGACTAAGGTATCTCTTTCTGAGCGTTCTTTTGTATATCAGATACGCTTTTAGTATTAGATTTAATGCCGTGAGTACGACTAGTACGATTAAAAGCTGAGTTTGGGCGCCTAGGTGTGGTGTAGGATCCACAAAATCTATGACGTTAATCACGTCTGCTGTGCTATCTTTTACCTTGGACTCATGGCCACCCATTTTGAAATTAGGAAGCTCACTTAAAAAATTTACGAACTAAAATTTAATAAGAGTCGTCCTAGGGTCGTGTTGGTCAATTCGAAGAAGGAAACAAACAGTTCATAGAATGAAAACAAATCCTGAATTAAAGGCAAACTCGAAATTTAGTAGTTGGAACGTGATTTAATAATTTGATACATATACATATATAAATGTTCCACTTTAAACAAAAATTAAAGATAATTTTTTTTTTTTTTTTTTTTTTTTAAATGCTTAATGATTTCCTACCTATTTTGTCGTATGACTTTACGGGCCATACTTTAGCGAGCAATGCAGTTATCGTTTCCGCTTACAATATTTTTCTTAAGTTTAGATATAGTTAATTTTTCTTCCTTTTACATGTCCCTACCTAATGGTTCGTATAGCTTTACAAGCTATACTTCTATCGGGCAGATAGGATTCCGCTCAATTTTACAATTTGTTATAATTATAAAAAAAATATGCATCGCAGTGCATTCAAAAAAAAATGTGCGACGCAGCGCATAGTTTTTTAATTTATTATTTTGGTGGGCGCTCTTTGTAGCGCTATCGGTCCTACTGCCTTCAGGGCGTCCACGTTGCTGCATCAGCTGGTCGTCGCCGGTTTGCTACGCTGATGCTCCTTCGTAGGCGTAAAAGGCGGCTTGCCTTTCACGCTTGTTGATCAGTCCGTTGCTGTTTTCTCGTGCAGGTGCATTCGCTGGCGTCGCTGGCTTCGATGTGCTGAGCAGCGCAGTCACACGCCTTAAGGGCGGATCTGTCGCTTGGATGAAGCTCTCGTTGAATGATGTTCCTGATGTCCTTCGGCACGCAGTTGTAGCTCGCGACGTCTTTGTGCGGTTAGCGAGAGACTTGGGCTGGCATCACTGGCTGCGATGACTTTGGAAGTTGTTTGCTTTATATCACGTGTTGTTGTTGTTGTTGTAGATCTCCGGGGCCTATGGTTCCAGTTGCTGACGCTGCGGTCACCGCCGCTGGTGTTACCTTAATCCCAATGGCTGGCGTCACAATTGAAGCTTTTGGTATATGCAAAAATTTCGAGGGCATGGTTTTCACAGTGACAAAGATTTATCAGATATCGACGCACTCGCTTTGCTTATTGACAAATTCAATCGCTGCCAATGTATTTTTGTTCCATTTAAAATGTTCTTTGTGTATTTTATGCACTGCACTTATTGAATATGCACTTGTTAATTGGTATCTTGTTTAAGCACAACATCGTTGCCTTGGAGACCTTGGACACACATTGTTGCAATGGTCCTGTCACGGTCGCCATGTAGAAATAAAACAAACGACTTCTGTTTGTCGTGACGTCTTCATACATAATGAATCGGTCTTTCTTTATTCAAAATTGACTTAGCCTAAAGTACGTAAGAGAGTATATAGTTCTGTCGCTCAAAGCAGCGACAGAACGGGAGTATATAGCGTGTCATATGTATTTGTATATATTATTATATGCACATTCAGAAGGCATATACATTGACATGCGTTTAGGACCGAATGGTCAGAACGTCATAGTGCTTACGCTGCGGATCTCACATATTATAGCACTTGGCGGTGGTTATGTTATGTAAACAAAGCGACAAAGTGTCTCTATGTTTATGCGCTTGATACTCTAACGTTTAATTAGGGCATATGACCACTTTACATATTGTATACACTACAATGTGGTGGGCATATGCTTATTTTGCATATAACACACTACAGCTTACCGAAATATACTCGGCGATACCTACAGACGCTGTCGCCCCCGCTACAACGTGACTTCTCCAATCTACAAAAGATGAGCCTCATACTACAATTGAGGTTTCTTGTGAAATACCCAAAGACGTACCAATAGACATTCAATGCGTCTTTCTTACACACATTGCTAGCACGCGCCGTTACGGCGGGCGGTCACACATTCAAACTACTTACACGGCCATCCTGACCACAACACGACCTCGTGTGATTCCATAAAAATGTTTTATTACATATGATGAACATTAACATTTCATTTTTCATACAATTTTATCAATTACAACTACAACATTTTACGCTCAACTCTTTGTTTCATTCTTAAATTAAAATAAGATTCATCTTCTTTTTTTTGTTTTTTTCATTATCATAAACTCAACTGATTTCAAATTCCATCAACTTATGCGCCACACGCCATGATCAATACATTTGTTTTGCACTTGTGCTTGCATTATGACAAATTCTTTCAAGTTATATAAGCAGCCTTTCAGGCATACATACTGTCTGTTTCAACAGTTTCACATTGAATCATTTCCATTCTGTCTGTTTCAACAGTTTCCTTTTACTCCTCTGGCAATTTTCTTATATCTTCGTGAGCATACTTGTACTTTCTATTATTTGTCAATGATCTAAGCATATATCTATCTCCGTCTAACAATTCACCTATTTGTAACGGTCCTCTTAACTTTGGACTTAACTTTGTTTGATGCCTTTCTTCATTCCTTAACAACACAAAATCTCCTACTTTGTATTCAATAACCTTAGCCTTGGTTTTATCAAAGCTCGCTTTGCTATATGCTGCAGCTGCCGCTATATTTTGTACCGTTCGAGTTCTTGATTCTGCCATCTCAACCTCTTGTGTTATTTCACATGGTTCAAGCAACCCCAACGGACGATAAACAATTCCAAAGGACTTGCCTTTGTCACTCGACTTACAGTACAATTCAAGGCTAACTGTACCTCGCCCAAAGCGTCCTGCCAAGCTCTACTGCTAGTCTCAACTGCCGTTTTTCAAAGTGCTCATTATGCGTTCCACCTGTCCGTTTGCCCTACTTGTACCCTGGTCTGCTATTATTCGGTTTGGTACTCCAAACTAAGATATAGCCGATTTCACAGCACCTATACAATTGTCAGCATCAATCTTGAGTGTGTGTGTTAAATAAACAAATTTAGTAAAAGCGTCTACTGGGTCAATAACACTTTTTTATCAGAATTGCCACTCAACTTTCCAGTTATGTCTATGTGTATCGTTTGGTACTCCAAACTAAGATATAGCCGATTTCACAGCACCTATACAATTGTCAGCATTAATCTTGAGTATGTGTTTTAAATAAACAAATTTAGTAAAAGCGTCTACTGGGACAATAACACTTTTTTATCAGAGTTGCCACTCAACTTTCCAGTTATGTCTATGTGTATCGTTTGGTACTCCAAACTAAGATATAGCCGATTTCACAGCACCTATACAATTGTCAGCATTAATCTTGAGTGTGTGTTTTAAATAAACAAATTTAGTAAAAGTGTCTACTGGGACAATAACACTTTTTTATCAGAGTTGCCACTCAACTTTCCAGTTATGTCTATGTGTATCGAACAATAGTTTACAGTTTTTGATCTGACAATTTAAAATTTTCCGGGTGATATAATGACATGAAAACCCTGCGATAATGTTTTTCGATCAATCACAATTTCGCTCTTCGCATATTCATCGCCCAAAACATGGAATAGCATTTCAAAACAGTGATTGTCAATTTCTACATTGCTAAGTATTTGCAATGTAATACAAATGCTGTCATTGCCAATACCCTTCAATTGTACTACATTGTTAATTCTTTTACCAACTAACTTAGCACTTATCTTTTGTTTAATTAGAGAACATTCCGCTCCAGTGTCAAATGTTGTCGTGAAAACCACGCCATTTAGTAATGAGTGACGTCACCATGCGAGTAGCATAATTGGACAGACAATCTCCGTCAGACGGGCTAGTTGATAGCATTGTCAAAAACATAGCTGCTGGTGTTTCTATACTGGTAAACCGCTGAACAAGTTCCTCAAGTTCCTTGAACTCACATTCTTGAACAACAAATTCAAACTACTTATGCTTAGACATATATGATGGAACTTCATCGATTTGGTCCATAGTCGCGCACTTAGCGAAGCGAGTTTCGGTGCTTATGCTTCCACGTTTCTTTCTAAACTGCCTGACAACGCCAGTGTTATTCCTCAGCATAGCTCCGAACCACACTCGACGACAGCGTTGTAGCGCTGTCGTCTCGCTGAAACGGTACTTCTTAAAGCGGCAAAAATGCAAAGGACCAATCAGAGCGCAGTTAGCGGCTGATGCAATATTACTAATATGATGAAATTAGGAAATCTTGTGAAAACCAGAATTCCCATACACCGCAACACACACACACAGTGCGTGCATACAGTTCGCTTTGACATACATATGTAGGATTCTGGTGTAAACCAGAATATCTATACACACATACACAGCCACACACAGTGCGTACGTGCAGTACGCAGCAACAATCACATACAGTGCGTACATACAGTACGCTCCGACATATACATAAATACACATGACACATAATACACAATTTGGGGATAATTAGTAATAATATAATAACAACATATATAATAATTCGTATCTTGTTCTTACTTGTTTTGTTCCTTGTTTTCGGGATTACTTTATTATACTCATTCACAAAGTGCAATGAGTATATTGGGTTTGTGTAATGTCTGTCTTGCTGTCCGTCTGTCTGTCCGTATGAACGCAAACTATTTCTATGCTATTAAAGCTAGAGACTTGAAATTTGGAATATACACTCGTGTATTTTCTAGTCAGATAGAGTCAACATTTTCCCGATACGCCCACTAGGGGCGTGGCAAATTGGAAAATTAATTTTCCTGTATGTCAGAAATACTACTTATAGCAGTCCTAGAGAGTTAAAATTTGGACTGTATACTTGACATCCCAAGTTGAATAATCTATGTCGGATATATCTACGGCCACTGGGGGCGTGGCAAATCGGATGAAACTGTATCTGCTACAGTTTTAGAGCTAGATCGAACAAATTTGGCACATGAGTAACTGTTATGACCCTATAAGAATCGACCAAAAAGTTATATATCCATGCCTCCTGGGGCGTGGCAAATCGTATCTGAATATATATCAATTTTACATATTCTGTTATGTTTTGAACACTATTGACGCTAGACTCTTGAAACTTGGTATATATACTTGTATTTACGTCCCAAGTTCAATAAGCTATAGCGGATATATCTATGTCCACAGGGGCGTGACAAACCACACGAGTTTATAGCTCCTACAGTTTTGGTGTTAGAAGCTTCAAAATTAGACTGGTAGGTTGCTGGTGGCGTCCTCTATCGATCGGCTAAAAATTATTCCTTTTGTCTTAATATTTACGCCCCTTTTGGGCGTGACCTATTCATAAATACCATGTAATTATCGCATTTTTTGAGTGTAAGCGTCCAAAATTCATAGTTACGTTGTCCTACAATGGTCAAAAATTATATGTCTAAGCCCACTGGGATCGTGGCAAGTAGAATTAAACCACTATTTTTGACCTATAAACACACAATTTATTGACTTTTTGGGCTTTTACCATCTTAATTGAGTTGCCAAATATTATAAATGTAAAAAAAAATATATATGTTTTAGAACAAAATAATTCAGAAATAAAAGAAAAGCCGACATAGGAAATCCGAGACTCGACCCTCCGCCTACTTGCACGAGTCGAAATTCGTCACCACTGTGCTTGTCAAACCAATAATGATTATAAATAAAATGTGTATAAAATACCGACTTCATCTGAGGCTCGAAGCAAGGGTGCCATGATCGGCGCGCGCCACTTCTATTACCAACGCCACTGAACCTTAGTCAGAAAGTAACTTAATGAGCATATGATTCA
Source organism: Drosophila fulvimacula (assembly GCA_035045555.1). Lineage (NCBI taxonomy): Eukaryota > Metazoa > Arthropoda > Insecta > Diptera > Drosophilidae > Drosophila > Drosophila fulvimacula. Next base: position 98,706 of record JAWNOX010000204.1, on the reverse strand, counting down.
CATTGAATTCCATTGAATTTGTTGTTTCTTAGAACATAAGTAAATTTTCGCTTTGTCAATTGCCTAAACGTTTTGTTGAATAAGTTCTGTGTTACTTAACGTATTTTAATGAAATTTTCAGCATATATATATATATATATATATATATATATATATATATATATATATATATATATATATATATATATATATGTGTATATATTCTGCGCCCGACTGCAACGTTTTTACTTGTTTTTAAAATGTCTTTTGCTTTATTTTTAGCTGGTATATCCGAAAAAGTAATAACTTACGTTGGAAATAATTTAATTTGCTTGCCTTCATGCTTAGAACAACAAATAAGTTTTGTTGGGTAAGTAAGAATGTTTATCAAATGAATTATATTATTCCCCGTTTCCAGGAGTCTAAAATAAATAAAATGTTCCATTTTACATACTGTGCATTTGAAATAATAATTTGAAATATGCGAAACTTATTGAATAACAGCGACTTGGAATCACACGAACAGTGGGCAAGCTATCTATGTATGTATATGTTATGGAATATCGGCTCTACGGAGGCCTCAGAATAGGTCTTTCATTCTACTTAACAAAATCTTCAAATTGGCATTTACAAAACTGGTGGGAAAACAACAAATGATGGATATTTGTTAAAGTGTAAACGCAGCAAATTTCAATCATCAAATTCCAATCGGCATGGCTTGTAGAAGAAAAAATTTGTTGATTGATGGTAGCGCTCCTGTGACAACAAACGACAATGTCCACAAAAAAAGCTTTGTTTTTGTTTCTGTTTTGCGATTGGGTAATATACAGCATGCCAGTTAAGTTCTAGTGTGAGCTTCGATAATTCGAATCTGCTAGTTTTTTCCAAGAGAAAATAAATTTTACAAGCCAAACAGGCCAGACGCCAGACTAGAAAATATCCTAAATGGCCGATACTACAAACATGCATTCTAAATATATATTGAAAGCAACACATAGACACAGCGACTGCGCTTGGGCTGCAATATGTATACGTTATAGGAAATTAATTGTTTAATAACTTTTACTGTAGATAGACTTTATTAATCAAATTTGCACAACGTTATTATTTTATTAATATGTGTGCAGCCTCTACTATTTGAATTACGTACAGTAGCATTCGTTTCAAGAACACGAAATTAATTATAGTAAAATTGTTTACGCTGTAAGTTATTTTAAATACTACTAAATAAATAAATTCCAAATCGTAACGGATCATGCCCCCTAACCTTCAAAATTTAATGGTGAAGAACTGACATCGAAATATGGATTTTAAAACTGCAGGAGTTTGATGAAAATTTAAGCTATTTATAAGGAAACACGCTTCTTTCTGTCTGTTGCATACATTTTCACAAAAACATTATACCTTGATTTTCCTATTTATTTTGTAAAATCCAAAGATTGTTTTTGTTGTTTTCTGTATACACAGATGTTATTCAACAAAACGTTTAGCCAATTGACAAATGTGCTTGGCTGCACTGCGATCATTTTCCTTTGTTCTAATGTGAAAATTAAGTTACTCGGTTACAATGAAATTCAATAGCGTTGGTAAACGATAGGCACCCTTGTTTCAAACCTTGCCGATTTCGGTTTTTATACATATTTTATTTATTTTATAGTGGTTTGACGAACATTGGCACTGCATGTTGTTAAAAAACGGGTGCAGTGAGAAGCAGTGCAATGCAGTGCAAAGTGATGATGGGCGGAGGTTCGAATCTCGGTTTTTCGTCGTCGTTTTTGTTAATTTTTTCATTTATTTTACTTAATGTTTTTTACATTTATAATATTTTACAAAAAAATAGGTGGTAAAATGCCAAAAATTCATTCAATTGTGAGTGTATATCTCAAAAAAGGTATTTTTCCCCTTTTGCTATGCCCTCAGTGGGCGTAAACATATTATTTTCGGCCAGTCCATAACAGGAGTCTATTACAAAATAACTGTGAATTTTGGGCGCTTACTCTCAAAAAATTCGAAAAATCAGAGTATTTTTAAATAGGACACGCCCTTAAGGGGAGTAAAAATAATTTTTGATCCATCGTTAAAGGGGGTCACTAGTAACCTAGCATCCAATTTTTAAGCTTCTACCACTAAAACTATAGGAGGTATAAACTTGTGCGGTTTGTCAAGTCCCCTGTGGGTGTAGAAATATCCGCCATAGCTTATTCAACTTGGAATGTCTATGTTAATATATAATTCAAATCTCAAGCCCGTCGTGCCAGACACGGTCGAAAGCCTGCTTAATGTCCAAGAAGGCTGCGGAGGTGTAAAGCTTGTCTTCGAATTTGATTTTGCTCTGGAGGACCATGATGTCGACGGAAGCCAAATCGCGAACTATGTTACCTTCGTCCTTCGTGGTAAAACTCTGGCCAAAAATATTCTTTCGAATATATTTGAGAGTATTGCCAGCAGACTGATTGGACGGTACGTGGCGACGTCATACTCCGGTTTTCCAGGTTTCGGAATCCTTATTATCTCTTCGCACTTCTGTTGGGAGGGAAAGTTGCAGAGATTAAAGATCCTGTTAAACAATTTGGCAAGTAGCTGGATCCCTGATTGCGGTAGACACTTGATGGTGACTGCATCAATGCCATCGTAGCCAGGGCTTTTCGTCGTCTTGAGTTAGTCGATCGCGGATCTGATGTGATCTGCTGTGACTCGATTAATCGGGAGAGCCATTTGATATGGGGCCTCGAGGAAAGATGAAGTGGCTACCACGTCATGTGCTGAATGGGATGAATGTTCGCCAGATGTGTCGCAAACTCTTTAGCTGTCTCCTCACTGGGTCTACACCACATACCATTTGATCCGCGGATGGGAATTTTTCTCACAGCCGACCTTTTGAGATACTTGCAGGCTTGCCGGAGGTTCTGATCTGGCTGATTGGGGTCAAGATTACTTAGATATTCAGAAGTGGCTTCCTTGCGGAGGTCAAAGTACAGCGCTTTGAGGGACGTTTTGTCCAGTGGGTTGCGACTAAGGTGCCGAACACGTCTCAGGCGTCTCTTCTCCCGCAGGACGTTGGTAATCTCTTCGGACCAGGCAAACATGTCCCTTTGTCGTGCATGGGGTCGACTGTTTCTAGTTGTCGGCGTGCAGGCATAGGCAGCCTCGCAGATGTCTCGCGATAGGTTCTCCACAGCCTCATCTATATCCACTCCAGTGTTGAGGCGTTGGGCTTAGTGATCTCATCAAGCATAGTTTTAAAAGATTCTATGTTGGAATTCTTCCTGAATAACCTGATTGTGCGTTTCATCGACTCAACTGGAATGCCTTCCCATACCTTAACAGTACTGTGGCCAGAATGTAGATCGAACTCAGCTTCAGTGTAGATGCTGCTGCGATTACCCCTGGAGATAGCAAAATCCAGGACATCCGGACTTTTCGTCGGGTCAGTTGGCCAATATATTAGCGGGCTTGGCGAATGAGTGGTCAAACTAAGGCTATGAATGCAGGGTAATAGGGCAAGTCCTTTCGGGTTTAGACACCCACCAGGTGTGTTTGGCATTGAAATCTTCATAAGCCAGAAACCTTGATCCAAAGCTGCTTAGGCTTTGTATTTACGGTATACTGCAGCGTGGACTTGATTAGAATGTTAGTACTTCCTCTGGCGTTGCCACTAGGGTGATTAGTTGATGTCAAAGAATGACTGGTCAGTGAGGTGGGTTTCTGATATTAGCATCATGTCGACATTATTCCTCTTGAGGTACAAGTCGACTTCTGGCCTACTATTGCAAAAGCCGTTTGCTTTCTAGACGATTATCTGTAGCTCTACTTGCATAATGATGCCATGATTAATTGCATCATTAAGGTCATCTGTTCCATCTGAGCTCGGAGGAGTTGCATAATTTGCTCAAGATGAGTAACATTCGGGGCACCCTGTTGAGGTTGCACAGGAACAGAGCTGGTAGTCATTGCGGCTTAAGTCATTACGGGTGGGGAATAGCTGGATGGGATGTTGGTTCTGAGACAATTGGCCGTGCATTGATCTTGGGGTTTTTTTGGACTTCTTATACACACGGCATCCTCTGTAAGGCGATGTTTAGTGTTGGCCAGGATACGCCCTTTGTGTCTAAGTTTGCCAGTTCTTTTCGGATGAAGTCCGGGGGGGGGGGGGGCTGTGGTGGAGACTACGGATTATGCTCTATATGCTCTTTCCTGTTTTAGTTGGTATGTATGAAACGGAGCAGTTTTTGCCTCTTTTTGCAGCAACCTAGTTTTACCCGTCTGCAGGGGTAAGGAGAGCAAATTTGTAAATACGTAGTATGAGTTTGTTATCTTTTTTTCGATAACTCATACCGTTTCCTAATTATCGCTACATTTAGATAAATTGACTTTGATTTATGTGTACCGTTTAAGCTAGAGTCTTCAAATTTACTGCGCAGAGTTTTAAAATCCATATTTCGATGTCAGTTCTTCACCATTAAATTTTGAAGGTTAGGGGGCATGATCCGTTACGATTTGGAATTTATTTATTTAGTAGTATTTAAAATAACTTACAGCGTAAACAATTTTACTATAATTAATTTCGTGTTCTTGAAACGAATGCTACTGTACGTAATTCAAATAGTAGAGGCTGCACACATATTAATAAAATAATAACGTTGTGCAAATTTGATTAATAAAGTCTATCTACAGTAAAAGTTATTAAACAATTAATTTCCTATAACGTATACATATTGCAGCCCAAGCGCAGTCGCTGTGTCTATGTGTTGCTTTCAATATATATTTAGAATGCATGTTTGTAGTATCGGCCATTTAGGATATTTTCTAGTCTGGCGTCTGGCCTGTTTGGCTTGTAAAATTTATTTTCTCTTGGAAAAAACTAGCAGATTCGAATTATCGAAGCTCACACTAGAACTTAACTGGCATGCTGTATATTACCCAATCGCAAAACAGAAACAGAAACAAAGCTTTTTTTGTGGACATTGTCGTTTGTTGTCACAGGAGCGCTACCATCAATCAACAAATTTTTTCTTCTACAAGCCATGCCGATTGGAATTTGATGATTGAAATTTGCTGCGTTTACACTTTAACAAATATCCATCATTTGTTGTTTTCCCACCAGTTTTGTAAATGCCAATTTGAAGATTTTGTTAAGTAGAATGAAAGACCTATTCTGAGGCCTCCGTAGAGCCGATATTCCATAACATACTTATTTTACATATACATACATAGATAGATAAATGCGTTAAGTAACACAGAACTTATTCAACAAAACGTTTAGGAAATTTTTAGGAAAATTTTCTTATGTTCTAAGAAATAACAAATACAATAGAATTCAGCGTGATACATATGCTAATTAAGTTACTTTTTTACTATGAGCTTCAGTAGCGTTGCTAATAGAAGTGACACCCTTGCTTCGATCCTCAGATGAAGTCGGTATTTTATACACATTTTATTTATAATTATTATTGGTTTGACACGCACAGTAGTGACGAATTTCGACTCCTGCGAGTAGGCGGAGGTTTGAATCTCGGATTTCCTATGTCGGCTTTTCTTTTATTTCTTAATTTTTTTGTTCTAAAATATATATATTGTTTACATTTATAATATTTAGCAACTCAATTAAGATGGTAAAAGCCTAAAAAGTCAATAAATTGTGTGTTTATAACTCAAAAATAGTGGTTTAATTCTATTTGCCACGCCTCCAGTGGGCGTAGATATATAATTTTTGACAATTCCATGACAGGGGTGTAGGACAACATAACTATGAATTTTGGATGCTTACACTCAAAAAATGCGAAAGTTACAGGGTATTTCTGAATAGGTCACGTCTCAAAAGAGGAGTAAAAATAATATTGACACTTTATCTGACGAGAGTATACACGAGTATATATTCCAAAGTCCAAGTTTCTAGCTTCTAACATAGAAATGTTTTATGTTCATACGGACGAAGGGACAGACGGACGGATAGCAAGACAGACATTACACAAACCCAATATACTCAATATACTTCCACTTTGTGAATGTGTGTACAAAATAAGTAACTTGTATAAAACAGAGTTTTTGACGGAGGACAAGAGAATAAAGCCTGGGTTTCCGTGCCGCCGAGCGCCGCTTCTGCTAAAACCGCCGTTACTCTGCTTTAGAAAAGTAGTAGCAGATATTTCAAAATTATTTATTTTATGATTTCTTAGAATTTTCTAGATGATTTGAATGCTGGTAACACGTGGTTTCGGTAATTGGGCAAACATTTTGTTTAATAACTTACAGCTTAATTAATTTTTGTTCAGCATTTTATATACATTGGTGGACTAAACTCTTCGTACGGCCCCTTTTTATTATTGTGTGTAGTGTTGTCGGTGAGTAAACTGCGGCCGCTTGAATTCCACTCCGCAAGGCGAAACTTTGGTGGCGGTATAGCCTACATTCAGCTATCAGAATCGAACCTCAATTTGAATTCTCATGGTTACATACATTTGTTGGAGAATGTTCTTTATTTTTGAACTATTCTGTTTTTCTTACATTATAAGTATTTTATTTTTAAACAAATCAAATTGTTGTGTTTAACATAAAATATTAGATTTAATATAAACAAGAAAAAACGTGACAGTAGATGCTACCGACTGCGATATACTCATTCACACCTAAGCACCCAGTTCCAAAACATTCCAATATACGAGCTTACGATAGTCATGGGTATGTAATACAATGTTGATGTTTGTTATAGACTAATTTTTTACAATTCGGTTGAAAATATAATCGCTACGCATTTCATTTAATTTTCAATCCATTTCATTAAAGTCCATAACGTAGCACAGAAGTTATTCAACAAAACGTTTAGCCAATTGACAAATATGCTGGGCTGCACTGCGTCTAAGAACACACTAAGAAACACAATAGAATTCAGCTTGAATCATCAGTTAATTAAGAGACTCGGTTGCTTTGAATTGCAGTGGTGTTAATAATAAAATTAACGCGCGCTGATCATTTCCACCATCGGTTCGAACCCCGGCGAAGTGGGTATTTATTCACATTTTATTATACCCTGAACCCATTAAAAATTGGTAGTCAGGGTATAATGGTATGTAACAGACAGAAGAAGGTGTGGCAGATCCCATAAAGTATACATAAATTATTTGTCTTTCCTGATGTCGTGAGTCCCTTGGGTTTCCTCTAGTGGATGGTAGACAAGGAAAGACTATGTTGGGAAAATCATTCCAATCGCTGGTCATTGTGGCTCAGTAATAATATGTAAAATAATAAGTCGACGGCCAGCCCGGATATATTCTGAATAAGCTTAACATAAACAATTTCGGCGCATACAGATACAAAGTTGAAGTCGGCACGCCGACCCAACGTCAGCGATAACGCTGCTATTGCTACGTATTGTGAGTATCAGGTCACCGCCGCTGACTGTTGTAGCCTGGGCGTTGACTTGAACCATTTGCTAAGTCGCTCTGCTCTCGAGGGCTGCTTGGGATCTATCGTATTAGTGCACGGGTTAGTTGTTAACTTATATTCTTGACCAGGACAACAAGACGAGTCGATTGAGCCCTGTCCATCTGTCTGTCCGTCTGTCCGTATGCATGTATCTCAGAACATATACGAGCTACAGACTTCAAAACCCATAAGAGGAAGGTACTAAGTGACCGGCTAAGAAAACACCTCTGGCTGATAGGTAGAAATTCTACCTTGAGGCTAATTCTACATATGCTATTCTACATAACAGAGCTCACAAACAACAATTGAGTGGTTTTTTCTTTACGCTCAATGTCTGAAGATAAGCGAAAAAAAACTCAAAAAAAGTGCTCTCACTCTGAGCAAGAGACTGTTTTCTATTTTGCTTCGATATTCGATTGACCGATGTTGCCGAGTTCTTCGTGTTGAACTCTTTTAACGATTGTTTTTATGGAGTAATAAAATGGTCGCTCGCGAGTTGAGACTCAGTAAGTGAGTGAATGACTGAATAAGTCAATTCAAAAAGTCTTGCAAATACTCTTTAAGGAATTTCTTTGATAGATAATATTTACTTAATTTTGTTTACGTTTTTATACCCATTAGATGGACGGACGGACAGATGGTCGGACAGACAGACACGGCTATATTGAGTCAGCTCGTCGATCTGATATATACTTTAAGGGGTCTGCGACGTCTTCTTCTGCCTGTCACATACATTTCACATAAATATTATACCCTGATTCCCCATTTTCAATGGTTTCAGGGTATAAAAATTGATTTACTACGCGGTAACAACGCGGAGTACTTCAGTCGAGGTTGATGTCAATAACCCTGGAGAGGGGATCAGTAGTGTTTTTGAGTGATTTCTTTTTGTTTTACAGAGTGATTTCCGATTTTTGCGCGAAAATTTCTAGGGAAGCCTAGACACGTTTAGGCATACAGCATGAGGTGCATTCACTCTAACAGATGTTAGTAGTACTGGAAACTACTGCAGGCAATCAGCTGCTCACCATATACTGGTGTTTTGTTGAGTCTTAGCAAGGTCAGCAACCTAACCAAAGCGCAAGTGTCTAGTATTTGAAATAAGGGTTTTGGCATCCAAAATCCAAAACTACAAAGTGTCCGCGTTTACTACACCCATCTGCACAGTAAATTTGAAGTCTCTAGCTTTAATGGGTCACATAAATAAAAGCAAATTTATCGAAATCTATCGATAATTCGGGAACGGGATGAGTTATCGAAATAAAAAGTAGTATTGCGTATTCGCGATTATACATGTCAAATTTCAGATCTCCAGCTTTTGTGGTTTGCGAAATTCTTGCGTTCATACAGACGGACGGACGGACGGACAGACGGACAGAGTTCAGGTCGTCGAGCTGATCAAGAATATATATACTTTATGGGGTCTGCGACGTCTCCTTCTGCCGGTTACATACATTTTCACAAAAACATTATACCCTGATTTTCCATTTTCAATGGGTTCACGGTATAAAATATGAAATTTTCGCAATAAAGTCATTGAAAGTGCAGTGCACGAAATAAGCTGTGGCATAGAAAAGGCCACTGATGTTCATTTTGTTTAGTTGTATTAGTTATTTTATAAGTTAGAAAATCAATGAAGTGCCTAAATATATTATAAATGACTACTGAATAAAACACCGCTTAAATTTTTTTGATATCTTCTAGTTGATACCTCGGTATTTCCTTCAATTTGGAAAGAATCATTTATTATTCCTCTGTATAAAAAAGGAGGAAGATCTGATATTTCAAATTATAGAGGCATTGCAAAGCTTTCTGCTATTCCGAAGTTATTTGAAAAAATTATAACTTCTAATTTACAACACTTTTATAAATCTATTATTTCACCATCACAGCATGGTTTTCTTCAGAATCGATCAATCTCTTCGAACTTATTAGAATTTTCATCCTTAGTCAATGAAAGCTTTTTAAATAAAATGCAAACACATGTTATATACACTGATTTCAGTAAGGCATTTGACTCTATTCAGCATGACATCTTGCTTCAAAAGCTTAACCAATTGGGATTTTCTCCTAAACTTCTGTCTTGGACTGCTTCCTATTTAAAGGGTAGAACCCAAAGAGTTCTGTTGAGAACATCTACATCGAAGGTCATATTTGTCTATTCGGGTGTTCCTCAGGGTAGTCACTTGGGCCATCTACTTTTCTCCCTTTTTATAAATGACCTTCCCAGCTGTATTTCTTACTCTAGAATATTCATGTATGCAGATGACGTAAAACTCTGTCTCTCTTACAAGAACTCAATAGATCATCCACGCCTACAGGATGTTCTAATTTCCTTTCAATATTGGTGTAAAGCCAATCAGTTGCATCTAAATTGTTCTAAGTGTATAACAATGACTTTCTGTCGTACCACTCCATTTTTTGCTGATTACACAATCAACAATGTGTCCTTGCAACGTATTTCTACAATCAAAGATCTCGGTGTGCTCTTTGACTGTAAACTTAGATTCAATACCCATATTCTAACCATCGTTAATGAAGCCAAAAGTGTACTTGGTTTTATTAAACGATGGTCTAAAGAGTTTAATGATCCGTTTGTCACTAAACTTCTTTTTGTCTCGCTGGTACGCCCTATTTTAGAATATTGTTCTATTATATGGTCGCCACGGCAGAAATTGTATCAGGACCGTATTGAATCGGTTAAGAAGCAATTTCTTCTTTTTGCCTTGCGCAATCTAAACTGGGATGGAAACCTTCGTCTACCGTCTTATCATAGTAGGCTTCTTTTTTTGGATCTTCGTTAATCAATCGTAGAATAGTCTTGGGTATTACTTTTCTACATAAGTTGATTAACGGTAGGATTGATTCGCATACCTCTTTTATTTCAAGTCAATTTCCTTCCCGTGCTTCTCGTCACTTTTGTCCTCTTTATTTACATACATGTAACTGTAACTATTCTTTGCACTGTGCGTTTTGTGAACACAAAAACAATGTACTAAGTACAATACTTATTTTCATGTATTTAGTTCTGAACTCTCTCTTTCCTTAACAAAACCTTCTCTTTTAGCATATTTCAGAGAAATCACACACACACCCCAGTAGTGAGAATGCACCTGGCAATTCTCCCTACTTGTGCTGTAATTTCTCTTATTGTACTTTACTTTTTAAGATTTTTATTTTTATTTATATTTTTATTACCTTTTTTTTTTTAAACTTCTTCTATCTTTCTTAGTTTCAATGATATTACTAACCAGACCTGGCGATTTGGGGCATAGCTCGCCAGTCCGGCAACCATCGAGTTGGTTGTATATCATTGCTATATATTGTTAGTATTAGGTTTTTGTAATTTTGGAATTTGACTCACGACTGTAGTCAATTTTCCTTATATAAATAAATAAATAAAAAACACGCTCTTAAAGTTTTATTGTACCGCTGCATGAAATAAGCTGTAAGCCACTGTATATTCCTGTTCAGGACGACAAGCCGAGTTGGTTGAGCCTTGTCCGCCCGTCTTTCCGTATGTATGATAACTCTTTTCGTTTTTTTTTTATCGATTAAAAACGAAAATCGATTTTCAGTTTTCAAATTATATCTTCTACAACTATCTTTATAGTTAGAGACTCCAAATCTTGTATTTCGTTTGATGGGACCTTTATACAATTTTGATTTTTGTTTAGTTTTGGATGCCACGCAAACTTCGCCCAAATTTCCAAAACACGTATTTCAAATACTAGAGACTTGTGCTTTTGTACACACAAATATACATATATATAATATGATTACTCTGCGCAAGTTTGATTAAGAAAGTCGATCTTCAAAAAAAGTTATTAAGCATTTAACTTCCCATAACATGCACATATTGGCCCAGCGCAGTCGCTGAGCAAACTGCGCAGTTAGCAGAGCGTATGCGTCTGCGTGTGTATGTATGCGTTGCTTGCAATATACATGTACATATGTATGTATGTACATACTGTATATATATATATATATATATATAATATATATAAAATAAGAATAACATTGATATAACTTAAATAAAATCAATATAATATACATATTTATAGATCAAATCTATTATGTTATTAGGCTAAACGTTTACGTACACACGAACGTGCTAACAGCAGCAGAAGCATCTAGAAAATTCTAAGAATTCATAACAACAACAACAAAGACAAATTGGCGATGAATTTTAAGCACAAGTTCAGCAGTTCAGTAGCAGTGCCTCAATAACTTTACTTCGGCGAAGAAGACCAGGGTTCGATTCTCTAAGTTATCGTCAAAACTTTTTTTATGCACGTTTTTTATTTTTATTTTTTTGTAATTAATTTAAAATTATAAAATATTAGTTAAATTTAAAATTATAAAATATTCTATGGAAACTGTAAAGTGCATTTAAAATCTACGATAGGCGAGGCTGAGGGTATTTCCTAGTCGGGCGCCGGGAGTTTCCTTACTTGTTTGTATTCATTTTTTTATTTACTGCTTATTAGTACAATTGGATTTTGTTTAGGTTTAGGTTTAGATTTTTAGTTTAGTTTAAGAGTAGGGCTTAGTGCTTGCGGGAGGGCCTTAGTTTCAAGCATCGTCTCGACGAGGTTATCCGCTCTGATTGAGCGAACGACAGCTGCTTCTAGTCGTCACCTCTCCTCCAGGAAACGTCCGTATTCGAAAATTACATGTTTGCCGTCTTTGATCAGGTCTCCAGCAAAACGAGCACTCGCCAGTATCCTCATGGCCAAACCTCTTCAGGTAGCATCCGTGTCCAGACAGAATCTTCGAAATTAATTTCGCCATGCTTACGATTGACCCAGGGCTCAAGCTCCGATATGAGCGCATGTATCCATCGTCCTTTCGTCGAGGTCTTCCAGCTTCTGCCATCGCGATATGCTGTTCGCCCTGATTGGGTTGTGTGAGCCATGACAGGATTTTGCGTTGTACTCCGCTCTACAATTTCGGCGACCAAGTCCTCCAGTGGAAGCATTTCGGCTATGACGAGTGCCGCGTCATCAGAGACTACCCTGAAGGTGCAGCTGACTCGGATTGCGCTTAATCGGTAGGTGCCATGTATACCTCGGCTGTAGGTGGGAGTGGCAGTTGCTCTTGACCGGATTGGCACTGCATGACGCTCATCAGAAAAAAGTGTCGTTGTTGTTTTGGTCCCTACGTGTTCAGCATGATGCGAGAAAGAGAGAGAGCTCTACAGGAATCGGCTGATTTTTTATGCATATATTCCAAATACTCGCGGTAAATCAATCTGGACTTCAACATACTTTATTAACCTCTTTGATGATATGTTGACTTTGCCAATCATCACAATGGTCGTCCCCACTTTCTTGTGTCTGCTGACAAGAACGACCTCCGTTATGTGTGCAGCCACTAAAGTGTTTGAATTTCGGATCATTCCGAACAACGCGTAACATATCCGCGTAGCTGCAACCCTCTGCGCCACAAATGTGGATTGCGTCTGCCCTTGGTCGCTTATGAAGCGGCTTATGCCCTTGGACCACTGTCTAATCGCCTGAGCTTTTCTGCCCTTCCTGGGTGGAATTCGCAAAAACAGCCCGAGGACCCAACATCCCTCGAACGCTTGGGCGTGTTGTTGCCTTTTTGATCTAGTAAGCTACCTCCATTAGGCTACTCAGTAATTTTTGGCGGTGTTTTCTGCACCCCGCAGTTTTGTAATCTGTGATTGCAGCACCGCTCCGCCGACTTATGGAGCTTGACTAGCCTGGCTAGCTCGTCCCTCATTAGGACATTTATATGCCGCTGGCCACCAAAAAGTACCGTCAAACCTTCCAGTGCAATTCCTATTTGCTCTATTGTGCTCTTGAAGGTAGCTGATGTCTCGCACTCAGCAGAAGGGGACAGCCGTTATCGCTGCAACGTAGAGCGGCGTGCAAAAGCTTACAGCTCGTCCTCCATTATGGCCTCCATTTATGCTCCGACTACTAAGTTGAGAAGCCTGTGCCTGTGGGCAAAACTCTTCTTTACAATACAAAAAAAAAGCCCAAGCCCGAAAATACTTTCAGTAGCTCCAACTTCACTACATAAGTTAGGTTGCTGACCTTGCTAAGACTCAACAAAACACCAGTATATGGTGAGCAGCTGATTGCCTGCAGTAGTTTCCAGTACTACTAACATCTGTTAGAGTGAATGCACCTCATGCTGTATGCCTAAACGTGTCTAGGCTTCCCTAGAAATTTTCGCGCAAAAATCGGAAATCACTCTGAAAAACAAAAAGAAATCACTCAAAAACACTACTGATCTCCTCTCCAGGGCTATTGACATCAACCTCGACTGAAGCGCGTTTTTACCGCGTAGTAAGTCAGTTTTTATACCCTGAAACCATTGAAAATGGAAAATCACAGTATAATGTTTTAGTGACGAGCTGAGTCGATATAGCCGTATTCGTTTGTCTGTCCGTCCGTCCGTCCGTCCGTCTTTATGAACGCGCTGATCTCGTAAACCACAAAAACTAGAGATCTGAAATTTGACATGTATACTAGTGAATACCATACGCAGTACAAGTTTGTTTTTTTTTTTACGATAACTCCTTCCGTTCCCGAATTATCGAATTATCGATACATTTCGATAAATTTGCTTTCTTTTATGTGACCCATTAAAGCTAGAAACTTCATTTTTTTGTGCAGATAGGTGTAGTGAATGCGGAAATTTTTTAATTTTGGATTTTGGATGCCACGCCCCCCTCGCCCACAATTTGCAAAACCCGTATTTCAAATACTCGAGACTTGTGCTTTGGCAAATAGACACATATGAATGCCATAATCACACTGAGAAAATTTGATTAAGAAAGTCCATCTAGAAAAAAGTTATTAAACATTTAATTTCCCATATCATAGGCATATTGCAGCCCGAGCGCAGACGCTGCTCAGTTAGCAGAGCGAGTGCTCATATTACGTTCGTGTGCCTGCGTATGTGTGTGTATGTGTTGCTTGTAATATATACATACAAGTAAAATAGTAATAGCGTGTTTCCAATATCGGCTATTCGTAGGGTTCAGGGTATCTCCTAGTCGAGAGGTCTCGACTAGAGCTTCCTGACTTGTTTTAGTAGTAATCGTTATTTTGTAATAATTAAAGAACCAGACTGGTGTCTTTGACGTCTTCATACATAATGAATCGGTCTTTCTTTATTCGATATTGACTTAGCCTAAAGTACATAAGAGAGTAGATAGTTCTGTCGCTCAAAGCAGCGGTAGAACGGGAGTATATAGCGTGTCATATGTATTTATATATATATATATATATATATATATATATATATATATATATATATATATATATATATATATATATATATATATATATATATATATATATATATATATATATATATATTATTATATATATGTATATATATATATATATATATACAAATATATATATATATATATATATATGCACATGCAGAAGGCATATACATTGACATGCGCTTAGGACCGAATGGTCAGAACGTCATAGTGCTTACGCTGCAGATCTCACGCTGCAGGCCAGTACCACATATAAGCGGCTGATCATATTACAGCACTTGGCGGTGGTTATGTTATGTAAACAAAGCGACAAAGTGTCTCTATGTTTATGCGCCTGATACTCTAACGTTTAGTTAGGGCATATGACCACTTTACATATTGTATACACTACAAATGGTGGGCATATGCTTATTTTCCATATAACACACTACACCTCCCTTTTTACAGAAATAACGTAATATTAATATGAAGTTATTTAATATTATATTGTATAACCATTGGAGTTATAATTAATTTATATAATGAAATATATATTTTTATGTTTGTATTATTATTATTGTATATATATATACATTTTTTTTTTTTTTTAAATATTAGAAGTTTGATTTGAGTTGTATATGTCGGAGCGTACTGTATGTACGCACTGTATGTGATTGTTGCTGTGTACTGCACGTACACACTGTGTGGCTGTGTATGTGTGTATGGATATTCTGGTTTACACCAGAATCCTACATTTGCCAAAGCGAACGGTATGCACACACTGTGTATGTGTGTTGCGGAGTATGAGAATTCTGGTTTTCACCAGATTTCCTAATTTCATCATATTAGTAATATTGCATCAGCCGCTAACTGCGCTCTGATTGGTCCTTTGCATTTTGTCGCTTAAAGAAGTACCGTTTTAGCGCGGTGACAGCGCCACGACGCTGTCGCCGAGCGTGGTTCGATGATAGGCACAAAAGAATAAGTGTGCGACGCAAGTCAGTTCTATGCTAGACTTCGGCCACCGAAACTCGCCGCGCGATTAGAAAATGGATCAGTTTAATGACGCGTTTATATATACATATATATATTTTATTTTGTGGATGAAAGTATTGAAATATGTTTATGTAAAAGAAATTTTGTTTGTTAATAATTCATTTCGAAGTTTATTTTTGAACTTTTAGCCTATCCTTATGAACTTTTTGTTTCTTATTCTTGCCATCCCTAATTGTAATATTATCTTTATTATCTATAGCTATTACCTGAAATGGTCCTATATATGTAGGATCTAACTTGTGTCCTGCGTCATTTTTTAATAGAACTTTATTTCCTATGTCTATGCTTACATCTGATATTTTATTATCGTATTGCTTTTTATTTGTAGCTTTACTATTGTCTAGAGCTCTTCTTGCTCTTTTATAAGTTATTTCTAATCTAAACTTAACTTCTTTAGCGTAATCATCTACATTATATAATGGGTCTATTATAGTGGTTTTATTAAAATCTACGAACTGTCTTGGTAATCTTCCAAATACTAGTTCGTGTGTTACCGAGGGTGTTGTGCTGAAACAGTATGTGAAATATTGTATCCAATCATTCCAATCGGTTTTGTCTGCAGATATATATGAACGAACATATTCATTGAATGTCCTATGACTTCGTTCCATTGTACCTAAGGTTTGATGATGATGTGCAGTAGACGTTATGTTGTCTATCTTTAAATATTTGCACAAGTCAGTTATTACTGAATTCTTATATTCTGTTCCCATGTCCGTAATGAACGTCTTCATTGGACCGTACTTTAGAATAAAGTTTTCAAATATAGCCTTGGAAACAGTTGTTGCACTTTTATTTGGAATTGGAATGGTTACTAAATACTTAGTAAATCGCATATTAGCGTAACTGCATATTCATTACCATTCTCTGAGCGTGATAGTGGACATATAGTATCTACTATCACTCTGTCAAAAGCTATAGTTGGTGTTTCAGTTATAATCATTGGGGTCTTTATATGAGTTGTTATTTTGGATTTATGGCATTTTTGACATTTACGTACGTACTCTTTGATATGACGAGTCATATTTTTCCAATAGTAATGTCGTTTTATTTTAGCTAGCGTTCTTCTAATGCCATTATGACCTCCTTGAGTTGGATCGTCATGAAATTTAGACAGTATCGCTTCTTGATCTTTTTTATTTTCTATTAGGGTCACCGGCTTGAGTAGCGCTACTCTTAAAATATTCAATATTTTACTGCCCATATTTTTGAAAGATTCAATTGAAATTAATTCAAAGATCTTATCGCTCGGTGGCACTTTGAGTTGGCTGATATTAAGTATACCGGCTTGCATCTCAAGCCTTTGGAAGAACTGACCTAAGTCAAGATTTCCATTGGTGTACAAATCGCTAACATCAATTCTTGTTATTATTTTTCTTCCATGTTTCAAAAAACATATCTGATTTTTTATTAGCAAGGCCACTACTTTCCGTACTTCGTCATTACGAATGACTTCATATACGTTGGGCTTAGAAGCGTTGTCAAGAGTTTGCATTGACAAATCTTCTTGATCTTTTCCTGCGCAGGGTTTTTTCTGTCTATACTGTTGCCTGGTAGTGACTTTCAGGACTTTTCTATGTATGTCTTTTAAATCGGATATTGTAATCCTTGATAATGCATCTGCTACGAAGTTGTCTTTTCCCTTGAGATACTCCACTGTGAAATCGTATTCTTCTAGTTCTAGTCTCATTCTAGTTAGTTTTGAACTTGGATTGGTCATTGAGAACAAATAGGTTAATGGTCTGTGATCTGCTTTTACTGTGAAATGTTTTCCATATATGTATGGTCTGAAATATGTAATTGCCCAGTGGATAGCTGCTAACTCTTGTTCTGTAGTTGATTTGTTGCTTTCACCTTTAGTGAATGAGCGTGAAGCATATGCAACTGGGAGTTGTTTATCTCCATAGTTCTGTGTTCGGACAGCTCTACAAGCGTTTTTACTTGCATCAGTAATTATGCAAAACTCTTTATCGAAATCTGGATATTTCAATAATATGGGTTTACTTAAAGCCTTTTTTAAATACTCGAATGCAATTTGGCATTCATCTGGACCATTGAAATTTGACATTTTTTTTACATAATCGTGTTATGTGGCGTGAATAATCGGCGAAATTTTTGACTATAGACGTCTATAGTAATTGCAAAACGCAACGAATCTTCTAGCGCTATCCGCGTCTGTAGGGACTGGATATTTTTCGATGACGTCATATTTTTTATCATCGGGCAGTGTGCCTTGATCAGTACACTTGTGACCTAGAAAAGTCACTTGGTGCATAAAGAATTTACATTTTTCTGGATGTAACTTAAGGTTGTTTTTTCTACATAGTTCAAAAACGTTTATTAAGTTTTTGATCATGTGGTTTTCCGAACAACCGATGACTATTAAGTCATCCATATACAAGAATGCTTGCGAAGGGTCGAGTCCAGAAAAAGCTATTGTCATCATTCTTTGAAAAGAATTTGGCGCTATTTTAAGACCATGTGGTAGTCTTGTGAATTGGTACGAGCCACTGCTCGTTGAAAAGGACGTTAGTTCTCTAGATCTTTCTTTTAATTCTATTTGATGGAATCCAGACATTAAGTCTAGACATGAAAAGTATTTGGCTCTACCTAACTGGTCGAGAATGTCATCGATTCTGGGAAGTGGAAATTTATCCGATAGGAGTTTTTTATTGATCTGGCGGTAATCTACTACTAATCGCCATCTTTTTGTATCAGAACCTGGTAGACCTTTCTTAGGTACCAGCAATATTGGGCTATTATATTCTGAGGTGGATGGTTCAACTATTTTATCTAGAATGAGCTTTTCAACTTGTTTATTGATTTCTTCTTTGTGTGCGTGTGGAATTCTATAGTTTTTGGTGTATACTGGATTATTATCATTCAATCTTAGTTCTTGCTTATAAAAATTATTTGCTGTTATTGATTCGGTTTCAAGTCCGAATATGTCTGTATACTGGGTGCATAAGTCTTCAAGTTTTGTTTTGAATTGTGGTGGAAAGTTTTTTGTAAGTTTTTTTATGACATCTTCGTGTCTGTTTTTGCTAATTTCTCGGACTACGTCATAGTCACTTAGCCTTTCGGTTTTTATATTATTAATGTGTATTATTTTGGTTACACTTGTTGTATTTAGGACTCGGACAACAATATTTTCTTTACTGGATATAGTATTTCCAATAAATATTCCTTTCTCAATTTCTTGATTCGGAATTAGAACAGTTTGTTCTGTCGATTCTAATTTAATCTGTCGGACTACTTCAGTGCGGGCTGGAAGTAAAATGGCATTGTTATCACAACTATGTGTGATGGGTATTTTTATTTGTAGGTTTAAATTATCTGGCCTAATTATTAGAGTGTCACTAGTATGTGTACAATCTAGTAGGCAATTGAATTTTTTTATGAAGTCTATACCTAGAGAGAGAGTTCTGAGTTTGTGAGAGTAAGACGTGTTTTTGTTTGCGCTCCGTACTTTTGATTATTTCTGTTCTTTAATTTGGTGTATATTTACACATTTTTTGTATATTGGTGATTATTGCATTTTTGGTTTGATACTGCCGTGATTTGTGCTTCTAAACATTGTGTTTTTTGTTTTATTTACAAAGTTTTGTGAGCGTCGGTGTATATCTAAATTGCAATTTTCGTTTTAGTATTTCTATTCTTTCGTTGTTCTTATTTGCTTTTCTGTTCTTTTTTTTAAACGCGTTACTGTGTGTGTTCGCTGTCGCTTGTTCACGCTCAGCTTTTTACACGGGTTAGTGTGTGTGTTCGCTGTCGCATCGCTCACGCTTAGCTTAGCGTTTTGTTTTTGTTTCTTGCGAAATTTATTTCGTTTGTAGTGCAGCTCTCTCCCGCTCTATTTTCTGTTTCTTCATCTACTAATTATTCTTTCGATCTTTATAGTAGCTGAGTGTTGTTGCTTGTGATTTTTGTTTCTCTCAATCACAGTTAATCAACTCTTCGTCTTTTATCTTTTATTTTTTTCTATCTAAATCTGTTTGTATTTTTGTTTTGATTATCTCCCCTACTTGCCAATATGATTTGCTGTAAGAAATCATGTACACTTCGGCATATCACTGATTCTGCACAAATGCAATTTGTTGGGTGCTGGTTGTGCGAGAATCTAATGCACATTAAATGTGCTGGCATCTAGGGGCGTAACTGTGATACGAGTCATGGCTGCTCCCAAAAGTGGGTGTGGTGGATTACGCTGGTCTTGCCCGGATTGTTTGGAAAAACAATTAAGTTTTTCCAAGATGTATAATTCTGTGCGGGTTCAGTATTCAAATCTGAGCAAATTTTCAAAACAGCTAGAAGAGGAACTAAAAGCTGGAGAAGATATTTTGTATCAGTATAAGTTTGATTCTCCGCTGAATACAGTGATTACTCCATCACTGCTAGTTCCTCCCTCCATTCAATTATCATCTCCTACCTTATCAACCCCTTGTCAAGAATTATCAATTCCAATACCTGATGATTCTGTTGTAATATCTGGGTCTAGTGTCAGCACAGACATTCAAAAGGCCACTAATAAAAAAGGTAAAGCATCTCCGAGTGTTGCTCAAGCTAAGAACAACATTCAGTCACCGTCTCCTACACCGTCTCCTACTCCTATATTACCCCATTTATCTGTTGTGTCTCCTCGAAAGCAAGTTTTCTTATCTAGGCTTTCATCAGATACGACATGTGAGGCTGTGTCTGCTTTTATTGAAAGTAAAATTTCATCTAAAGTATTTATAACGAAGTTTAATTTTGCGACTCCTCGTGAAATTGCTTCGTTTAAAATCAATGTCCCAATTGAATTTTTCGATACAATATATGATCCAAACTTTTGGCTACCTCATGTTGTTGTACATGAATTCAAACCTAAGACTCGGAATACAATTTCTCCAGTGTCTTTAAATCCCGTTTCGGTTCAACCTTCATCTGAGGCTGTATCAAAAAACTAAGTTTCTTTCCATCTTTTCCGCAGCTATCTATTATTTATCAAAATGTTCGAGGCCTTAATTCTAAATTAAAAAATCTATTTCTGCATAGCTGTAGTGTCCAATCTGAATTTATAGCCCTCACTGAAACGTGGTTAAGCCAAAATGTTTATAATAGTGAGGTTTTTTCAAATAATTTCACTATTTATAGACTTGATCGCGCGTCTCGTAGAGGTGGTGGTGTTTTAATAGCTGTTAAATCCCATTTCCTCTCTGAATCTTTTACATTCTCATCAATTCACAATGTTGAGATTATTGGAGTTAAAATAACTTTTCAGTCTTGTTCCCTATACGTTACTTGTTCATATATCCCTCCCTCTTCCGATTTACAAGTTTATAGTCATCATATATCTTGTATTAAAGAAATGTATGAATATGTTCAAGATAATGACTTATTTCTTGTGTTGGGTGATTTTAATATACCTAACACTTCTTGGGCCTCATTTCCTAATTCGAATTATCTTATTCCAACAATTGATCATTATTTTTTTGATGAATTGTTTAATCTTTCTATGTATCAGATGAACTTAATTTCTAATCATTTAAATCGTTCTCTTGAGCTTGTTTTTACTAATGATGACGCCAGCATTAATGTTTTAAGATCATCCCCCTTTTGTATACCTGAGGATTTATATCATCCAACATTAGAGGTTTTAATACCTATTTACTGTCCACCAATTCTTACGCCCTCGTCATCTAAAAAGCGGCGTTGTTTTAATAAATGTAATTTTGTTTTGCTTAATGATCTCATTAATGCAACAGATTGGGCTCCTTTATATGAGGCAGTTGATGTAAACTTAGCAGTTTCAACATTCTACAATACTTTAAATGCTATTCTAGACAAGTGTGTTCCTATGTGTCTTCCCAAATCTCTTTCTAATAAACCTCCCTGGTTCACTTCGACTCTTTCAACTCTAAAAAATTTTAAATCTAAATGTTTTAAAAAGTTCAAAAAGTCGGGTTCGGTCGTTGATTGATACTCCTTAGCTAAGGCCAATTTCAATATTTTAAACTCTCGTTGTTATGAGAATTACCTTATACGCTGTAAAAGGCAGTTTGGTCGTGATCCCAAAAGATTTTATTCATTTGTAAATTTGAAGCGTAAATCTTTTGGGTTTCCATCCTCGTTTTTCCTTGTGACAGTACTTGCAATGATCAAGATACCTCAGATCTATTTGCAAAGTTCTTCCAATCCACTTATTCAACTGCCATTTCTGAAACCAATTCTTTTCCAATTTTAAATTCTGAAATTAATGGAAATGCTATTATGGTTTCTAATATTTCTCCTGTCTCTCTTTTATCCGCTATGCGTACGTTGAAATCGTCGTTCTCTCCGGGGGCGGATGGTATTCCTAGTTGTGTGATTAAAGAATGCAGTGCTTCTTTGTGGTCACCTTTATTAAAACTGTTTAATTTGTCTCTTGATACCTCGGTATTTCCTTCAATTTGGAAAGAATCATTTATTATTCCTCTGTATAAAAAAGGAGGAAGATCTGATATTTCAAATTACAGAGGCATTGCCAAGCTTTCTGCTATTCCGAAGTTATTTGAAAAAATTATAACTTCTAATTTACAGCACTTTTGTAAATCCATTATTTCACCATCGCAGCATGGTTTTGTTCAGAATCGATCAACCTCTACGAACTTATTAGAATTTTCATCCCTAGTCAATGAAAGCTTTTTAAATAAAATGCAAACACATGTTCTATACACTAATTTCAGTAAGGCATTTGACTCTGTTCAGCATGACATCTTGCTTCAAAAGTTTGACCAATGGGGATTTTCTCCTAAACTTCTGTCTTGGATTGCTTCCTATTTAAAGGGTAGAACCCAAAGAGTTCTGTTGAGAACATCTATTTCGAAGGTCATATTTGTCTCTTCGGGTGTTCCTCAGGGTAGTCACTTGGGCCCTCTACTGTTCTCCCTTTTTATAAATGACCTTCCCAGCTGTATTTCTTACTCTAGAATATTCATGTATGCAGATGACGTAAAACTCTGTCTCTCTTACAAGAACTCAATAGATCATCCACGCCTACAGGATGTTCTAATTTCCTTTCAATATTGGTGTAAAGCCAATCAGTTGCATCTAAATTGTTCTAAGTGTATGACAATGACTTTCTGTCGTACCACTCCATTTTTTGCTGATTACACAATCAACAATGTGTCCTTGCAACGTATTTCTACAATCAAAGATCTCGGTGTGCTCTTTGACTGTAAACTTAGATTCAATACCCATATTCTAACCATCGTTATTGAAGCCAAAAGTGTACTTGGTTTTATTAAACGATGGTCTAAAGAGTTTAATTATCCGTTTGTCACTAAACTTCTTTTTGTCTCGCTGGTACGTCCTATTTTAGAATATTGTTCTATTATATGGTCGCCACAGCAGAAATTGTATCAGGACCGTATTGAATCGGTTCAGAAGCAATTTCTTTTTTTTGCCTTGCGCAATCTAAACTGGGATGGTAACCTTCGTCTACCGTCTTATCGTAGTAGGCTTCTTCTTTTGGATCTTCTATCGTTAATCAATCGTAGAATAGTCTTGGGTATTACTTTTCTACATAAGTTGATTAACGGTAGTATTGATTCGCCTTCTCTTCTATTTCAAGTCAACTTCCTAGTTCCTTCCCGTGCTTCTCGTCACTTCTGTCCTCTTTATTTACCTATATGTAACTGTAACTATTCCTTGTACAGTGCGTTCCGTGTTCTATGTACTAAGTACAATACTTATTTTCATGTATTTAGTTCTGAACTCTCTCTTTCCTTAATAAAATCTTCTCTTTTAGCATATTTCAGAGAAATCACACACACACCACAGTTGTGAGAATGCACCTATGCAATTCTTCTTACTTGTGTAGTGATTTCTCTTATCGTATTTTACTTTTTAAGATTTTTATTTTTTCTTATATTTTTATAACCTTTTTTTAACTTCTTCTATCTTGCTTAGTTTCAATGATATCACTAACCATATCTGGCTGTGATTTGGGGCATAGCTCGTCGGACCGGCAAATAAAACACCCCCATCGGGTTGGTGATATCATTGCTATATATTGTTAGTATTAGGCTTTTTCTTTTTCCTGTTTCTGTTTATAATTTTAATTTTGTAATTTTATAATTTGACTCACGAATGTTGTCAATTTCTTTATATAAATAAATAAATAAATAAATAAATAAATAAATAATGCCATCGCTAGGGATTGGAAAGTTTTGTTCAACTAAGTGATAGTTGTGTGGAATTATGTACTTTCCTGTAGATAATTCTACGAATGCTAAACCTTTTGAAAAAACTGAACCTTCACCGATTCCTGATATTTTAGTTGATATGTTAGTGTTAACATTGTCAAAAATATCGACATTTTCTTTAATTATTGAAATGTCTGCACCAGTGTCTACTAAAAAAGTGAGAGAATTGTTTGTGCTTAAGTTTTTTAGTTTTATAAATAATCCTGAACTAAGATTGATGTTGTATACTATCGCACACTCTGAATATCTTAAGGGATTTATTCGTTTCCCGAACTACTTTCTGCAGTTCGTATGTTTTTTGTTTTGTTTTGGGGATTATGGCCTCTGTTCGAGTTACCACGGCCTCTAGAGTTTACTGAATCAGAGCTGATATCGACTCTTTGGTCGAAAATTTATCAGCATTTCCTGGGTCTAAACCTTCGTCAATGTACGCTGCTTCTAGCTGCTTGCGCAGACTGTCAATATCAGTCATATTGCGATGCTGTTTTACCCTTTTGCTTTATATTTAGTAGTTTTGCTTTGATAACATCAGAGAACTCTCCTTTAACGTTATCATTGAGTTTCCTAATAATATCCTGGATTGTTGTTTCCTTTTGTACTTTATAAAGGATTGTGCCGGTTATCTTTGATTTGATAACTTCAACGGCTAGATCTTCTTCATCTCCTTTAGTCCTATCAGTGATTCTTAACGCTGTTAGAAAGCGCTGGAGTGATAGTTTATTACCATCAAATTCGGGGATTGAAGTTGAGACTTGTCTCACATATTGACGGTCTTTTTCTACCGTTGACGTCATGATTACTTCGTTCCCTATATCCACTGAATGTTTTTGTTCAAGATTTGACTGTGGTTCGATATCCATTAATACCGACTCATCAAATCTGGCTGGTTTGTTAATTATGTTCGGAATAAATAGTTGTAGGCTATGTCTTTCCGATATATATCTAAGATTTTCTCTTAATCTTTTAAACACATCATTTACTTGCGTTACGTGCAATTGCGTTAATCTATTTAAATTAGTATATACTATCTCACGAATGTTATTATATGATTTTATCATACATTGAACGTGTTTTACTTTCGTTGTGTTTGAAATCGGTGCACATTTATTTAGGCACTTAAACGATTTGTCAAACTCAAGATGTTCAAGTTTAATATTTCGTTCCATTCCATTAGTCGATGAGATGTATATATATATATATATATATTTTTTTTTTTTTTTAAACCTTATCTAGCTCATTGGCTCGACTAAGGTATCTCTTTCTGGGCGTTCTTTTGTATATCAGATACGATATATGATATGATATTTAAGGCCGTGAGTACTACTAGTACAATTAATAGCTGAGTTTGGGTGCTTAGGTGTGGTGTAGGATCCACAAGATCTATGACGTTAATCACGTCTGCTGTGCTATCTTTGACCTTGGACTCATGGCCTCCCATTTTGAAATTAAAAAGCTCACTTAAAAAAATTGGGGGACACTTCCTTTCTTCTTTGGGCATTGGCTTTTGCTTTGGAGGAGTAGATTTTTTATTAGCGGTTGTTGTTGGGATATATTTTTGAATATTTATCTCTGAGTGAGTTTGAGATTGTGGCTTTTTGTCTATTTGTGACTTTAAAAAGTCAAGTTCTTGCTGTAGCTTTTGTGCTACAGCCCATAGAGATGGTGCTTGTTTAGAATACAATAGCCACTTAACGTGTGCTATTCTTTTCTTTATCTTATTTTGCAATCCACTCCTCTTTGCCATCTCACACTCTACTCACTCAGAATATTCATTTGCTTTTGGTTTTTTTTTTTCATTTTTCCAAATCCCTTTTCTCCTCCAGTACAGCTGAATTTTTTTTTTTTTTTATATCGCCTTGTTGAATATGTCCACGGTCGCCATGTAATAATTAAAGAACCAGACTGGTGTCTTTGACGTCTTCATACATAATGAATCGGTCTTTCTTTATTCGATATTGACTTAGCCTAAAGTACATAAGAGAGTATATAGTTCTGTCGCTCAAAGTAGCGGCAGAACGGGAGTATATAGCGTGTCATATGTATTTGTATGTATATGCACATGCAGAAGGCATATACATTGATATGCGCTTAGGACCGAATGGTCAGAACGTCATAGTGCTTACGCTGCAGATCTCACGCTGCAGGCCAGTCCACATATAAGCGGCTGATCATATTACAGCACTTGGCGGTGGTTACGTTATGTAAACAAAGCGACAAAGTGTCTCTATGTTTATGCGCTTGATACTCTAACGTTTAGTTAGGGCATATGACCACTTTACATATTGTATACACTACAATATGGTGGGCATGTGCTTATTTTGCATATAACACACTACAATTTCATAAGTTAGAAAATCAATTAAGTGCCTAAATATATTATAAATGACTACTGAGTAAAACATTTTTTTGATATCTTCAATAGTTTAGGTGGTACACGCTCTTAAAG
The DNA here is from genome assembly GCA_035045555.1 of Drosophila fulvimacula. Taxonomy (NCBI): domain Eukaryota; kingdom Metazoa; phylum Arthropoda; class Insecta; order Diptera; family Drosophilidae; genus Drosophila; species Drosophila fulvimacula. Next base: position 72,329 of record JAWNOX010000204.1, on the reverse strand, counting down.
TTTTATTGTACCGCTGCATGAAATAAGCTGTGAGTCACTGTATATACTTTATTGGTTCTGCCATGCCTCCTTCTGCCTTACATACATTTCACCAGCAATAAAGCCATTATACCCTGGTTACCCATTTTTCATGCGTGTAGGGTATAAAAACTATATGTGCAACAATTTTAAAGTAAAACCAAAAGCCGAATGATATAGAGAATAATGAGAAACACTCCCACACAAGCTGACATCATAATGCAGCTTATACAGCAACAACAGCGGCAACTTGATGCTATCAATGCCGAATTAAGGTTAATGCGTAAAATGCAAGCGCAGCGGCAGACCATCGTGACCAGCCTCATGGCACTCATCACGAAAATAAACAGCAAGTAATGGCTCTTCGTGTTGGAATCTGGAGCGCCAATGGCCTAAGCAACAAATCTCAGGAATTGACAGCGTTCCTCTCTAATACGAGCACTACAAGCCACAAGCAAGCCAATAGATTTGGTGGTTATTCAGTGCTAATACGCTCCTCTATCTCACGCACACAGTTCCAACATACATCGGCGGGTTAGACATTGCGGCGATCTACTGCACGCCAAATGCTGATCTATGTGGGCAAGACACAACTCGACTGCTTGGACAAAGAGCGATCAAAGCTGTTATTGGAGGCGACTGGAACGACTGGCATCCCTTCCTGGGGTAGCAGTAGAGTCAACAAACGAGGTGCAATTGTATTCAATGCAATAAATGATTGTAACTACAACATCCTCTTAACTGGAGCCTCTACACGCTACCCACTAAATGCCCATACTCTTTCTGCTATAGATTTTGTGATTTACAAAAGGATTGGTGACAGGCTTTTGAGCATTGAAGACGCTCTCAAAGTATCATCGGATTACCTACCGTTGATAATTACAATTCATGCAGAGCCACAGTCCTTCCCAACTAGACAGCTCCTACTGCCACAAGGATCGGACATTGAAGCCTTTAAGCGCACTCTTCAATCCCAGCTGCATCCGAACACAGAGCTTTGTACTGCAGAAGACCTTGAGCTTGCAGCAAGAAAACTACAAGACGCTATAGCCGTGGCAGCGCTCGAAGCCGCGCCATTCCTCCCGATCGCAAGCCCTCTCACCACACAGCGTTCTCCTTACTCCGTATGCCCAGGAGCTACTTGCTTACAAACGATGGTCGAGGCGCAAATGGAGTCGTACACGCACTGCTCTGAACAAAAGGATGTATAATGAAACCAACTTCAAAGCAAACGTATTAGCGACGCGTTGGAAAGAGCTGCTACACCAGCCGGAGCTGAGTTTCAACTATGGAGATATACGCGCAAAATCAAGAGGCAACCACTACGGAGAACTCCCATCCGCAGTGTGGATGGCGTCTGGATAGTCGGTGACGAAGCCCAGGCCTTGGCATTTGCCGAACACCTTGAAGAGCAGTTCTTATCTCTTCTGACTACCGAACCATCTGAGATAAAAGATAAATGATCATCGAATGGATAAACCAAAAAAAAAGCGCCAGGATATTACGGCATTGATGCAAAGTTCTCCGGGCTCTGCCAGATTCAACAATAGAGTTCATTGTAGTGCTGTGCAACAGGATCATTCGAATCCAACATTTTCCACTGTTCTTGAAAAGGGCTATGATTGTGATGATTGTATAGCCATTAAAGTCCGACGAAGAAATTGGATCATATAGACCCATCGGCTTGCTACCGGTACTCTCCAAAGTATTTGAACGAATACTTCTGCGGCGGCTAAAAAAGGCATCTAGCCAATACAATAGTCTAAGGCTTACATATAAATGCGCTGAAGAGTTGAAGACAAAAGCTGCAATAAATAAATAAAAAAATAAAAATAAAAGAGAAAGCCCATGAAAAATTAGCATACCTCACAGATAACGAATTAAAAACTAATATCTTATATCCTACTCTACCCCATGAATTAACCTCAGAAAACCACCACATTCAAGGTACTAACATCTTCTTTTTATCGCATTTTACATCTTTAAATTGGATAGGATCAGCCTGGATGTTTGTGGAACTCCTGATTCCGACGACTTAGTAATTTTAGAACAGAACTTTGACGGATTACTCAAGGAACTAGAGTAAAGAATTAAGAAGCTAACTAAAATATCAAACGGTCTAACAAATTCAATTAGAAAGGATAGTTCACTCAGTAACGAAATGGCTATTATTTTTCAAAATAAAAAAAAAAAAAATAATAAATAAAAGGGTAAATAATGTCAGGCATGCTATACAGTGGGCTGAACTTAACAAAATAAATTTAGTTATCTTGAGCGAGGAAGAGTTAATAATAACTACTAACATGCTCAAGGCCTATGATCTAACTTAACTGTCAGTTGAACAGATGCTTGAGTTTTTCAATCTTACACAACAAATCAGTCCTTATTTATCCTGTAATAATACCAGTGCTGCAAGAAATTTATGTTGAACATATTTTAATGAAACCAATAGAGAAAGTTAATAAAATCATTTATTTATTATAAGTATTGGTTATTACCATCAGTTGTAAAAATTTCGTTAATATTACAATATCCTGTAAGACGAAAACTGTTTATTTAAGCGTAAAAATTGTATACCAAAATTAGTGAAGACTAATAAGCCACCATGCAACTTCAGCTACGCGGAAGACTCAACAGTTTCAACAGCAGCAAGACTTGGAATGGCAGTACAGAATATTTACCAATAATCGCAATTATACAGATGACACCTGAAGAAGTTAAGGTAAGTAAAGGTGTTATCTCCGCAAACATGGGGCGTTCCGTCATCTCCTCATCATCTCAAACATAAATGGAGTTACTCTGGATGACTGATTTCTACTTGCCACTGGAATCAGTATTGTCCTCTCCACGTTACGAAAAAAGAAAAATAACTTCACACAACAAGTAAACAGGATCCCATTAGAGATCAAACAATGCGAAGTAAAGCCTACATTTTAACGAGCCAACGTCATACATCACGACATTCACTCCACGATGCCCCATATTTTTAATATCTCCTTGACGACAGCCGAAACTAAGAGTTAACGCGACACAAAGTTGTAAGTTAATTACAATCTACGACGTCGCAACGGAAGTCGGCAGCGCCGCAGCCGTTAAATACAATCTTAAACAATATCCCGTTTCTTTCAAAGAACCGTTGGAGTTGGCACTGCGACGTTGTAACGGACGTCGGTACAGCCGTTACCGTTAACTATACCGCTTGCCTCAAAGAACCGTCAGAGTAGGCACCCCGACGTCACAACGGACGTCGGCAGCACCAATATCTCAACTCTTGTTGATCTCTTTTTTATTGAAAAAATATTAAAAACGGTTAACGCAAAACTGCGTATGTATAAGCTATTAAAGTTTAATGCTTGAGTCTCCCAATCTTTTATTTAGCTTTATGGGAGCTTTATTCAATTTTGATTTTTGTTAAATTTTGAATGTCACTTCAAAACACGTGCTTTAAATACTAGAGACATTTACTTTAGCAATTTGTGCACATGAGTGTCATAATTAATCTGTAAAATTTGATTAAAAAAGTACATCTACAAACAAAGTTATTAAAATTTAATTTCTAATAGTAAGTAAGCTGAGTAAATGGAGTAGTTAGCAGATTGCGTGCTAATGCATGCTAATAGGAATATTTTAGAATATATAGATATCTCCTAATCAAACAGTCTCGATGAGAGTACTCTTACTCTGTGAAAATGTGTGTAAATGTAAATGCTACAGATGAAATTTGATATTTATACTCGTGTATATCATATGTACGACTTTGTTTTAAAAATTCGATAATTCATCCCGTTTATTTATTAACGATAAATTTACTTCGAGTTATGTATACCGTTATAGCTAGAGACTTCAAATTCAGTGCGCAGATATATGTAGTGAATACAAAGACTTTGTAGTTTTTGAATTTCGGATGCCACTGATGTCGCTACGCAAACTGCACAGTTGGTAGAGCAGTGCTCAAGAGCTGTTTCTCTTGTTTTTCATTTTCATTAGCAAAATAACAAGAGAGCACCCTGTTGATGAGGTAATGATCTTTTATTTTGACCGATAGAGGTAATGGGTTTTACCGGTGTTTACCAACATAATTAATTTTTAAATTTACGTGTTACACAAATAAATCAATAAATCGATTTTTTAAGCAAATACTTAATAATCTTTTTTTATTTAGTTCAACAGAAGATCAAACTTCCGGAGAGGATTTTGTTGTTGAAATACAAATCGCAAGTTCACCCTCAGCTAGATTCTACCGTATAGTTACACAAACGAAATTAGATCTAATAGGTAAGAACCATTTTGATCTCTTATTTATTTATTTTATTTTATTTACTTATTTTTATTATGTCACAGCATATTCATTAAACACTAAATACAACACACATACAGTTTTTCTTGAAAACTTTTCGATATTCTTGATATTCGACAGTCATTTACAGGTTAAAATAATTATAGTTAATGCTATATTGCATGGTGAAGCTGCTCTATCCACAACATCGTTATCGCATGCTATTAACAACATTATCCACAGACACTCCTATCTCAGTGTGTACACAGCTATTCCCTTTGTAATATAAACCAAACTGTCTTATGGTGTTAATTATAATTATAAATTTTTATTATCCACTCATGTCGCAGTGTGTCCAAATTTGTCTATTCCCTTTGTAATACTCTCTTATGGTGTAAATTAATATTCATACAGATATCGCAGATTCACATAAACTTTCGGAGTGAAACAAATTCCAACTTATGCGTGCAATTGTCTGAGTTGCATTTACTGATCACGCATCGATTTATACTTCTTTTTACACACGCAAGCTAGACTACTCTCGGCGAAAGCGTGAGTAAGGTAACGGTGTGGACCTTACTCTTACGGTATTTTGACGCCAGTCATATTCAACGTCGTAGTCAAATTCCAAGAATGATTTCACAATATACTAAACTCACTGCGAAGCGGCGTCTTGCACGTACAGTAGTCAAACTATATCCATAATGTGACAGACATAATGCGATATATATGTACATTTTTATTTAAATTATTTACAAACAGAAAAATTGTGGACTAAAGCGAACATCCCAAGTTAATGATGATTTGCTGAATTGTATTGTATTTGTTATTTCTTATAACATAGGAAAATGTTCGCGGTGCAGCCAAGCAATTAGCTAAACGTTTTGTTGAAGGTCATCTGTGTTACTTAATGGTTTTTAATGAAATTTTCAGCATATTGATTATATTTCCAAGAAATTGGTATATAGAAAAAATTAAAATTGTATTAAATATACATGACATCAAATAAAAAATTTGGGGATAATTAGGGGTGTTGCAAATTGGTAAATTCGTATCTTGGAATGTTTTGGAACTGGTTGGTGAATGAGTATCTCGCAGTCGGTAGCAACTGCAACGTTTTCACTTGTTCTTGTTGGAATTCGATCTAACTTATTGCTGTTAGCTCAGCATTGCTTGAATCGAATTGTTTCTAAGGTTGTTGTCGAATTTTCATAAAGCCTGAATCAGAAATGCAAGAGGCTGCCTGGGAATTGTCACCTTTAACTATTTGAGCATATTATATTCCGTTCACGATCATATTGTTGCTCGGAAACTGCGAATTTAATTGCCGCTTGTATGTAAGATAGCCCATATTGTTATGCGGATGTTTCTCTTCGCAATGGATGCACATTGGAGGCTGGTGCTTTTTCGAGGGCATTCTTTGGAGTCGTACATCCCTTGGATCCTGGTGGCAGTAGCGCTTTGTGTGCCAAAATGCCTGACAACGGGGACTTAAACCATTGAAATTTTTCGGTAATTTTGTGCATCGTTGACGGGCAACAGAACGCAAATCGTGGATTTGCATATGAATTGTGGTCTGTTTCTAATCAACAAAGATGATATTCCTTCTCATCCGTGCTCGAGTGAAGTCATTTTAGGCAGACCGTGTAAGGCTTCTCTTCTTACAGCTGGGAACAGTGGAACTACATCCCTATATTTGTGAAGTTTTTTATAACTGCAACATAATCATCGATGCAATTTGTGATGTGTGCTATATTGTTCCTCTTTGACTTAATAATGTCATACTTCCGTCTATTGTCCTGTCTATTATTTGTTTCAGAATTGCAATAGATAGAATTTCAGGGCACAAAATAGTCCTGATTTCGGTTTCCCTGCTGTCTGTTCAGTAGTTATTGGGGCTGTTGGCATTGCGCAGTCTTTATATTCATTCTCATCTAGTAGAGCAAAGCGGGCTTGTTTTGATACTTCAGCTGCAGCGTTTGTTTAATTGGTTATATATGAATTATTTAAATTCAAGTTTATTTTTACAGATCAGGTATGTAAACTTTGAAAGCTATCGCATACAGACATACGCATCCATACATCTACAAACTGACAAACTTTCATAAGGACTGCGCTTGGTCTTTAATATGCCTATATTACAGGAAATTAATTGTTTAATAACTTTTGTTGTAGACCGACTTTTTTATGTGTGTATTTTTCAAAGCACATGTATCTAGTATTTGAAATAAGTATTCACAAATATGAAAAATTAACAATAATTTAAATCCACCGAAAGGGTTTAGTACACGGTAACTGTGAATTTAGTATGCTTACACTCCGTAAATTAGAAAATTCACTTTTTATAGGATATTTTTAGGTATAACACGGCCCAAAAGATGGTGAAGGTCACCAGTTACTCAATATTCAATGTTGAAACGTCTAGCAATAAAAATGCTAGAGGTATTAACTCGTGCGGTTTGCCACACCCTATGTGAGGGTAGATATGTTCGACATAACTTTTTTTTAATAAGAGTATATACACTTCAATTCTCTCTCTAAGAGAATTTCCAAAATTTTGGAATTTTATTTATATAGAGAGAGTTCTGAGTTTGTGAGAGTAAGACGTGTTTTTGTTTGCGCTCCGTACTTTTGATTATTTCTGTTCTTTAATTTGTTGTATATTTACACATTATTTGTATATTGGTGATTATTGCATTTTTGGTTTGATACTGCCGTGATTTGTGCTTCTAAACATTGTGTTTTTTGTTTTATTTACAATAGTTTTGTGTTTAAGGTTAATTTATATCTTTTTATACCCTGAACCCATTAAAAATGGGTAATCAGGGTATAATGGTTTTGTTGCAGCCCAAATGTATGTAACAGGCAGAAGGAGGCGTGGCAGACCCCATAAAGTATATATATTCTTGATCAGGACGACAAGCCGAGTCGATTGAGCCCTGTCCGTCTGTCTGTCTGTCCGTCTGTCCGTATGTTTGAACGCGTGGATCTCAGAACCTATAATAGCTAGAGACTTGAACTTTTTTTTTATAGATTCGTGTATATCACGTGCAGGTCGAGTTTGTTTTAGAAATTCGATAACTCTTCTCGTTCTTTTTTTATCGATTAAAAACGAAATCGATTTTCAGTTTTAAAATTATATCTTCTACATCTTTATAGTTAGAGATTCCAAATCTTGTATTTCGTTTAATGGGACGTTTATACAATTTTGATTTTTGTTAAATTTTGGATGCCACGCCCCCTTCGCCCAAATTTTCAAAACACTTATTTCAAATACTAGAGACTTGTGCTTTTGCACATACACGCATATGAATGATATAATTACGCTGCGCAAGTTTGATAAAGAAATTCGATCTACAAAAAAAGTTATTAAGCATTTAGTTTCCCATAACACGCACATATTGGCGCAGCGAAGTCGCTGAGTAAACTGCGCAGTTAGCAGAGCGTATGCGTGTGCGTGTGTATGTATGCGTTGCTTGCAATATACATACATATGTATGTATGTACACATGTACATACTGTATATATTTACATATGTATATATAAAATAAGAGTAACATTGATATAACTTAAATAAAGTCAATATAATATACATATGTATGTACATACATACATACATATGAATAGATGAAATGCATTATGTTATTAAACGAAACGTTTACCAAACGTTTACGTACACACGCGCGTGGCAACAGCAGCAGAAGCTCTAGAAAATTCGAAGAATTCATAACAACAACAACAAAGACAAATTGGGGATGAATTTTCAGCAGAAGTTCAGCAGCTCAGTAGCAGCAGCTCAGTAGCTCAATAACTGTACTTAGGAATTCGCTATCTCACTCTTATGTATTGCAACGGCTGTGTTGATAGAAGCGATGATCGCCGACATAAAGTCTCGGGTTCGATTCTGTAAGCTGACGTCAAAACTTTTTTTATGCAAGTTACTTAATCTTTTTTTTTTTTTAATTTTTTAATTGAATTTAAAATAATTATATATAAACTTTGAAGTGCATTTAAAGCCGCCGATAGGCGGGGTTCAGGGTATTTCCTAGTCGGGCACGTCCGACTAAAGTTTCCTTACTTGTTATTGTTGATGGTGTGTAATTGCAATGGTGAGAGTATAGCCATTTTTGCTGCTGTGTCTGCTAGTTCGTTTCCTTTTATTTTGACATGTCCAGCTGTCCAGAGCAGTTTAGTCCTTTTGTGTGTTGAATTAAGTTTGTGTCGAATCTTTGCGATTGTGGGTTCATGTGTGTTTGGGGTTTTTACGGCTAGTAAGGTGGAGAGTGAGTCCGTGCAGATGACAAATTTCGTTTTTGTTTTTGAGCGAGGAGTGCCAAGGTGTGACGGCTGATTTTAATATTTGATTGTCTTCTGTGACCATGCTGAAGGCAGTTGTTTGGTTCAGTTTTGATGCGTCCATGTATAGAAAGGTCTATGACTTGTATTCATTTCTGATTTTGTCGAAATCTTTTCTGTAGACTTCGTGTGGGGTGCTGTCTTTTTTAAATGTAGAGAGCTCTAAGAGTGTAGAATGATTGTTTATTGTCCATGGTGGAAATTTTTCTTTGTATTTGCGTTCTGGAGAGAAGAGTTGAGTTGGTTATGTTATTAATCAGTTGTCCAATGGTCCATTAGAATCTAGTGTTTAAGTCGGGGAGTCCTGTTTCTGCCAGCATGTTTTTTATTGGGGTAGTACGGAGGGCGCCTAATGAGAGTCTTATGGAGGAGTGGTAGGGGTAGTAGTTTTGAAAAATTTGTTTTATTTGTTTTCCCGTAAATTGGGAGACCGTAGTCAATTTTGGCGAGTATAATTGATTTAGCTATGTTAATTAGAGATGAAGTATTGCTTGTTAGCTTATAGTAACTTAAACATTTAATTATATTAAGTCTATTGCTTAGTGAGCTAGTTAGAGCTTTGACATGTTCATTCCAATTATATTTACTATTAAAAGTTAAACCTAGAATTTTGAGGCGTTGTGTTTTCGGTGTATTAACATTGTTTATTGTAATATCTATGTTGGTGCAATTATGTTTTCTGCATATATGTACTATTCACCTGATTTTTCCGCTGATATTTTTGTTCCCGTAATGTTGCACCAATCGTGGAGAATAAATTATTAATTTAGAAAGGGTGTTGTTGACTTTAACTCGTATTATTTAGATAGCTCCGGATATAGTTAATGATTTTTTGACCAAATTCCCAATCATATAGTTGCTGCATGATACAATGAGCAGCAACCCTGTCGAATGCTTTTTCCATATCAATTGAGAGTACCGATATGTGGTTTTTAGTGGTTAGATTGTTACAGATAAAGTTGTCTATAATAAGGAATCCGTGGTCGACTTGTTTTGCTTGTATGCATATTGGTTAGGAGATAGGGGGTTTTCTTGGTTAAGCATCCACATAATTCTTTTTGATATGATTGTCTCTAGTAGTTTGGAAGTGCAAGGGAGTAGAGATGTTGGGTGATAACTATTGAGTAGATGTTTTGGTTTGTTTGGTCTGTTTATTGGTATTATTGTTGCAATTTTCCATTGTTGGGGGATATTGCTGGTGTCTAGTATAATGTTATAGAGGTCTAGGAGTTTGTTAATTGCAGGTGGGGTTAGTTTTTTTTATTATTTGATATGTGATATTGTCATGTCTAAGGGTATCTAGACAAGATTGCAGTGCTATAAGTGTTATGGGTTTTTCAATGACTTTGGCTCTGTTTCTTAGAGTATACGTGATGCATGCTTGGGCTATATGTTGTTGTTTGTTGTTTATAAATGTGTTTGAGAAATTTGGGTCGTTTAAATAATTTGACCATGTTTCGCAAAATGATCGGTTATTTTTTTTGGATCGCATCTGTTTCCTGTTTCTGTTTGTATTGCATGAATGTGTGTCATTTTACTGATCCCCGAAAGCCTATGAACTTTGTCGCAGAGTACTTTGTTTGTTGTGTTAGGGATTATGGATTCTGTAAATTTAGCAAAGCTTATTCTTTGTGCTATATTTACTGTATATTTAAACATTGCGTTCGCTTTTTTGTACAGTAACATGTTTTCTGTAGTTAGATGTTTTCTTAAGCTATTAAAACATTTTATTTTTTCTTTTTTTAATATTTCTTGTTCTGAGTTCCACCAGTATATGTGATTATTTTTCTTTCTGTTGGGATTGGATGTGGGTATTGCTTTGTTTGCAGATGCCTTAACTATTTTGAGAAATTTTGCTGCTGATTGATTGTATTGTTTGTTATAGCTAGTCTTTGTGTTAATATGTCTATACTTTCCTGGAATAATTCCCAGTTTGCTGAGTGAAGTTTATATTTATGTGTTTTATAAGTTGTTTTAGTGTTTGCTATGGGAAATAATTGTATATATATTGGGTAGTGATCGCTCCCGTGGAGGTCTGCATATAGAGCCCAGGTGGCGTTAAGGTTGTGTGTGAAGGTGTTATAGGTGGAGTAGTGTGTGTGGTCTCCTTTGTTTAGTACAATTATATTGCTATTATGTAGAAAATTTGCTATAATTTTTCCCTTTGGGTTGTTTGAGGGTTATCTCCAGAGGGAGTGTTACGCGTTAAAGTCTCCTAGCATTAAAACTGGCTTATTAAAACTGTTTATTAAGTTGTGAAGGTCTTGTTCTATAAATTTGTCTGTGGGAGAAAGGTTAATGATTATAAATAGTGTTTTAGTTTGTATTTTTGCACATGTTTGATTGATGATTTACTATTTTATGTTGTACGTATATTTTTTATATCAGAAGTGCTATTCCTCTTTTGCTTTTAGGAACTGTCGAATTGATATCATTTTTATCATATAGTGAGAATTGGTTTGGTATGGAAATCAACACATCAACACCAACACAAAATTCAACCAATACACAATGCTCACATGCACAAATCATTACTACGCAGCAAGCAGCAAGCACTCCATCTACGATCTCCCCCCTGGAGAAAGTATTTACAGATATAAAAGAAAGGTATCAACCTAACTCCAGTGTAACAGAAGATATGGAAACAGACAGTAACCCTCCCCACACGGAAATCAAATCATATCTATCACAGTCAACTGAAGATCTAAAACTAAGAATATTTACCAAAGATAAATCTAGCCCTCTAACAACTAACTTTAAGCCCTCTAAACCAAAAACAAAATCAAAACCCACAAACAAAAACCTTCATAAAAACAATAGTGATAGCGAATCTATCTAAAACAAAACAAGTAAATAGAAACAAACTTTATACCAAACTCATACTCTATACTTTAACCTTTAACTCAAAACAAATCCAAATACTCAACCCAAGACCCCAAATCATAAAAATATAGCAATGCTTAAAATAATACAATGGAATATGAAAGGATACAGAACCAACTATAACGAACTGCTAATTATAATAAAAAAAATACTCACCACACATAGTATGCCTCCAAGAAACCCACTTTTACAATACATTTATCCCCACCCCTGTACCAGTAAACTTTCAAATTTACACCAATACAGCTTCCATCCGATTTGGCGGTGTAGCCATATTGGTACACAAATCCATAGAACATAAGACACTAGATCAACCTACACAAATAGAAACGCTCGGAATCGAAATTATGTCTAATAGGAAAATTAACATTATTTCTGTATATATCCCTCCCACCAAAACATTTTCACCTAATGACTTAACCGAACACTTTATACCACGCACTAACAGCACCAACCAAATAGGCAATTTCAACAGAAAACATCACAGCTGGGGATCAGCCCAAGATAACCGGATCACTATACTTAATGACGGATCACCAACACACTTCCCCACTCACAACACCTTCACACATATTGACATCTCAGTATGCTCCCCTCAATTGGAAAATAATCAATGACCTTCATGGCAGCGATCATTTTCCAATTTTATTATCCTTGTTCCCGCAGCCCCAATCAGACAACTTCTCCCGTCCCCTCTTCAAAATAAAAGAAGCCAACTGGCCATTATTCACCAAATTAACTAACGACCTAAACGAACTTATACCTAGAACTTCTAACATTAATAAAGAAGCTGCAATAATTAATAAAACAATCCTACAATCCGCTCACCATAGTATACAATAAACAACCCCTCACACCCACAACAAAAACACCCCCTGGTGGAATAAAACATTGACCAAACTTAGGTCCAACAAATTTATAACTTGGCGAAATTTCAAACGCAATAGCACCACTGACAACCTTCTCAACTACAAAAGAGCTAAGGCCCTCTTCCGGAGAGAGCTTAAAATATCCAAATCTAAAGCTACCACAGACTTCACATCCAAAATAGAACCCAACACCCCTCCGACAAAATCTGGACTAATATCCGACGGTTCTGCGGGCTTAACCCTACCAAAGCCATTCATTGCATTACAGATACAACCAACAACTCACTATCAACAGACACAAGCCACATAGCCCTCTTGTTTGCCCAACATTGGTCCGACTGCTCCAACGACCAAAATTTTAGCAATAGCTTCATTACCAGCAAATATGCTGACAACTCTATCAATTACTCACCCAGTTCTAGAGCACAAGCTATAGAATCTGACATCACACTAATTGAACTACTAGCAGCGTTACACACCCTCAAAGGTACAACTCCCGGCCTAAACAGTATCTCTTATCCTATGATAAAAAATACCTCTTACGCCCTTAAAGCCAGAATTACAAACCTCTTCAATCTATATTCAACAACACCATTCCACAATCCTACAAAACCAGCCTTGTCATTCCTATAATAAAACCCAAATCCAACAAAACACTCATAACCAAACCGCTGGAAAGTTGGACCAAAAATCATACAGTTTATACGGAATTTCATGGCAAACCGGAAAATTGTAGTTAAAATAAAAAATGTCAAAAGTAATCCCTATCCTCTTCAAAACGGCATTCTCCAGGGATTGCCAATATCCGTCATCCTTTTCCTAATCGCCTTCAACAGACTCTCCCACTTAATCAGCGTACAAAAAGTAATCCATTTTACCGCCTACACCGACGACTTTTACCTTATCATCCCTCTCAGCAAACAAAAAAATCAATCCTGCAACCTCGACCAACCTTTTCCAACATATGTGAGTGGTGTTCATATTCAGGAGCATCACTATCAGTAGAAAAGTCTCAACACCTTCATGTTTGCCCCTCAGTCACCAAAATAAAGATCTTAGGACTCACCATTAACAATAAATATAGATGGGACGCGCACATCAAACAAATTCAGCCAGCCTTAAACAACAAATTTAACATCATTAAATGCCTAGGAAGCTCTAAGCTAAACTACATAGCATTATGTAAAGAAACCAACGTTCCCTACCTTCCCCTCCCAAGCAAAACCACCACACCCCTATGGCTATTCCTTCCTCTGTCATCAATCACACATAGACACACTACATAGACGGAGCAAATCCAACACACCACCAAGCACATTCAAACAACAATTATTTGAAATCAAAGAGAAATACCAAAGAGAAAACCATAAATTCATATACACAGGCGGCTCTCTACAAAACAACACAGCCACTTTTGCGATTACGACCGAAAACGAAATCCTGAAAAGATGCATCTTCCCCCATTATTCATCCATCCTATCAGCTGAAACCATAGCCATTCTCGATGCAATAAATCTGATCAAAAACAGACTTGGAAAGTATATAATTTGCTCCGACTCCCTCGCATCCATAAAATCCATTCGCAATATTAACAACAATAGCCTTTATCCCACAATCTGACTCAAAAATAAAACTTCTTTGGATCCCTAGCCACTGCGGCATTAAAGGGAACGAGTTAGCCGACAGTGCAGCCAAAGACACATTTTATATGCCCCTTCACTATACCCCTAACTTTAACACTACAGACATGAGCAAACTCCTCAAAAATGAACTCTCAAAAAGAACTTAAATTGAACATAGAGCTCTGCAACCGATGGTACCAGAGATTAAATACAAACCTATCCAACACGTCAAACTACCTAAAAAATATAGACCAAAAAAGCATCACACGCAGTGATCAAATAAAATTTCTAAGGCTAAGACTAGGCCACACAAGAATCACACAACAGCACTATAACAACCCTAACAACACCCTTCCTTGCCCCAACTGTCACACAACCGCAAACATCAATATAATACACATTCTCTGCGACTGCCCCGCAACCTCTAACCTGCATACCCAAATCTTCCAAAACACCTGCCCCCTATTAATCCTAGCAAACCAAACCGAGATTAACATCCGCAAGATAATTGAGTTTCTTAAAAAATCTAAAACATACCACCTACTATGAAAAAGATTAAATAAAAACAAAATGAAATGTAAATATAGAAATAATGCTATTATAAAATAAAATCTGTATATACTAATTTAAAAATAATCTATAATCACAATAAACACCATCCAGCCGAAGGCCCCTGCTACCAGTGCTTAGCCTTAAGTTAGAGTTAATTTTATATTAATTGTAACTTCTTAATAAATAAATACAAAAAAAATTCGTTTTTGTATTTGTTTTGTTATCTCTCTTTCGCTCGAACTCTCACTCGGTTCAGCGAAGCTGCGCTTTATGCAATAGATCATTATAGGCGTTCGCAGGGACCGAGAGAGAGAGAGAGAGGGACCGCAGCCTAGAAAGGCTTTGAGAGGTTTTATTACATGTCAACATCTACAATGATACTGTCCGTATCAGAGAGAGAGAGAGTTGAGCGATTTTGGTTGTTGGTGTTATAATTGTTTCTTTCGAAATTTTTGTCTGTGTCTATTTCTACGTCGCTTGAGGTGTTTTTGTCTTTGTAAGTTGAGTGTTTCGTTATCTTGAGTGCTTGTTTTTTCGGTTTGCTTAAGTTATTTTCTAGTGTTTCTTTTGCATATTTTGTGTTTGTGAAATCGAAAGGTTTTTCGGGTGTGCTTTTGGTTTTTAATTTGTCTTTAGTATTGTTTTCTTTATTTGAGGTGGATGATACAGTTTTTGTCTCGTTATCTTTTTGTGGTGCTTGGGTAGCAGTTATTTCAGAAAATGTTTTTTTTTTTCAAATTTGTTGTTGACTGTGTGTATGGTTTGTGATATTTGGTTTTGACTTCGTACATAGTGCATTTTTCGGTGGTTTTTATTTTAATTATTTCTTGTGCTTCTTTAAATTTGGGACAGTCTTTGCTGCTAGCCGCATGTTCTCCCTTACAGTTCACGCAGAAAGTACGAGTGCACTGAGTTGGTTTATGGACTGGTAGACCACATCGGTCACAAACCATTGTGCCTTTGCAATACTTTGCTGTGTGGCCTATAATTTGACAGTTTTTGCGGCACATTGGGTTTGGAATGTATTCGTTGACCTTTACTACATGCCATGATATTTGTATTTTTTGGGGAAGATTGTATAGATTGAAGGTGAGTTGCACCACATCAGACGGGATTGTTTTGCCATCAATTAGTTTTGTGTATTTGTATACATCAACAACTCCTTGAGACTTAAGTTCCTTTAGTATTTTTTCCTGAGGTATGTTATTAAGACTTGGAGCGTAGACTGTGCCTTTGCAGTAATTGAGATTTTTGTGAAATTCACATGAAATTTGACAATACCATGCAGTTCTTTGGAAGCGATGAATTTCTCTGCTATTGTTTCATATTCCACGAATATTAGTAGATTTCCATCACGCATTTCGTTAATTTTTAATATGTTTTTGCTGATGATTTTGATTGCACGCTCAACGGCAAAACAGAAGTTTTTTTTTTTTTTTTTGAATTTGGGATTAGGTAATTTGGGAGTTGGGAGAACTGGAAAAGCTTCCGCGAATGGTGTAGGTTTTTTTCTTTTGGATTTGGGGCTATCGCTTAGTATTGCAAAGTGATTCGCCCCTTGACTATTTTGCCCGGTGGGCATAGTTCTGGGTTTGACTTACTTTATGCTTTTGTGCTTCTGTATATGTTTGAAAGACAAAGTATGACAAAGAATGATGGTACAAAAAGAAGGGGCGCTTGAAAGAGAGATAAGCTTCGAACTAAACTTTGCGATAACACAACCGATCGATACGAGGTCTAGTCGACGACTGAACCTAATACGTATCCCAACCTAATCTACCTAGCTTGGAATTAATCTACAAGGCCTGGAAGAAGAATTACTCATATCTAAATTACTTATATCTAAAGTGCAATTTTCATTTTAGTATTTCTATTCTTTCGTTGTTCTTATTTGCTGGTTAGTGTGTGTGTTCGCTATCGCTCGCTCACGCTTAGCTTAGTGTTTGTTTTTGTTTCTTACAAAATTTATTTCGTTTCCCGCTCTATTTTCTGTTTCTTCATCAACTGTTTATTCTTTTGATCTTTGTATTAGCTGAGTGTTGTTGTTTGGGATTTTTGTTTCTCCCAATCACAGTTAATCCTCTCTTTGTGTTTTATCTTTTATTTTTTCTATCTTAATCTGTTTGTATTTTTGTTTTGATTATCTCCCCTGCTTGCCAATATGATATGCTGTAAGAAATCATGTACATTTCGGCATGCCAAATGCAATTTGTTGGTTGCTGGTTGTGCGAGAATCTAATGCACATTAAATGTGCTGGCATCTCGGGGCGTGACTGTGATAGAGTCATGTATAATTCAGTGCGGGTTCAATATTCAAATCTAAGTAAATTTTCAAAACAACTTGAAGAGGAACTGAATGCTGGAGAAGAAATATTGAATCAGTATACTTTTGATTCTCCGCTAAATACAGTGATTGCTCCATCACTGCTAGTTCTCCCCTCATTTCAAGTCTCCTAACTTATCAACCCCTTCTTCACCTTGTCAAGAATTATCAATTCCCATATCAGATGATTCAGTTGAAATATCTGTGTCTAGTGTCATAACAGACACGCAAAAGGCGTCTACTAAAAAAGTTAAAGTTTATCCGAGTGTTGCTCAATCTAAAAACAATATTCAGACACCGTCTCCTACTCCGATATTACCCAATTTATCTGTTGTGTCTCCCCGAAAGCAAGTTTTCTTATCTATGCTTTCATCAGATACGACATGTGAGGCTGTGTCTGCTTTTATTGAAAGTAAAATTTCATCTAAAGTTTTTATCTCGAAGTTTAATTTGCGGCTCCTCGTGCAATTGCTTCATTTAAAATCAATGTACCAATTGAATTTTTCCATACCATATGTGATCCAAACTTTTGGCTACCTCATGTTGTTGTACATGAATTCAAACCTAAGATTCGGAACAGAATTTCTCCAGTGTCTTTAAATCCCGTTTCTGTACAACCTTCATCTGAGGCTGTATCAAAAAACTAAGTTTCTTTCCATCTTTTCCCCATTTATCTATCCCCAGTTATTTATAAAAATGTTCGGGGCTTTAATTTTAAATTAAAAAATCTATTTCTGCATAGCTGTAGTGTCCAATCTGAACTTATAGCCCTCACTGAAACGTGGTTAAGCCAAAATGTTTATAATAGTGAGGTTTTTTCAAATAATTTCACTATTTATAGACTTGATCGCGCGTCTCGTAGAGGTGGTGGTGTTTTAATAGCTGTTAAATCCCATTTCCTCTCTGAATCTTTTACATTCTCATCAATTCACAATGTTAAGATTATTGGAGTTAAAATATCTTTTCAGTCTTGTTCCCTATACGATACTTGTTCATATATCCCTCCCTCTTCCGATTTACAAGTTTATAGTCATCATATATCTTGTATTAAAGAAATGTATGAATATATTCAAGATAATGACTTATTTCTTGTGTTGGGTGATTTTAATATACCTAACACTTCTTGGGCCTCTTTTCCCAATTCGAATTATCTTATTCCAACAATTGATCATTATTTTTTTGATGAATTGTTTAATCTTTCTATGTATCGGATGAACTCAATTTCCAATTATTTAAATCGTTCTCTTGATCTTGTTTTTACTAATGATGACGCTAGCATTAATGTTTTAAGATCATCTCCCTTTTGTATACCTGAGGATTTATATCATCCAACACTAGAGGTTTTAATACCTATTTACTGTCCACCAATTTTTACGCCCTCATCATCTAAAAAGCGTCGTTGTTTTAATAAATGTTTTGCTTAATAATCTCATTGATGCAACAGATTGGGCTCCTTTATATGCGGCAGTTGATGTAAACTTAGCAATTTCAACATTCTACAGTACTTTAAATGCTATTCTAGGCAAGTGTGCTCTTATCTGTTTCCTAAATCTTTTTCTAATAAACCTCGCTGGTTCACTTCGACTCTTTCAACTTTAAGAGATTTTAAATCTAAAAATCTAAATGTTTTGAAAAGTTCAAAAAGGCAGGTTCGGTCGTTGACTGGTCTAAATACTCCTTAGCTAAGGCCAATTTAAATATTTTAAACTCTAGTTGTTATGAGAATTACCTTATATGCTGTAAAAGACAGTTTGCTCGTGATCCCAAAAGATTGGGAGGAGTTTGTGACAATACTTGTAATGATCAAGATACCTCAGATCTATTTGCAAAGTTCTTCCAATCCACTTATTCAACTGTCATTCCAGAAACCAATTTATTTCCAATTTTAAATTCTAATATTAATGGAAATACCGTTATCGTTTCTAATATTTCTCCTGTCTCTCTTTTATCCGCTATGCGTACGTTGAAATCGTCGTTCTCTCCGGGGGTGGATGGTATTCCTAGTTGTGTGATGAAAGAATGCAGTGCTCCTTTGTGGTCACCTTTATTATGTTTAATTTGTCTCTTGATACCTCGGTATTTCCTTCAATTTTGAAAGAATCATTTATTATTCCTCTGTATAAAAAAGGAGGAAGATCTGATATTTCAAATTACAGAGACATTGCCAAGCTTTCTGCTATTCCGAAGTTATTTGAAAAAATTATAACTTCTAATTTACAGCACTTTTATAAATCTATTATTTCACCATCGCAGCGTGGTTTTGTTCAGAATCGATCAACCTCTACGAACTTATTAGAATTTTCATCCCTAGTCAATGAAAGCTTTTTAAATAAAATGCAAACACATGTTCTATACACTAATTTCAGTAAGGCATTTGACTCTGTTCAGCATGACATCTTGCTTCAAAAGTTTGACCAATGGGGATTTTCTCCTAAACTTCTGTCTTGGATTGCTTCCTATTTAAAGGGTAGAACCCAAAGAGTTCTGTTGAGAACATCTATTTCGAAGGTCATATTTGTCTCTTCGGGTGTTTCTCAGGGTAGTCACTTGGGCCCTCTACTTTTCTCCCTTTTTCTAAATGACCATCCCAGTTGTATTTCTTACTCCAGAATATTTCTCTATGCAGATGACGTAAAACTCTGTCTCTCTTACAAGAACTCAATAGATCATCCACGCCTACAGGATGATCTAATTTCCTTTCCAAATTGGTGTAAAGCTAATCAGTTGCTTCTCAATTGTTCTAAGTGTATAACAATGACTTTCTGTCGTGCAACTCCATTTTTTGCCGATTATACAATCAACAATGTGTCCTTGCAACGTATTTCTACAATCAAAGATCTCGGGGTGCTCTTTGACTTACATTCAATACCCATATCCTAACCATCGTTAATGAAGCAAAAAGTGTACTTCGTTTTATTAAACGATGGTCTAGAGTTTAATGATCCTATTGTCACTAAACTTCTTTTTGTCTTGCTGGTACGTCCTATTTTAGAATATTGTTCTATTATATAGTCACCACAGCAGAAATTGTATTGAATCGGTTCATAACCAAATTCTTCTTTTTGCCTTGCGCAATCTAAACTGGGATCAATCGTAGAATATTCTTGGGTATTACTTTTCTACATAACTTGATTAACGGTAGGATTGATTCGCATACCTCTTTTATTTCAAGTCAATTTCCTAGTTCCTTCCCGTGCTTCTCGTCACTTTTGTCCTCTTTATTTACCTATATGTAACTGTAACTATTCTTTGCACAGTGCGTTTTGTGTTCTATGTACTAAGTACAATACCTATTTTCATGTATTTAGTTCTCTTTTTCCTTAACAAAATCTTCTCTTTTAGCATATTTCAGAGAAATCACACACACACCCCAGTAGTGAGAATGCACCTGGCAATTCTCCCTACTTGTGTTGTGATTTCTCTTATTGTATTTTACTTTTTAAGATTTTATATTTCTTATATTTTTATTACTTTTTTTTAACTTCTTCTATCTTGCTTAGTTTCAATGATATTACTAACCATATCTGGCTGTGATTTGGGGCATAGCTCGCCGGTCCGGCAAATAAAACACCCCCATCGGGTTGGTGATATCATTGCTATATATTGTTAGTATTAGGCTTTTTTCTTTTTCCGGTTCTGTTTATAGTTTTTAATTTTGTAATTTTATAATTTGACTCACGAATGTAGTCAATTTTCTTTATATAAAACAAAAATAAAATAAAAATAAAATAAATAAGTATATATTTATTTATATATTCAAAATTTTAATTGGTGGATGCTTTTCTGCCGGCCATGCGGGAAGACCGGTTTATATGCAGGAGTGTTTCGACCGGAAGAGGTGAGCAGTGGGGAACCAGCGAAATATAAATTATAAATAGAGAGAGGCACAATAGTCGCATGAATAGTGGTGGGCAGGGCATAGACGCTACGATGAAGATAGGAGCCACCCGTGATCATCTCCTGATGTGATCCTTGGAATGGATTTCCTGTGAGTCCCAGGGACGATGGGCGCGTTGTGACGCATGGCACTGGTTATAAGAACCGAGGTCGCACCGTCAGGACGAGAGGCAGTTGTATGACGACCGAGGAGGGAAAACTGAGCCTTGGAATGTCGTATACTGAATAAATGTTTTAATTTAGAATAAAAACTGAACCAATGTAGCAGGTCTCTCAATAGTGACAAGTGTCACGAACAACAAATGCGAAAAACAAGTAAGGAAGCTTTAGTCGAGACCACTCGACTAGGAGATACCCTGAACCCTTCGAATAGCCGATATTGCAAGCAGGCTATAATTATTTGACAGCAACATTGCATACAACACAGACATACATACACATTCATACGGTCGTAATAATGAGCGCGCGCTCTTCTAACTGAGCAGAGAGTGCGCTTGGGTTGCAATATCCCAATGGTATGGAAAATTAAATGCTTAATAACTTTTGTTGTAGGTGGACTTTATTAATTAAATTA
Organism: Drosophila fulvimacula; assembly: GCA_035045555.1. Classification (NCBI taxonomy): domain Eukaryota; kingdom Metazoa; phylum Arthropoda; class Insecta; order Diptera; family Drosophilidae; genus Drosophila; species Drosophila fulvimacula. The sequence continues at coordinate 50,959 of JAWNOX010000204.1, read as the reverse complement.
ATTAAACAATGTGAAAACATTATGATTAAGGTATATATGTGTATTTGCCAAAGTAAAAGTCTCTACTCTTTGTAAAAAAACTACAAAATATCCGCATTCGCTTCGCCTATCTGCGCAGTAAATTTGAAGTACACATAAATCGAAGTCAATTTATAGAAATTTATCGATAATTCGCAAAAGGGATGAGTTAGCGAAAAAGACCATGTCAAATATAAGACCTCAAGATTTTGTGGTTCGCGAGAACCTTGCGGACGGACGAATAGACGGACGGACAGACATATATATATATATATATATATATATATATATATATATATATATATATATATATATATATATATATATATATATATATATATATATATATATATATATATATATATATATATATATATATATATATATTATATTATACTCTAATTTCCCACTTTGACCGGGTTCGGGGTATACAAAAAATATCGCTAAAGATGTAATGGAAAATTTGCACAGTAATGCTGAGCCCAAGTTAAAATTAGTTTTCGGCATATAAGTTATTATATAAGTTTATAATTTTTAAACCTTAATTGTTAATATATAATATTATTAATATTAATATATATATTACCTTTAACCCATTAAAACACACTTTATTTTTCATACTTTTGCCGTGCTCTAGAACCTTCAATGGTTATGCGTTTTTAGACGACAAAGAAAGCCAATACATGTCAAACCAAAAAAAAAATTTTTTTGGATGCCACGCCCCCTTCAAGTTGGTAAAACACAACAATTTCAAATACTACTACTCTTTTGGCAACACACATATGAATGATATAATTACACTGTGCAAGTTTGATTAAATAAGTCGGTCAACAAAAAAATTTATTAAGCATTTAATCTCCCATAACATTCGCATAGTGACCCAGCGAAGTCGCTGATCACAGTTAGCAGGGCGTATGTGTGTCCGTATACAAGTTAAATCAAAGCATATATTAGTTAACGTCGCAGAACGCGACTTTTTTATTTCGATCTTAATTTGAAACTAAAAACTAATTACAAATTAATTAAGCTTAAATATTGACGACCAGTGGCCGCGCTGCCGGATATGCGTGTAGTTTCCCACACACAACGTTGTGCTGAAATTTTTTACGCTAGCCGAATAGATTGGATGTCGCGCAGCATTTTCGGTGCAGTGACTAATGTGTGGCGATACTCTGCGGGACGTTGACTTATGTGAGCTTAAATCTTCCACCCTTAGATTTACAATTGTTGTCAATCAAAAGAGAGAGTTGCTGTTTTGTAAGGTATTCTGAGGTGTCGTTGGTTTTTGGCATCTGCTTTTCAAATGTCGGAATTTCGAAAGTAATTTGAAGAGTTACTTCTTTTTTATTGGCTCGCGACTTTGAGACTAACACAATTATTATTGTGACGCCTATGAGCAACACCAGCCAGCCAATACTATTGGTTGAGGAATGTGTTTTTAGGTTGTGAACCCGTAAGAGCTTGGACTCCGTTGCTGATGTTTTGATTATTGATTGATTGGTGATTTGCCCTAATCCATTTTGAAAAGTAAGAATATGTCTATTTATATATTTAGCCATTTCCAGCCGTGCCCATATTGGGATCATTCCTATAAGGAGAAATAATTTGTAATGCTACTTTTACTATTTGTATACCTATTAAAAATGGGTAATCAGGGTATAATGTTTTGTTGCAGCCCAAATGTATGTAACAGGCAAAAGGAGGCGTGGCAGACCACATAAAGTATAAATATTCTTGATTAGGACGAAAAGCCGAGTCGATTGAGCCCTGCCCGTCTGTCTGTCTGTCCGTTTGTCCGTCCGTCCGTCTGTCCGTCTGTCCGTATGTGTGAATGCGTGGATTTCAGAACCTATAATAGCTAGAGACTTGATATTTTTTGGAGATTCGTGTATATCACGCGCAGATCGAGTTTTTCTTTTTTTTCCTTTATCGATTTTTTATCGATTATTAACGAAAATCGATTTACAATTTGAATACTATATCTTCTACATCTTTATAGTTAGAGACTGCAATTTTTGTATTTAGTTTATTGGGACATTTATACAGTTTTGATTTTTGTTCAATTTTGGATGCCCCGCCCCCTTCGCCCAAATTTTTAAATATCGCATTTCAAATTCTAGAGACTTGTACTTTTGTACATACACATATATGAATAATATAATTACGCTGCGCAAGTTTGATTAAGAAAGTCGGTCTACAAAAAAAGTTATTAAGCATTTAATTTCGCATAACATGCACATATTGGCCCAACGCAGTCGCGTTTAATTTAAAATTATATAATTTAATTTAAAATTATATAATTCTATTCAAACTGTAAAGTGCATTTAAAATCGCCGATAGGCGGGTTTTGGGTATTTCCGAGTCGGGCACCTCCGACTAGAGTTTCCTTACTTGTTATTTACCATTTTTCCTGACTCTGTTTTTATAGTGGTGCCGTTGTCTTTTTAACTATTTATTAATTATATTTCAAGGATAGTTTAGATCCTAAGAAAATTTCCCACAAATAATTTCGTACTATTTTAAGTCATCTCATTATTTCTGATAAAGTGGAGCGTAGTCGTTCATATGTTCTTTTACTACACTTGTGCATGGTGGTGCTTTAAAAAATCGAGTGTTAAGTTGATCTTCCCTCATGAAAGATATTGAAGGTGAATTAAATGATCTTTCATTGTACATAACGATTTGTCTTTTGTAGACATTTACGCTAGGAATAAGGAGATGACTTGAACTATATGTACTATGAACTATACCTGCAATTGAATTAATTTGGTTATTTGTTTGGTTAGGGGCTTTTGACAATGCGTCGGCGATTATATTTTCATTTTCTTTAGTCATATATTTAGTCATATTCTTTCAGGAACGCCTTCCCCCTTTCAATTTTAGCGTTCCCATGCCAACTACTAAGGGAATGGTGGTATGTAAATATTTTAACTTTCAAACTTTCCTAAAGCTAGCTTTTGAGTTTTTTGATTCATGGCATATATGTATGAGTATAATCATTCACAAAGTGAAATGAGTGTATTGGGTTTCTGTGTGTCCGTCTTGCTATCCATTTCTATGCTATTGAAGCTAGAGATTTGAAATTTGGATTATATACTCGTCTACACTCTCGTCAGATAAAGTGTCAAGATTATTCCGATACGCCCACTAGGAGCGTGGCAAATTGGAAAATGAATGTTTTTCTGCATGTCAGAAATACTACTTGTAGCAGTCCTAAAGGGTTGAAATTTGGACTGTATACTCGCGTTGAGATCCCAAGTTGAATAAGCTATAGCGGATATATCTACGCCCATTGGGGGCATAGCAAATCGGGCGAAACATCTTCTACAGTTTTAGAGCTAGATCAAACAAATTTGACACGTCAGTAACTGTTATGATCCTATAAAGATTGACCAAAAATTTTATATATTTGTATATATTTTTTGTTTACATTTATAGTATTTAGCAACTCAATTAAGATGTTAATGTGTTTATAGCTAAAAATAGTTAATTAATTAATTAATTAATTCTATTTGCCACGCCTCCAGTGGCCATTCCATGACAGGGGTGTAGGACAACGTAACTGTGAATTTTTGACGCTTACACTCAAAAAATTACAGGGTATTTTTTAATATGTTACGCCCCAAAAGGGGCGTAAAAATAATTTTTGGTCGATCGATAGAGGAGGTCACCAGCAAACTACCAACATAAGAAAATGTTCGCTGTGCAGCACAGTTGTCAATTGCCTAAACGTTTTGTTGAATAACTTCTGTGCTACTTAACGGATTTTAATATTAATTATATTTTTCAATGAGTTCTAAGAAATTTGTATATAGCAAAAATCAAAATTGTATTAAATACACATGGCGCTAAATACAAAATTTAGGGATAATTAGGGGTGTGGCAAATTGGTAAATTGGTTTCTTGGAATGTTATGGTACTGGGAGCTTGCGATGTGAATGAGTATCTCCCAGTTGGTAGCGCCCGAAAAATGATGTGGCGGGTACGGGAACTTGGCAATGGCTTCTATTTCTTCTTTTATTTCTATTACCTTATCGGAAATAACAAACCCCAAGAACTCTACCCTAGTTTTCAAAGATTCGGACTTTTCTAATTGCATTTTATGTTTGATTCATAGAGTGCTTGGAATATTGTTTCTACGTGAGTCCGATGGCAAGTTTCGTTTTTACTGAACACGACTATATCGTATATATATACACAGATTTTCCGTATTTGTTGTCTAAGTATGTCGCGTAAAGCTTTTTGGAATATTGATGGGGCATTTTTGAGGACAAACGGAAGTCGTTTGATCTCATATTTTCTATTTTTTTTTTATGGAGAAAGCAGTTTTTCTCTGTTTTTTCCCTTAAGGGGATTTGATGAAATTCACTTTGTAGGTGTCCTAATTGGGCAACTAGCTCGTTGATTTCTGTTATGAGATGTCGGGCGGCGTTGGTGATAGAGTTTTGTTTTCTATAGGCTATGACTAATCTATACCTAATTCTGTTTGTACTACTAGGAAGCGGTACGGGCGAATGATGTCGTCGTCTAGAAGTTGTAATATTTACTATTCTACTTCTTGTTGTAATGAAATAGAAATAGATTGGAGAGTCTGTAGTGGTTCTTATTTCTGCATTAACAGATGTTGTAAATGACAATTTATCGTTGGGTCTTGAAAATAATGTTGTAAATTTCTCTGTTAATTCTTTAATGTTGGCACTTTGTTCTGTCAACATATGTTCTGTTTTGATGTTTAAATTTTTGAGTGCCTGAACTAGTTTTTCTTTAATTCGAATGTTAAGTTTATTATTGTCCTTACTTTTTGTTAACGAACATTACTGGGTTTAGGTGTCTTATGCTGTCATTTCCTAGAAGAGCATAAAATGATCTCTCGACTAGGAGATACCCTGAACCCTTCGAATAGCCGGTATTGGAAGTATGCTATGATTAGTTTTCATATATATTGCAAGCAACACATACGCACGGACACGAACGTAAAATGAGCACGCGCTCTGCTAATTTAGCAGCGACTGCACTCGGGCTGCAATATGCCTATGTATTTTAAATGTTTAATAATTTTTTTTCTAGATGGACTTTCTTAATCAATCTCTAGTATTTGAAATACTGGTTTTGCAAATTGGGAACGAAGGTGGCGTGGCATCAAAAATCCAAAAACTACAAAATGTCCGCATTTACTACACGTATCTGAACAGTAAATTTGAAGTCTCTAGCTTTAATGGTACACATAATTGAAAGCCAATTTATGGAAATTGATCGATAATTCTGAAACGGTATGAGCTATCGAAAAAAAAAAACAAGCTCGTATTGCGTAGCTTTTGTGGTTTACGAGATCCTTGCTTTTATACAAACGGATGGATGGACAGACGGACAGGGCTATATCGACTCAGCTCGTCGAGCTGATCAAGAATATATTAGGGGTCTGCGATGTCTCCTTCTGCATGTTACATACATTTTCACAAAAACATTATACCTTGAAAACCCATTTTTAATGGGTTCAGGGTGTAAAAACGAATATCGAATGAATGAATATTTCCTATCATGTTGTTCATTTTCTGTCGGGTTGTACTCTTCTTGGTTCGGTTCGTCTATATTTTTTACAACTGCTTCTATATTTAAGTTTCGCGGGCTTTTGAATTCTGTGGGTGCATTATATAGACACCCTTTTCCTAAGTCATAATTGGGGTGATTAGAGTAATAAATTGTTTTGTTTGGAAGGACTTGTCGAGGTCCATCGCATCGGGCTTGGTTGGAAAGTTGTGTTTTGGTTTAAAGCTGTAAAAACAATCTATGGCACTATCGATATATCGAATTTTTATATTTTGCGTTGCTATCGATGTTTTCGATAGCGGTAATATCATGCGTTGCACGTAACTAGTTTTGGCGCAACTGTATAGGTCGACAGCAAAAGAAATACATTTATATGTAAAAGGCAATAAGGTATGAAAATAAGGAAAATTTTCGTTGGTGTTGGTGGCGGAGGAAGGATGGATAAATTTCTTTTTAAAAACACAGGGTAAGTTTCATTTCCCGTCTAGCAATGCAAGTAACTAATTTAAGTCTTGAATGTTCTTTGTTAAGATGGTGAAGACAGCAGCATTGAGGCAATCGAGGACAACCAGGTAGTTAAAAGGCCACGAGTCGGAAGATCATCGGTGTGGGGCGATTTCGACAAAATTAATAATGGTATGTCAGCAAAGCTTCGCTTTTTCGGCAAAATGTCTTAAAAGCTAAGCATGTGAACATGCTCCTTTTTCTTCATCACAATTCTTGGATCTTCACAGAAGACTAAAAGCCATACATTTAATTTTATTTTAATTCAAACTTGTTTTGTTTTGTTATCGTTCATGAAGGACCTCATTATGTTAAACAAATAAAATGTTTATTAAAATCTTTATTTGTATTGTTGAATATGTATTAATTAATACTTCGTTTTTTTGAAGTTTAACATATTTCCGATAGTACAATCGAGTACTATTGAATATTTGTTGCAAAACCTTCGAAACTATTGAATGTTGCCAATATCGATAGTTTTAGAGCTCTAGTTTGGTTGTTGGTTGAATTGTTGGCCATAATGTCTTATTCATTACCACAGGAAAGAGCAGGGAATTGCTAGGTTTTTGCGTATTGTACCCTACGGGCGGCGCTTGTTGGTTCTTAGGCGGAATCTGGTTGTATTTGCTGACGTACTTACTTGACGGCTTGCTGTAGATGATTCTTTGATTCCTAGAAGTCTGGGAAGATCACCTTGAAGTCCATTGACAGATGATGAAGGTGCTTTATCCCGATATATTATTTTTATTAGATTCTTTGGTAACATTCATGCAAACCAAATAAGTGATAGATGTTTATAAACTACTGAATGATATTTTTCAACTGATTGATTACCCTGTGTTAGTCCGGTCATTTGGTATTCTAAGGTCGTTAAGTCCCTTTTATTTTCATAGTGTAAAGTCAAGGATTTGGAAATAGAATTCCATTCGAGTGGGACGTTGTATGACTCTAATTCAGTATATGCTAGTCCCACTACCTTGTTTCTTATTGTGTGGAGAATATAGAAAAATCTGCCTGCCTTTTTGTCCTGTGTAGGTATTCATAATTCTGTCTAGAGTCTTTTTCCAGGAACTAAACTCAGCTGAATTCTCATTAAACTGTCTTTTGATGATGTCTGGGTCTTGCGTAGTCTGTTACTAAATTCTGGTTTAATAGTCACATCGGGAACGTCGAATGAGCAAGAGGGTAGTCGGATAGATTCGGCGATATTGTTATGAGCTATGGCTTCTATTACAATTAGTTGTCTAAGTTTAACGTTGTTAATCTGAGGAGTAACTGGTCGTGAGGGCGATGCTTCGTCAAATAAAACTGATGATCTATTCAGTTATGTCGGTTTGCCATAGTTCAAAATTATAGACCTTAATAATTTAATAATATTTTTTATATTAATTATACATTTTGTTATACCCTGAACTCATTGAAATGGGAAATCAGGGTATTATGTTTTTGTGAAAATGTATGTATGTCAGAAGGAGACGTTGCAGACCTAATAAAGTACATATATATATATCTTGATCAGCTCGACAAGCCAAGTCGATCTTTGAACGCAGCGATCTCGTAAACCACAAAAGCTAGAGATCTGAAATTGACATGTATACTTGTGAATACCATACGCAGTACGAATTTATTTATTTTTTTTCAATAACTCATCCCGTTTCCAAATTATCGATATTTTTATTTTTGTGTACCATTAATGCCGGAGAGTTCACTTTTCAAAAAACGTATTTAAAATACTAGAGACTTGTAATTTGGCAAATACAAACATATGAATGAAAATTTGATTAAGAAAGTCCATCTACAACTAAATTTATTAATAATTTAATTTCGCACATCATAGGCATATTGAAACCCAAGCGTAGAACGCGTGCTCATTATTGCGTCCGTGTGCGTCATATATATGTAAAATAATAATAGGATGCTTGTAACTCCACTATTCGAAGGGTTCAGAGTATCTCCTAGTTGAACGGTCAGGCCTAGAGCTTCTTTACTTGTTTTGTTGTTGTTATAATATTTTTGTTGTCCTCTTTTTATTTGGTAGCTTACAGTATGATAATGGTGAGGGTCATCCTCTGCGGAAGGTCGATTTTATCCTTTTTGAGTCCTACAGGGGTATCGAGGTATTCACTTGTGTTCACTAGATGGATGGAATCTTATAGCCGTGACACCTACTTTCGACGCGTAATTATATCTACGGCCACTGGGAGCGACCAGCGACCGCGCTGGGGGATGCGCGTATTGTTTTGCAACAACGTTGCGTTGAAATTGTTTACGCTAGCCGAATAGATTTGATGTCGCGCAGACCGTAGGTCAGCATTTTTGGTTCTGTGGCCAATGTGTGGCGATGCTCTGCAGGACGTTGACTTATGTGAAGTTAACTATGTATGTATGAATGTATGCGTTGCTTGCAATATACATATGTACATATATTTAAAATAAGATATAACATAGATATAATTTAAAGTCAATATATATAGATAAAATGCTAAAAAATTCATTAAAATCTATTAAGTTTTTAAACAAAACTTTTGGCCAATTACCGAACGCTTGTGACAGAAGAATCTAGAAAATTCTAAGAATTCATAAACAAAGTTAAATTGGGAATAAATATTGAGCTACTACTTTACTTAAAAATTCGTCAAGTAGTGGTGTTGGTAGAAGCGGCGCTCGGCGGCACGGAAACTTAGGTTCTATTTTCTAGGTCGAAAAAACTTTTTATACAAGTTACTTATATATTTATTTTAAATTTATTGCAAGCTTTAAAGTGCATTTAAAAAATGCCGAGTAAGCGGGGTTCTGTTCACTATGGTCGAAATTTTTAAGCATTTCCTTACTCTGATAGATGGATATGTCATCCAACGAGAACAAACCTTTTTTGCAATTGTCTATTTATGTAAAATGTATTGATGTTTAACAAATGTAACTTCAATTACCATTGTGTGCCAAATAATTTCATTAACTTATTGTAAACAAACCGAAAATCGTATGTTTCAATAAATAATGTAGAACATAAGATTGATAACCTTATAAGATAGATAACTCCCGCAATTAATAAAATTAAATAAATAATAAAAGATAAATTTAATAGCCACGAACAATCAATTGCATTATTGGGCTTTTAAACGGTTGTCTAATACTCAGTCATAATCAATGATTTTATAAATATTAAAGGACTTGATAATATTATGGAAAAAAATACTATATGATATCCAATATCAATTTCTTGAGCCGTCCATACTTCCCTCTGCATATTCCCACATAAAAGCTGTCATAAGCTGGGTGCCCATTATATAATTTGGTACGCTTATTCTTTCGTTGACAGGCGAACCCCCACAATCATTCCTTGCAATAGGCATAACTAGCACATTCTTCTGTAAACAATGTTGAAACACAGAAGGAGCTAATAATGAACCGCCATCGCGTATAAAGTTGGGATTTATTTGATAAGTACGAGTCATTGCACGAAATGCTGCTTGATACTCAGGACTGTCACAACTTCCATTCCAGGAGGGGACTACTAATTTTTCACATAATTTCATTTTATTTGGAGACCCACGTCGTACCCATTTATTTCCAAGATGATGTTGCAAGGCATTGGTTACCTGGGCAGAATTTTGGTTGGGGGACATTGAAATTGAAAACTTTCCGATAACTTTATGCGGGATAATAAAGCGTACATCACTCTCGGCATTACCACCTTCGATTCCATGTATTGATAAATGAGGTTTTACCCAGTTTTCAGCTAATGCTACTTGTTTCTGAGCTTGATGGGGGAGGTCTTGAACATCAAGACAATGACCAAATTCATGGTAATTAAATTCAGTAAAGCGGAACACATTTCGATCAATTTGAAATGATTCGGATGATCCTTCAAAAAGAATATGCATTTGACAGTTAACCAGTGAGCTAAGCAAATAAAATAAATCCGGAAGTGCCTCATATAAAGTCCCACAGTGCTCGCAACTGCTTAATGATCGATTTGCACACTCAACTTCTAAATGATAGTAGACTAGTCCTCTTGAACCATATATAATACATGGAGTAATATTACTTTGCCAACGTCTTGTAGCCATTACTACACATGATACTTCTCGAAAAAAACTAATTCGCTGTTGTAGAACATCTTGGAGCCCTAAGCTACCGCTATGTGCCATACTTTCAATAAGGAATACAATGTTAATAGGGAGACGTAGACCAGCATCACGATACGCTTGTATTGCATTCAGCCAACACATAAGAGGTCCTTTATCAAGAGCAACACCTCGTCCATATAAAAAATTACCTAGCTCAGACATTGCAAATGGATCAGTAACCCAGCCATCGTCTAACAATGCTTCCTCTACATCAAGATTACCATACACTAAAATTGTAGGCTTCTCTGTACTATTCTTCAGAACTCCAATAATCATTTTAGGCATACGTATGATTTTCAAATTATCAGGTAATATTTGCATACCCATATGCTCTCCAAATGCGACTACATTCAAGGCAACTAATCGTTTCAGAAGCCATTCAATGGCACGGTCCAATTCGTCTCGTGAGTCATCACGAGTGGATACAGTCTCGTGACCCACTAATTCCCATAAATCATTAATGTAGCATTCACGCTTAATTAAAATCAGGTCAAAAAGACGGATCAGGTGTTTGTTTGGATTTTTCGGTAAATGCTTCTTTTGTATATACTCTGATAAATGGTTAAAATGTTGACTCATAGCTTAACAATAAATTTACAAACAATTTGTTTTTATTTCAAAAAGGAAATGACTATTAACATTAATGTTTTTATTTTCCGATATAAATTATATGCTTCTAAACACATGGCTTCCTTATTTAATTAATAGCAAGTAAGAGTGCTCTACTCGAGACCGCTCGACTAGGAGATACCCTGAACGCTGCGAATAGCGGATATTGCAAGGATGGATTTTACATATATAATATATCGCACACAACACATACTCAAAACACAATACAATATGGCAATATTATCGGAAATTAAATGTTTAATAACTTTTTTGTTGATGGACTTTCTCACAGCGTATTTATGGCATATATATGAGTTTCTTAGTCAATTTTTCAGTGCGAATAGCGATTCATATTTGTGTATTTGCCAAAGCACAAGTCTCTAGTATTTTAAATACGTTTTTTGAACAATGAATGCTCTAGCTTTAACGATACATATAAATCGAGCTGGACTTATCGAAATGTATCGATAATAAGCAATAACTTGTATTGCGTATGACATATATGAGTATACATGTCATATTTCAGATCTCTAGCTTTTTTAGTTTACACAGACGGACGGATGTACAGACGGATGGGGCTATATCAATTCAGCTCGTCGAGAATATACTTTATGGGGTCTGCGATGCCTTCTGCCTGTTTCACATATTTTCACAAAAATAATATACCACGATTATCTATTTTCAAGGGGTTCAGGGTATAATATAAAGTGAAAAAAAGCTCAGTTCCAAATAATTTTATTACGTGTTGGAATTTGAAACGTTAATTGCGCAGGAATTAACAAAAGAAATATGTATAATACTTATTACGGAAAGCCGCGACCCTAAAAATATGTGGATATGAATATTATCCGGCCAATAGAGAGAGTTCTGAGTTTGTGAGAGTAAGACGTGTTTTTGTTTGCGCTCCGTACTTTTAATTATTTCTGTTCTTTAATTTATTATTATATATTATTTATTTGTATATTGGTGATTAATGCATTTTTGGTTTGATACTGCCGTGATTTGTGCTTCTAAACATTGTGTTTTTTGTTTTATTTACAATAGTTTTGTAAGCGTCGGTGTATAAGGTAACAATCAAGTTAAGGAACGCCCCTCGCAATGAATTCATTGAACAACCCGCGAGAATTCTATGTTGGCGTGGCATGTTACAATTCCAACGAACAGACCAGAGCAACGACCAAACGTTCTGTTTATGTCATAAGCACTGAGTTAGCATTTACCACGAATCCACGGCATGTCCAAGAATCCGTTTTTTTTATTTATTTATTTTATTTATTTATATAAAGAAATTGACAACATTCGTGAGTCAAATTATAAAATTACAAAAATTAAAATTATAACAGAAACAGGAAAAAGAAAAAGCCTAATACTAACAATATATAGCAATGATATCACCAACCCGATGGGGGTGTTTTATTTGCCGGACCGACGAGCTATGCCCCAAATCACAGCCAGATATGGTTAGTGATATCATAGAAACTAAGCAAGATAGAAGAAATTAAAAAAAGGTTATAAAAATATAAGAAAAAATAAAAACCTTAAAAAGTAAAATACGATAAGAGAAATCACAACACAAGTAAGGAGAATTGCATAGGTGCATTCTCACAACTGTGGTGTGTGTGTGATTTCTCTGAAATATGCTAAAAGAGAAGATTTTATTAAGGAAAGAGAGAGTTCAGAACTAAATACATGAAAATAAGTATTGTACTTAGTACATAGAACACGAAACGCACTGTACAAGGAATAGTTACAGTTACATATAAGTAAATAAAGAGGACAGAAGTGACGAGAAGCACGGGAAGGAACTAGGAAGTTGACTTGAAATAGAAGAGAAGGCGAATCAATACTACCGTTAATCAACTTATGTAGAAAAGTAATACCCAAGACTATTCTACGATTGATTAACGATGGAAGATCCAAAAGAAGAAGCCTACTACGATAAGACGGTAGAAGAAGGTTACCATCCCAGTTTAGATTGCGCAAGGCAAAAAGAAGAAATTGCTTCTGAACCGATTCAATACGGTCCTGATACAATTTCTGCTGTGGCGACCATATAATAGAACAATATTCTAAAATAGGACGTACCAGCGAGACAAAAAGAAGTTTAGTGACAAACGGATCATTAAACTCTTTAGACCATCGTTTAATAAAACCAAGTACACTTTTAGCTTCATTAACGATGGTTAGAATATGGGTATTGAATCTAAGTTTACAGTCAAAGAGCACACCGAGATCTTTGATTGTAGAAATACGTTGCAAGGACACATTGTTGATTGTGTAATCAGCAAAAAATGGAGTGGTACGACAGAAAGTCATTGTCATACACTTAGAACAATTTAAATGCAACTGATTAGCTTTACACCAATTTTGAAAGGATATTAGATCATCCTGTAGGCGTAGATGATCTATTGAGTTCTTGTATGAGAGACAGAGTTTTACATCATCTGCATACATAAATATCCTAGAGTAAGAAATAGAGCTGGGAAGGTCATTTATAAATAGGGAGAAAAGTAGAGGGATTATGTATTTGAGTTTTGCCTTTATGTACTTAGCTTTGCTCCCCATAATTTGTTCTGTAGAGTTCAGTCTTAAATAACAACTGAAACAATAAAGTTGCATTACTTCGGCAAACAGCCGTAATCAATTTATTTTTATCTACTTAACACATTGCTGAGCCACAAGGCCAGTGATCTGAATACCTAATACGTATCCTAACCTAATCTACCTAGCTTTGAATTAATCTACAAGGCCTGGAAGAACATTCAAGAATTACTGGCGCCCAACAGGATAAAGATTAAGATCCCAAACCCTAAACAAAATATGTAAGTGACTGTTCCAAAAAAAAAAAAAAAAATATATAAATAAAAATAAAAAAAAAAAAAAAAATAAGCAGCGCAAACATCTGCAGTGTTGTTTTACCACAGAGCTTTGAATTTATTCTGCCACAAGTGCAAATAACAAATAAAAACTGATTCCGCTTCACTGATTGCTCATGAGTTGGGTTTATAGACAAGTTAAAGTTGAATACGATAGCGAAGAAGATCAAGAAATAGGTTTTAACTTTAAGAAAGAAACAGACAGGTAGACATGGATCCATTAATGTTGAAAGCGTTAGTAGAAGACGCAGTGAACAGCGCTCTTGTTAAAAAGTGAATTTCGGGCAGAAGCTGTTAGAGGTCAGGTGAATGCTCTGCAAATAGAATCACCACAAGTAGAATCACCACAAGTATATCAGAGAGTGACCATTGACCCCAACATTAGGTGTGAAGTGAAACTAGATATTGTCAAAATATTGTCAGTGCCTATGTTTGATGGAAATCACGAGCAATATGTGTCTGGGCGGCAGGCAGCCGTAGATGCATACGAAATTTTTCACGCAGGTAGCGAGGCGCATTACGAGGCTGTGGCCATTTTAAAAAACAAAGTAGGTGGAACTGTGCGAGCTGTTCTCACATCACATAATACAGTGCTCAATTTTGACGCGATTATAGCTAGACTTGACTTCACATGTGCAGACAAGACATCTTTGTGTGTTATAAGACATCAGCTAGAACTCGTCAGGCAAGGTGATCTCCAATTGATGGACTACTATGACGAAGTAGAGAAAAATTGACCCTTGTAACAAACAAAGTAGTGATGACTCATAACGATAAAGCTGCGGCTATTATTTGTGCAGAAGTCAGAGATGATGCCCACATGCCTTCATGCCAGGCCTAAAGAGGTCCCTAAAAGCCTTAGTCATCCCAGCAAAGCCCAAAGATTTACCGCCTGTTTTAGCAGCGGCTCGTGAGGCTGAAAATATCATCGAAAGGAGTGATTTTGCTGCATCATATGCGAGAGTTGTAGAGGACAGAAACCATTTCCAGGAAAATGGTGGGAAAGGAAATCGCAACCAAACTAGACAAGATAGAGAACAGGAGAGAAATCCACATTTTGTGGCAAACCAAGGACAGAACAAAGCTGAACAAAAGGACCACATGTTGAGGCCCAATGACAAAGACACACAATATAAAAGCCAGGTCCAAGCCATGGACGTCAATCCTTCGACATCCAAATTTAGACAACCAACAAATTGGGGAAAACCACAGGGCCATGCTGCGCAAGGCGAAGCCCAGAAGAGACCTCGGAACGTACGTCAGGCTTTAGACGCCAAAATGTGAATAACATCATCCAGGAGCCAAGAAGAAAATGATCTCCTTCATTTTTTAGGTAACAGTCCCAATTGCCGTTCGTCGAGCGACGATTGGCTGTCAGAATACTAAAAATTCTCATCGACACGGGGGAGACAAAAAATTACATAAAACCCGTAAAGGAGTTAAAAAACGTAACAGCTGTCGACACCCCATTTACTGTGAACTCCATTCATGGTTCCAGTAAAATTCAACAAAAATGTTCAATGGTAATTTTTGGGAAAGTTGCTACATTCTTCATATTGGATACCCTTGATACCTTTGACCCCATAATAGGCTTCGATCTGCTAACGCAGGCGGGGGTAACCATAGATCTAATGGGGAATAGCATAAGCTACTGTAACACTTCAGAGATACTTAAAAACTATCCCTGCGATAACGTAAATTTCACGCGTATCGATGATATCGTAGTCCCAAATTCGGTAAAAGGCGATTTTAAGAACATTTAAGCGTTACTAGCGAAGGAGCAAGAACTGACCCAGAAAAAGTCAAAGCGATCCAAGATTACATAGAACCAAAGAATTTATACGCCTTGAGATCGTTTTAAGGCCTAGCCAGCTACTATAGGGTATTTATTATAAAAGACTTTGCATCCATACTAAAGGGAGAAAATGGTACTGTAAGTAAGCATATGTCCAGAAAAATAGCTGTCGAATTCGACGAATCTCAGCGTGACGCTTTCAACCGATTAAGAAATATATTAGCTTCGTAAGACGTCATGCTAATGTACCCTGACTTTAAAAACCTTTTGACTTAACAACAGATGCTTCCGCAAATGGCATTAGAGCAGTATTGTCCCAGGGCGGGAGACCGATCACCATGATCTCCCGAACACTGAAAACGTGTGAATCTCACTACGCAACCAACGAGAGGGAGCTATTAGATATTGTATGGGCCCTCGTCAAGTGGCAAAACTACCTATATGGAGGCTTCCCTTGCATACATAATACAAACATCGGAAAATCCCCTAAATTGTTATAGGAATCAGGTGGTCCTAGAAGAATCACGCTACATTTTACATCGTACACTTATCCTATTCGGCAAAAAACTCGCCACTTAATTCAATTTACGGATAGAGACAACCTTCTAGATACGTTGAAGCTTGCGATAAATGCTGACGTGAACGCATTACATTGCAATCTTCCAACCTTAGTGGCGACGAGCTAGATTTGGCATTTCCAACAACTAAGTTCTGGTATTGCAAGAACGTTTTAGACATCAGCAATAAAGACGATCAGGTAGAAATAATTAATGTCGAACACAATCGTGCACATAGAGCAGCAGAAGAAAATGTAAAACAGATACTCCGCAATTATTACTTCCCTAAAATGACTAAATTGGCTAATTAAACTGTAAAGTTTGCGCTATTGCCAAGTATAACCGACACCCAAAAAAACAAGAGCTTGGGGAAACGCCAATCCCGTCATACAGCGGAGAAATGTTACACATAGACATATTTTCTACCGACCAAAAACTTTTCCTGACGTGTATCGATAAGTTCTCTAAATTTGCAGTCGTTCAACCTTTAACATCTCGAGCAGTAGTATATATAATCAACCCCATTTTACTAATCATTAATAATTTTCCCAAAAATAATTCCGAAACAATTACTTCGTTATAAAAAAAATCAATTTAGCGTTGACATCCTTAATGCTCCCCCGCTCCACAGCTGCTCGAATGGCCAAGTGGAACGCTTTCACAGTACACTAATAGAAATTGCCAGATGCTTAAAAATAGACAAAAAAGTTAACAATACAGTTGAGGCGATTATGAGAGCCACGATAGAATATAATAGAACTCTCCACTCAGTAGCAGGTCAGAGGCCAATCGATATAGTACACGTGTCTCCAGAAGAATTTCAGAAAAAAATCAAGATTATATTATCAAAAACCCAGCAAGACCAACTAAACAGATGCAACCCCAGTAGGCAGAACAGACTGTTTGAGGAGACAAAGTTTACCTTAAGGGAAATACAAGATTGGGCAATAAGCTATCTCCGTTGTGTACAGAAGGCACCATACAAGCAGACCTTGGAACGTCTGTACTTATTAAGGGAAGGGTAGTCCATAAAGACAATTTGAGGTAAACACAGGTTATGGCACAAACTTCTTCAACAATTATTAAAAATAGTTTAATAGTTTCACACGGGTCCATCGGAATAATCTTCGTAATCCTCATAACCACAACCCATGTACGCATCACTGACTTCTCGCACGCGAAATATGTCTCGGTATTAGACGATAACATTTTATTATGGGAACAGCGTAGTTATGTGAGGCATTCAACTTATTTATCTAACTTCGTGAGCATCATAGAAGACACAATAAAATTATCACAGCTTTTTCCCTAATAACATATGCGAAAATTACTAGAAGTTGACATAGACCATATGCAAAATAGTTTATGAAGTTGACAATACACCACAGGATAGCCAGGAGTGTAGATTTGAGGACAGCATTGAAAGTAGTTGCAGGTACACCTGATGCGGCAGACTTCGATAAAGTTAATTGAAGCCCAACTCATAGAATCGAACAATAAACAGGTAATAGTAATCACTGAAGCGCAGAAACAAATTAATGCACTAACAGATACAGTAAATAAATTAATTAAAGAAAAAAAGAAGGAATTCGTGGATTCCCCACATGTGTATGAAACTTTACTTACAGGAAACAGAATATTAATCACAGAGATAAAGAATATCATGCTCACGATCACGCTCGCTAAATCAAATGTAGTAAACCCAACAATTTTCGATCATGATGATTTAAAGTCAATTTTTACCGAACAGCTCACAGAAGTCCCAATAGTTAGTTTAATGGATGTATCAAATATACAAATTTTTCATTCCAATAGTATAATTCACATTCTAATTGAATACCCAAAAATTTAATTCTATTTGTAAGAAGGTTTTGATATATCCTGTGGCCCACAACAACAACGTACTACAAATACACGACAACATAGTAGCCGAATGCGAAAATGGCATTTTACCAGTAGCAGAGTGCGCCACAGCCAACTATGCCTCGTTCTGCAAAGTATCGACCCTCGACACCTCCGCTAGCGGATTACATTCAGGCGGTACAGCTTTATGTCATACACAACCAAATCACCTGGAACCGCTTACTACAGTGGATGATGGAATAGTCATCATCAACGATCAAACTATCAGAATAGATGACGGGCCCATTATCACAACAAAGGGCACACACCTCGTCACTTTCGAGCGGGTAGCAACGATTAATGATTCCACTATCATTTTCTACAATAGAGTCGTAGAGAAGAGTCCATGCATCGCCGCATCCCCACTGTTAAATATCACCGGCCACAACAACGTACTCAGCTTGGCAATGATACATAGGATGAACGAACACAAGCTGCACGCCATCTGTGAAGTGAAAGATGATCATCAGCTTCATATACCAATGCTGGCACCGGAGGAATTCCTCAATTAAGCTGCAAACCTTGGTAAAGGAGTTAAGTATCACCGAGGACGGCAACAACCTTAAGGGGGGAATAGTTAACAACCAAGTTAAGGAACGCCCCTCGCAATGAACTCATTGAACAACCCGCGAGAATACTATGTTGGCGTGGCATGTTACAATTCCAACGAACAAACCAGAGCAACGACCAAACGTTCTGTTTATGTCATAAGCACTGAATTGGCATTTACCACGAATCCACGGCATGTCCAAGAATCCGTTTTCATTTATGTATTTGAGTTTTGCCTTTATGTACTTAGCTTTGCTCCCCATAATTTGTTCTGTAGAGTTCAGTCTTAAATAACAAGTGAAACAATAAAGTTGCATTACTTCGGCAAACAGCCGAAATCAATTCATTTTTATCTACTTAACACATTGCTGAGCCACAAGGCCAGTAATCTGGATACCAAATACGTATCCCAACCTAATCTACCTAGATTTGAATCAATCTACAAGGCTTGGAAGAACATTCAAGAATTACTTATGTATGTACATATATCTAAATTGCAATTTTCGTTTTAGTATTTCTATTCTTTCGTTGTGTGTTCGCTGTCGCTCGCTCACGCTTAGCTTAGTGTTTGTTTTTGTTTCTTACAAAATTTATTAGCTGAGTGTTGTTGTTTGGGATTTTTGTTTCTCCCAATCACAGTTAATCCTCTCTTTGTCTTTTTTCTTTTATTTTTTTTATCTTAATCTGTTTGTATTTTTGTTTTGATTATCTCCCCTGCTTGCCAATATGATATGCTGTAAGAAATCATGTACATTTCGGCATGTCACTGATTCTGCACAAATGCAATTTGTTGGTTGCTGGTTGTGCGAGAATCTAATGCACATTAAATGTGCTGGCATCTCGGGGCGTGACTGTGATAGAGTCATAGCTACTCCCAAAAGTGGGTGTGGTGGATTACGCTGATCTTGCCCGGATCGTTTGGAAAAACAATTAAGTTTTGCCAAGATGTATAATTCAGTGCGGGTTCAGTATTCAAATCTAAGTAAATTTTCAAAACAACTTGAAGAGGAACTGAAAGCTGGAGAAGAAATATTGAATCAGTATACTTTTGATTCTCCGCTAAATACAGTGATTGCTCCATCACTGCTAGTTCTCCCCTCCTATCAAGTATCGTCTCCTAACCTATCAACCCCTTCTTCACCTTGTCAAGAATTATCAATTCCCATATCAGATGATTCAGTTGAAATATCTGTGTCTAGTGTCATAACAGACACTCAAAAGGCGTCTACTAAAAAAGTTAAAGTTTATCCGAGTGTTGCTCAATCTAAAAACAATATTCAGACACCGTCTCCTACTCCGATATTACCCAATTTATCTGTTGTGTCTCCTCGAAAGCAAGTTCTCTTATCTATGCTTTCATCAGATACGACATGTGAGGCTGTGCCTGCTTTTATTGAAAGTAAAATTTCATCTAAAGTTTTTATCTCGAAGTTTAATTTGCGGCTCCTCGTGAAATTGCTTCATTTAAAATCAATGTACCAATTGAATTTTTCGATACAATATGTGATCCAAACTTTTGGCTACCTCATGTTGTTGTACATGAATTCAAACCTAAGACTCGGAATAAAATTTCTCCAGTGTCTTTAAATCCCGTTTCGGTTCAACCTTCATCTGAGGCTGTATCAAAAAACTAAGTTTCTTTCCATCTTTTCCGCAGCTATCTATTATTTATCAAAATGTTCGAGGCCTTAATTCTAAATTAAAAAATCTATTTCTGCATAGCTGTAGTGTCCAATCTGAACTTATAGCCCTCACTGAAACGTGGTTAAGCCAAAATGTTTATAATAGTGAGGTTTTTTCAAATAATTTCACTATTTATAGACTTGATCGCGCGTCTCGTAGAGGTGGTGGTGTTTTAATAGCTGTTAAATCCCATTTCCTCTCTGAATCTTTTACATTCTCATCAATTCACAATGTTGAGATTATTGGAGTTAAAATAACTTTTCAGTCTTGTTCCCTATACGTTACTTGTTCATATATTCCTCCCTCTTCCGATTTACAAGTTTATAGTCATCATATATCTTGTATTAAAGAAATGTATGAATATGTTCAAGATAATGACTTATTTCTTGTGTTGGGTGATTTTAATATACCTAACACTTCTTGGGCCTCATTTCCTAATTCGAATTATCTTATTCCAACAATTGATCATTATTATACCCTGAACCCATTAAAAATGGGTAATCAGGGTATAATGGTTTTGTTGCAGCCCAAATGTATGTAACAGGCAGAAGGAGGCGTGGCAGACCCCATAAAGTATATATATTCTTGATCAGGACGACAAGCCGAGTCGATTGAGCCCTGTCCGTCTGTCTGTCTGTCCGTCTGTCCGTCTGTCCGTATGTTTGAACGCGTGGATCTCAGAACCTATAATAGCTAGAGACTTGAACTTTTTTTTTATAGATTCGTGTATATCACGCGCAGGTCGAGTTTGTTTTAGAAATTCGATAACTCTTCTCGTTCTTTTTTTATCGATTAAAAACGAAATCGATTTTCAGTTTTAAAATTATATCTTCTACATCTTTATAGTTAGAGACTCCAAATCTTGTATTTAGCTTAATGGGACTTTTATACAATTTTGATTTTTGTTAAATTTTGGATGCCACGCCCCCTTCGCCCAAATTTTCAAACCACTTATTTCAAATACTACAGACTTGTGCTTTTGCACATACACGCATATGAATGATATAATTACGCTGCGCAAGTTTGATTAAGAAAGTCGATCTACAAAAAAAAGTTATTAAACATTTAATTTCCCATAACACGCACATATTGGCGCAGCGAAGTCGCTGAGTAAACTGCGCAGTTAGCAGAGCGTATGCGTGTGCGTGTGTATGTATGCGTTGCTTGCAATATACATACATACATATGTATGTACACAAGTACATACTGTATATATTTACATATATGTATGTATAAATGTATATAAAATAAGAGTAACATTGATATAACTTAAATAAAGTCAATATAATATACATATGTACATACATACATATGAATAGATGAAATGCATTATGTTATTAAACGAAACGTTTACCAAACGTTTACGTTCACACGCGCATGGCAACAGCAGCAGAAGCTCTAGAAAATTCGAAGAATTCATAGCAACAACAACAAAGACAAATTGGGGATGAATTTTAAGCAGAAGTTCAGCAGCTCAGTAGCAGCAGCTCAGTAGCTCAATAACTGTACTTAGGAATTCGCTATCTCACTCTTATGTATTGCAACGGCTGTGTTGATAGAAGCGATGATCGCCGACATAAAGTCTCGGGTTCGATTCTCTAAGCTGACGTCAAAACTTTTTTTATGCAAGTTACTTAATCTTTTTTGTTTTTTTTTAATTTTTTAATTTAATTTAAAATTATATATAAACTTTGAAGTGCATTTAAAGCCGCCGATAGGCGGGGTTCAGGGTATTTCCTAGTCGGGCACCTCCGACTAGAGTTTCCTTACTTGTTTTTTTGATGAATTGTTTAATCTTTCTATGTATCAGATGAACTCAATTTCTAATCATTTAAATCGTTCTCTTGATCTTGTTTTTACTAATGATGACGCCAGCATTAATGTTTTAAGATCATCCCTCTTTTGTATACCTGAGGATTTATATCATCCAACATTAGAGGTTTTAATACCTATTTACTGTCCACCAATTCTTACGCCCTCGTCATCTAAAAAGCGGCGTTGTTTTAATAAATGTAATTTTGTTTTGCTTAATGATCTCATTAATGCAACAGATTGGGCTCCTTTATATGAGGCAGTTGATGTAAACTTAGCAGTTTCAACATTCTACAATACTTTAAATGCTATTCTAGACAAGTGTGTTCCTATGTGTCTTCCCAAATCCCTTTCTAATAAACCTCCCTGGTTCACTTCGACTCTTTCAACTCTAAAAAATTTTAAATCTAAATGTTTTAAAAAGTTCAAAAAGTCGGGTTCGATCGTTGATTGGTCTAAATACTCCTTAACTAAGGCCAATTTCAATATTTTAAACTCTCGTTGTTATGAGAATTACCTTATACGCTGTAAAAGGCAGTTTGCTCGTGATCCCAAAAGATTTTATTCATTTGTAAATTTGAAGCGTAAATCTTTTGGGTTTCCATCCTCGTTTTTCGTTTTGTGACAGTACTTGCAATGATCAAGATACCTCAGATCTATTTGCAAAGTTCTTCCAATCCACTTATTCAACTGCCATTTCTGAAACCAATTCTTTTCCAATTTTAAATTCTGAAATTAATGGAAATGCTATTATGGTTTCTAATATTTCTCCTGTCTCTCTTTTATCCGCTATGCGTACGTTGAAATCGTCGTTCTCTCCGGGGGCGGATGGTATTCCTAGTTGTGTGATTAAAGAATGCACTGCTCCTTTGTGGTCACCTTTATTAAAACTGTTTAATTTGTCTCTTGATACCTCGGTATTTCCTTCAATTTGGAAAGAATCATTTATTATTCCTCTGTATAAAAAAGGAGGAAGATCTGATATTTCAAATTACAGAGGCATTGCCAAGCTTTCTGCTATTCCGAAGTTATTTGAAAAAATTATAGCTTCTAATTTACAACACTTTTGTAAATCAATTATTTCACCATTGCAGCATGGTTTTCTTTAGAATCGATCAATCTCTACGAGCTTATTAGAATTTTCATCCCTAGTCAATGAAAGCTTTTTAAATTAAATGCAAACACATGCTATGTACACTAATTCCGTAAGGCATTTGACTCTGTTCAGCATGATATCTTGCTTCAATAGCTTGACCAATGGGGATTTTCTCCTAAACTTGATGATCTAATATGATGATCTAATATCCTTTCAAAATTGGTGTAAAGCTAATCAGTTGCACCTAAATTTTTCTAAGTGTATGACAATGACTTTCTGTCGTACCACTCCATTTTTTGCTCATTACACAATCAACAATGTGTCCTTGCAACGTATTTCTACAATCAAAGATCTCGGTGTGCTCTTTGACTGTAAACTTAGATTCATTTACCGTCCTATCGTAGTAGGCTCCTTCTTATAGATCTTCCATCGTTAATCGATCGTAGAATAGTCTTGGGTATTACTTATCTACAAAATTTGATTAACGGTAGTATTGATTCGCTTTCTCTTTTGTTGCAAAGCAATTTTTTTGTGCCTTCTCGTGTTTCCCGTCACTATTGTCCGGAACTGGAAATTCTCCCTACTTGTGTAGTGATTTCTCATATTTATACCCCAAACCCATTGAAAATGGGAAATCAGGGTATAATATTTTTGTGTAACAGGCAGAAGGAGACATCGTAGACCCTATAAAATATATATATTTTCTTGATCAGCTCGACGAGCTGAGCCCTGTCCGTCTGTCCGTCCATCTGTGTGAACGCAAGGGTCTCGTAAACCACAAAAGCTAGAGATCTGAAATTTGACATGTATACTCGTGACTCATTACGAGTTTGTTTTTTTTTTCGATAACTCATCCCGTTTCCGAAATATCGATAAAATATCGATAAAGTTAGAGACTTCCTTAATTGTTTATTTTACTTATATTTTTATTAATTTTTTTTTAACTTGTAATCATATTTTTCTTTTTCTATCTTTCATAGTTTCAATAATATCACTTATCATATTTGGTTATGATTCGGGGCATAGCTCTCTGGTCTGGCAAATAAAACACCCCAATCGGGTTAGTGATATCGTTGTTAAATATTGTTATTGTTATGCTTTTACATTATTACTGTAATTTGACTCACGTTTTGTCAATTTGTATATAAAATAAAATAAAAACAACTAAAAACGTTGCAGTCGTGCGCTACCGACTGCGAAATACTCATTCACACCGCAAGCTCCCAGAAACCAATTTACCAATTTGCCACACCCCTAATTACCCCTAAATTTTGTATATAGTATCATGTGTATTTAATATAATTTTTGTTTTTGCTATATACCAATTTCTTACAATTCAGTTGAAAATATAATCAATATGCTGAACATTTCATTAAAACACATTAAGTAGCACAGAAGTTATTCAACAAATCGTTTAGGCAATTGACAAATGTGCTGCACAACTAACATTTTCTTATGTTCTAAGAAATAACAAATACAATAGAATTCAGCTAACATGGCAAAATACAGCAATAGTTTTGCCTTACTAGATATGGACATGGATGTAACCAGCGAAGGCGATGATGAGGTGCATCCCCAAAACACAAGTGCAAGCCCTGCGATTGCTTCTATTGTTGATCGTAACTGATACAGTCAACAACCTTAAACATAAGGAACCCAGCAACAACAAACAACCTATCGGTTCACTTAAGCCACCGCAAGTCGTTGTGAGTATCACTGATCTTAATGATCTATTTTAAATAATTAGTGAAGTTACTAGTATTGACAACGTGGCAGTCAAAGTTAACCAAGGAGTAACGGCTAGGATATTTCCTAAAGACAGCGACACTTACAGAGCTATTGTAAGGCATTTTGATATAATAGGCATTGAGTTCCATACATACCAAGTGAAGGAAGAAAAACCTTACAGAATTGTAGTAAGGGGGCTTCACCATAGCACGTTGAACAACGAAATAATTGCCAATCTTAAAAAATATGGATTTGATGCTCTGCAAGTGCACAACCCAAGGTCAAAGACAAACAGGGATGAAAAACTAAATATATTTTTCATAAATATAAAACCATGCGACAAAATTAACGAGATTTATAATATAAAAACACTTTGCCGCCAAATGGTGAGAGTAGAAAGGATGCGCAAAACTTGTGAAATCGTCATATGTTCACGATGCCAGGAATATGGCCATACAGCCAAATACTGCCGTCGTCATCCTAACTGTGCACGTTGTGGCGGAGACCATCCCTCCAAACTTTGCACACATTCACAAGACGAACCTCCTACGTGCATTCACTGTGGAGGTAACCAAATGGCAAGCTACAAAGGTTGTCAGTGGTATCAGGAGTTCTATCGACGATCAAAGGGCTCCTCAACGACCAAGAAAATCCAAGCAAGACCGCAACAGCCACAACGAAAGCAGCAGCATCAACCAATTCGCCAGCAACCGCAACAGCTTCCTAATACTTCCAGCAGGTGGAGTATCCTATGCTTCGATAGCAAGAAATGGAAATGCATCTGCTCAGAGTCGCATACGGAATATTCAAGCGCAAGGCCAGCTAGCTAAACCTATAGCAAATATCTCACAGCAGCAGCACCTAGTTGACGTCCAATCTCTACTGGAACAACAACAACAACAATTCTTGAAATGGCAACAAGAGCTGCAAATGCAGCAACAGCATCAATTTCTCACGTTGCTTCAGGCGTAACAACGTGAGCAACAACAACAAAACAAGAGAAACAGTGAACGATTAGAACGGCTCGAGAAAATGGTCCATGAAATGGCCAGCATGCTAAAGCAATGGACTGGGAAATCATCGGCTCACCAGCTTCATAACAACGCCTCAGCCTCACAATGAACTCATTGAAGATCCTCATCTGGAATGTCAACGGCATTGCAGGAAAAGCCAGAGAAGTGGAGCTATTCGCGCATAACAACAACGTCGACATTCTTCTACTAAATGAGATCAGACTGAATTGAGGAGATAAAGTCAAAATATATGGTTATACCTTTTATCTGGCTTACAAACCATCAAATCACAACCATGGAATGGGTTATTGAAACTCCAAACATATAAATGTCTGCAATTAAAGTTGCTACAGGATTGGGAGATATTGAATTTTGCGCCATATACTGCCCACCAAGGAACAGAATAGAAGAAAGACAATTTAGCGATATACTCGTTCCTTGCGGCCAAATATATCTTATTGGTGGTGACTGGAATGCACGATATTGGCTGTGGGGAGATTCATATGATTCACCCAGGGGCAGAGAACTAGCAGAAGCCATTACAGCCAGAGGCGCCAATATTCTTGCAACTGGATCTCCAACTAGATACCCATACATATCCAGTCACACACCCTCTTGCATTGATTTTGCTGTATACCACGGGATACAGAATTATCAAGCAAATATCTACCAAAGCTGGGACTTAGATTCTGACCATTTAGCTCTTATTGCTGAGTTGCAAATCGATGGTTCCAATATCAGGCCAAGCCCAAGGCTAATAACCAATCATACTGACATCACGGCTTTCAGACAACAGCTAGATGACACTATTCAACTAAATTCGTGTCTGAACACTGGAGAAGACATTGAGAATGCGGTTGATCTTCTCTCGGAGAATATATATAGAGCTGCTGCTGCTGCAACGCCGCATAATCCTGCGCCTCGCCCCACTAATTATGGCATTGTTCTAACGAGAGAAGCTAAAGAGCTCATCAGAACAAAAAGGTGCCTTCGTAGAAGAGCGATTCGTTCCCAAGATCCTTGGGACCGAATTTTGTGGAACCGTGCAGCAAGACAGCTACGTAACCTGTTAAGAGAACTCAGAGGCGATTTCTTTAAGCAAAAATTGGCTTCCATGGACTATACAATAGATGCAAACTACTTTTTATGGAAATACACAAAATCGCTCAAACGACAACCTTTTATACAGGTACCTGTCCGATTCCCTAGTGGCGAACTTGCTAAATGCGAATTGGAACAAGCTAACGCATTCGGATGCCATCTAGAGGATTGCTTTACTTCTTATAGCTATGCTACGACGGAGCAGACCATGGAGACTCATCTCAGTTTGCAGACTCCATTGCAAATGTCCCTGCCTATTCAGCCTATTCAGTCTACTCGCAAGAGGTCTAGTCCCTGCCAGACCCTTAAGAAGACTGAAACGGCAAGGCTTTACCAAAACGATGGGATTGCTGTAACCTATCTACTTTTAATTCCTCATAATGATGAGGTTTGGTTCTAATTTCATATATATACATGTGTTGTTAAGGTACTAAATTTGATTGTACAGGTTCTACACTTAATAAATTTATATATTTAAAAAAGAAAAAAAATAGAATTCAGCGTGAATCATATGCTCATTAAGTTACTTGTTTGCTATGAGGTTCAGTGGCGTTGCTAATAGAAGATGCGCGCGCCGTTCATGGCACCCTTGCTTCGAGCGTCGGATGAAGTCGGTATTTTATACACATTTTATTTTATAATTATTATTGGTGTGACAAGCAGAGTGATGACGAATTTCGACTCGTGCAAGTAGGCGGAGGTTCGAATCTTGGATTTTCTATGTCGGCTTTCCTTTTATTACTTTATTTTTTATTCTAAAACATATATTTTTTTACATTTATAATATTAAGTAACTGAATTAAGATGGTAAAAGCCCAAAAAGTCAATAAACTGTATGTTTATTGGTCAAGAAAAGTGGTTTAATTCTATTTTCCACGCCTCCAGTGGGCGTAGACATATAATTTTTGGCCAGTCCATGACAGGGGTCAGAGCAGCGTAACTGTGAATTTTTCACGCTTACACTCAAAAAATGTGAAAATTACAGTGTATTTTTGAATAGGTCACGCCCCAAAAGGGGCGTAAACATAATTTTTGGCCGATCGATAGAGGACACCACCAGCAACCCACCAATCCAATTTTGAAGCTTCTAGCACTAAAACTCGTCCGGTTTGCCACGCCCCCTGTGAGCGCAGATATATCCGCCATAGCTTTTTGAACTTGGGACGTTAATACATATATATACCAATTCTCAAGTTTCTAGCATCAATAGCGTTCAACATATAAATGAAGATGCAAAATTGATACGTATTCAGATCCGATTTGCCACGATCCTAGTATGCATGGATTTATAATTTTTTGATCGATCTTTATAGGATCATAACAGTTACTCACGTGCCAAATTTGTTCGATCTAGCTCTAAAACTGTAGAAGATACAGTTTCACCCGATTTGCCACGCCCCCAATGGGCGTAGATATATAGTGTGTGCCCATGCGTGCGTGTGTTGTTTTGTATTTATGTGTGTGTTTTTTTTTTTTTGCAATATATATGTTAAATGTACAGATTATTTGGAATATAATATAGTTCTTTTTTACGAATATGGTCTCTCATGGAATTATTTTTTTTATAAATTTATACTGGACTATATGTAAGCAGAAGATCTAATGAGTACTTGGGGATCTTCTAGTCAGTCGACCATAAATTAAACATTCTTATTAAAAAAGTTTCAATTGACATAAAATAATACTATAATTTTTTTCTTTTTATTTAAAGTTTCGGTTGGAGGTGTTATCGGACTATTTATTGGAGCATCATTACTAAACATTATTGAGCTTTTATCATTTATTTTTTATAAGATATATAATATAATTGTAGTAAGTTAAAATTATTTAAATATATGTAGTGGCTTGTATTTTCAATAACTTGCGTCTTATTAATCATTTAAAAAAAAAAAAAAAAAAAAAAATAAAAAAAATATATATATATATATATATATATATATATATATATATATATATATATATATATATATATATATATATATATATATATATTCTTCTACTAAATGAGATCAGACTGAATTGAGGAGATAAAATCAAAATATATGGTTATACCTTTTATCTGGCTTACAAACCATCAAATCACAACCATGGAATGGGTGGAGCGGCTATATTCGTCAGAAGCTCTCTTCGCCACTTTCCACAAAGGGTTATTGAAACTCCAAACATATAAATGTCTGCAATTAAAGTTGCTACAGGATTGGGAGATATTGAATTTTGCGCCATATACTGCCCACCAAGGAACAGAATAGAAGAAAGACAATTTAGCGATATACTCGTTCCTTGCGGCCAAATATATCTTATTGGTGGTGACTGGAATGCACGATATTGGCTGTGGGGAGATTCATATGATTCACCCAGGGGCAGAGAACTAGCAGAAGCCATTACAGCCAGAGGCGCCAATATTCTTGCAACTGGATCTCCAACTAGATACCCATACATATCCAGTCACACACCCTCTTGCATTGATTTTGCTGTATACCACGGGATACAGAATTATCAAGCAAATATCTACCAAAGCTGGGACTTAGATTCTGACCATTTAGCTCTTATTGCTGAGTTGCAAATCGATGGTTCCAATATCAGGCCAAGCCCAAGGCTAATAACCAACCATACTGACATCACGGCTTTCAGACAACAGCTAGATGACACTATTCAACTAAATTCGTGTCTGAACACTGGAGAAGACATTGAGAATGCGGTTGATCTTCTCTCGGAGAATATATATAGAGCTGCTGCTGCTGCAACGCCGCATAATCCTGCGCCTCGCCCCACTAATTATGGCATTGTTCTAACGAGAGAAGCTAAAGAGCTCATCAGAACAAAAAGGTGCCTTCGTAGAAGAGCGATTCGTTCCCAAGATCCTTGGGACCGAATTTTGTGGAACCGTGCAGCAAGACAGCTACGTAACCTGTTAAGAGAACTCAGAGGCGATTTCTTTGAGCAAAAATTGGCTTCCATGGACTATACAATAGATGCAAACTACTCTTTATGGAAATACACAAAATCGCTCAAACGACAACCTTTTATACAGGTACCTGTCCGATTCCCTAGTGGCGAACTTGCTAAATGCGAATTGGAACAAGCTAACGCATTCGGATGCCATCTAGAGGATTGCTTTACTTCTTATAGCTATGCTACGACGGAGCAGACCATGGAGACTCATGTCAGTTTGCAGACTCCATTGCAGATGTCCCTGCCTATTCAGCCTATAAGGATTGAAGAAATAAGTGAGGCTATCCAACTATTGCCTAAAAATAAAGCTCCTGGAATAGATAAGATTTGCAATGCAACGCTGAAGGCCTTGCCTACAAGAGTGCTACTTTATATTGCACTAATCTTTAATGCCATCATCAGGCTCCAAGTGTTCCCAAGGCAATGAAAATTAGCTGCGATCTTGATGATTCATAAGCCTGGAAAACCGGAAGAGGATCCAGAATCATATCGACCTATAAGCCTACTGCCCTCCCTGTCTAAACTACGGGAGAGGACCATTGCCAACCGGATTAATGCCATAATAAGGCAATCTAACATCTTAGCGGATCATTAATTTGGCTTCCGGGAGGGACACGGTACAGTGGAACAAGTTCACAGATTGGTGAAACACATCTTGCAGGCCTTTGACGACTCAGAATACTCTAACGCTGTCTTCATTGACATGCAGCAAGCGTTTGACAAGGTGTGGCATGATGGTTTACTGTGCAAAATAAAAAACCTTCTACCTACTCCGTACTATGGCGTCTTAAGGTCCTATCTAGAGGACCGTGAGTTTAAAGTCAAGGTAAAGGATACACTCTCGTCCACATATTCGATGAGAGCAGGAGTGCCGCAGGGCAGTGTACTTGGTCCGGTGCTGTTCTCCTTGTATACCTCAGACATTCCCAGCCCGTCCTCTCAACATATGGATGCTCCCTCGAAAGCTGTCATTGCCACCTATGCTAATGATGTTGCAATCATCTATAACTCTAAAAGTCTTGTTGAAGCAAGTACTGGACTACAGAGGTACCTTGATACTCTCGCTGATTGGTGCAAGCGGTGGAACCTAAAAGTCAACCCGCTGAAAACATTAAACCCTTGCTTCACCCTAAAAAGGATAACAACGCAAACCCCTCTAATCCTGCTGGCGGGAGTAACTCTACAGCAGCCAGCACAGGTGAAATATCTTGGAATCACACTGGACAAGCGTCTCACCTTTGGGCCGCACCTCAAAGCTGCGGTGAAAAAATGTCGTCACAGACTGCAACAACTGCGATGGCTCAACAATAAAAAGAGCACCTTGCCGCTGAGATGCAAAAGAGCTGTTTACGTGCCGTGTATCTTACCGATATGGCTCTATGGAGTGCAAATCTGGGGGATTGCTGCCAAATCCAATTACAAACGGGTACAGGTACTGCGGAACCGAGTACTACGACAGATAACCAACTCTCCCTGGTATATACGCGGCTCAACTCTCCATAGACCTCAAGCTGACTACTGTCGAAAAGCAGATTGGTAGACATACAAGCAGATACTCTGAAAGATTGCAACGACACCGAAGTCTACTCGCAAGAGGTCTAGTCCCTGCCAGACCCTTAAGAAGACTGAAACGGCAAGGCTTTACCAAAACGATGGGATTGCTGTAACCTATCTACTTTTAATTTGGTTCTAATTTCATATATATACATGTGTTGTTAAGGTACTAAATTTGATTGTACAGGTTCTACACTTAATAAATTTATATATTTAAAAAAGAAAAAAAATAGAATTCAGCGTGAATCATATGCTCATTAAGTTACTTGTTTGCTATGAGGTTCAGTGGCGTTGCTAATAGAAGATGCGCGCGCCGTTCATGGCACCCTTGCTTCGAGCGTCGGATGAAGTCGGTATTTTATACACATTTTATTTTATAATTATTATTGGTGTGACAAGCAGAGTGATGACGAATTTCGACTCGTGCAAGTAGGCGGAGGTTCGAATCTTGGATTTTCTATGTCGGCTTTCCTTTTATTACTTTATTTTTTATTCTAAAACATATATTTTTTTACATTTATAATATTAAGTAACTGAATTAAGATGGTAAAAGCCCAAAAAGTCAATAAATTGTATGTTTATTGGTCAAGAAAAGTGGTTTAAATCTATTTTCCACGCCTCCAGTGGGCGTAGACATATAATTTTTAGCCAGTCCATGACAGGGGTCAGAGCAGCGTAACTGTGAATTTTTGACGCTTACACTCAAAAAATGCGAAAATTACAGTGTATTTTTGAATAGGTCACGCCCCAAAAGGGGCGTAAACATAATTTTTGGCCGATCGATAGAGGACACCACCAGCAACCCACCAATCCAATTTTGAAGCTTCTAGCACTAAAACTCGTCCGGTTTGCCACGCCCCCTGTGAGCGCAGATATATCCGCCATAGCTTTTTGAACTTGGGACGTTAATACATATATATACCAATTCTCAAGTTTCTAGCATCAATAGCGTTCAAAATATAAATGAAGATGCAAAATTGATACGTATTCAGATCCGATTTGCCACGACCCTAGTATGCATGGATTTATAATTTTTTGGTCGATCTTTATAGGATCATAACAGTTACTCACGTGCCAAATTTGTTCGATCTAGCTCTAAAACTGTAGAAGATACAGTTTCACCCGATTTGCTACGCCCCCAATGGGCGTAGATATATAGTGTGTGCCCATGCGTGCGTGTGTTGTTTTGTATTTATGTGTGTGTGTTTTTTTTTTTTGCAATATATATGTTAAATGTACAGATTATTTGGAATATAATATAGTTCTTTTTTACGAATATGGTCTCTCATGGAATTATTTTTTTTATAAATTTATACTGGACTATATGTAAGCAGAAGATCTAATGAGTACTTGGGGATCTTCTAGTCGGTCGACCATAAATTAAACATTCTTATTAAAAAAGTTTCAATTGACATAAAATAATACTATAATTTTTTTCTTTTTATTTAAAGTTTCGGTTGGAGGTGTTATCGGACTATTTATTGGAGCATCATTACTAAACATTATTGAGCTTTTATCATTTATTTTTTATAAGATATATAATATAATTGTAGTAAGTTAAAATTATTTAAATATATGTAGTGGCTTGTATTTTCAATAACTTGCGTCTTATTAATCATTTAAAAAAAAAAAAAAAAAAAAATAAATATATATATATATATATATATATATATATATATATATATATATATATATATATATATATATATATGTCGGGTTGGGGTCATAAAAGGATGTTGTCAGTTGTAGGCACAAATATATATCCCATAGCTATCACATTTTTAGGGGCTTCAGTAGCCACCCTTCCACTGGATCTGCGTATGTTACGTGTACGTGCGTTCATGATTAATTGACTTAAAGGCTTCTCTTCCAAGTACCTTTCGTAGTCTATCTGGTCACTAGTCTTTTCACTTTCTTCCTTTTCTTACGACCGCGTTGACAACTCTTTCGACTACCAAACGTCTGACAACCGAACGTCTGAAAGCCATATCTTTCTCAACACTAAGTACACGGACCACACTCAGCATTCAGGGTTTTTACTAACCCTAGTTGCCACTCACAGTTGATGGTAATCGATAGTGCATATCGCTCACCATACTCATCGTACCATTCTCCGACATATATATATATATGTATCATATATATTACATATAGACAGACGAGACAGACGAGACAGACGAGACAGACGAGACAGACGAGACAGACGAGACAGACGAGACAGACGAGACAGACGAGACAGACGAGACAGACGAGACAGACGAGACGAGACAGACGAGACAGACGAGACAGACGAGACAGACAGACAGACAGACGAGACAGACGAGACAGACGAGACCGACGAGACCGACGAGACCGACGAGACCGACGAGACAGACGAGACAGACGAGACCGACGAGACCGACGAGACAGACGAGACAGACGAGCCACGCGAGCACAGCGACACAGACAAGACCAGACGACAGACCAGACAGACGAGACAGACGAGACCGACGAGACCGACGAGACAGACGAGACCGACGAGACAGACGAGACAGACGAGACAGACGAGACAGACGAGACTGTCTCGTCTGTCTCGTCGGTCTCGATATTCTCGTCAGTCTACGCGGTCATAACTATAGTTAACAATTGTTATAGAATTAAGATTCATTCAATAAACCGAACGCCAAAGCGAAAGACCAGGTGTCCCTCTCTTTACATAACATGGCGACCGTGACAGCTGCAGACTGCGCTAGTGTGCAATGCAAGTGTTTTTGTGAATTCCGCGACGTCTGTGCATAAAATTCTAAAATAAAGCAACATTAATGCATTAAATAAGCCAAATGGTGTGTGCCAAGTTCTAAACAGTGCTTAAAGTTGGCAATGCGCACTTTAAAATCAGTGACAGGCGTGTAGTGCCAACTGGACACAGCCGCAGCCAACAATAACAATCGCCCAAGAGACGCCTTCACAACCAACGGGAACGTTGATTCCAACAAAAATCGGAGCAACAGTAGCAGCACCAGCAACAGAGGCAGCAACAGCGACAGCGGCAGAAGCAGCGCTGAGGACAGATCAACTAATAAACTGATGGACCTATCCAGAAGAAAAATGAGGAAAAGAAACTGAGTGAGTAGAGCGTTTGAGTTATGGCAAACAGAGGGGGTGTGCCAAAGAAAATTAAAAAAAGGATAGCGCACTTAAAGTGGCTATTATATACAAGCACAACACCGCCTCCCTGGACAACAGCTAGAAAACTGCAAGAAGTGCTCGACTTTCTCAAGTCAAGCCTTCAACAGAAAAAGCCACTAACTCCCGCTCGCTCAGTAATAAAAACATTAATAAGCCAAAAAGTTAATAGAAATACACCTCCTTCCAAGCGAGGAAAGGAAGTGCCCCAGGGATTGTCCAGGACCACTCGAGAGTGTATACTGTGAGTATACATGCTGGAGGAAGACTGGTGTGACGACCGGCACCAGCATCGCCTGAGCCCAAAGGCCCGGAGATCTGCAACAGCGACAACAAGTGTGAAAGACAGCCCGCCTTTTACACCGTCGATGGAGCATCAGCGAGTCAACCGGCGAGAAGTGCTCGACTTTCTCAAGTCAAGCCTTCAACAGAAAAAGCCACTAACTCCCGCTCACTCAGTAATAAAAACATTAATAAACCAAAAAGTTAATAGAAATACACCTCCTTCCAAGCGAGGAAAGGAAGTGCCCCAGGGATTGTCCAGGACCACTCGAGAGTGTATACTGTGAGTATACATGCTGGAGGAAGACTGGTGTGACGACCGGCACCAGCATCGCCTGAGCCCAAAGGCCCGGAGATCTGCAACAGCGACAACAAGTGTGAAAGACAGCCCGCCTTTTACACCGTCGATGGAGCATCAGCGAGTCAACTGGCGACGACCATCTGATGCAGCAACGAGGAACACCTCTAATTCAGAGGCAGCGAAG
Organism: Drosophila fulvimacula; assembly: GCA_035045555.1. Taxonomy (NCBI): domain Eukaryota; kingdom Metazoa; phylum Arthropoda; class Insecta; order Diptera; family Drosophilidae; genus Drosophila; species Drosophila fulvimacula. The sequence goes on along the minus strand of JAWNOX010000204.1, from coordinate 15,601 downwards.
GACAAACCAATCCATTTTTTAAATTTAATATATTAATAAAAACAAAATTGTAAAATCGAGCGGAACCTTTTCTGCCCGATAGCAGTATAGCCTGTAAAGCTATACGAACCATTAGGTAGGGAAATGCAAAAGAAATTTTCTTTGAAAAGAAAAAAACTTTCTTCAAAAAGTAAAATTAATTTAATAAAACTATATATATATATATATATATATATATATATATATATATATATATATATATATATATATATATATAATAAAAGAAAATATATGTACATGTTTAACAATGGTATAAGTAAATTTGATGATATATATATATATATATATATATATATATATATATATATATATATATATATATATATATATATATATATATATATGAGTATATATATATGAGTCTATTTTATTGATTACATTTGAAGTGCAATTAAACCCATTGTGGGTGCTATATATATATATATAGCACCCACAATGGGTTTAATTGAGACAAAAACAGTGGACTGCACTTCAAATGTAATCAATAAAATAGACTCATCAAATGTTGATTTAAAACTAACAAATGTACTTTTATTAATAATTGTAATAATAATGAGCGCATATGTACTGTACAAAGCATATAAACTACACAATAAATGTGTAGCAAAAAGAGCCTTAAGCCATGCTGATGACCTTGATAAGGTCTAAACAACATATGCATCAATTATTGTAAAAGTGAATTTCAAAAAGTTATCCAAGACAAATAATAAAAATTTCATTTTACAAATAAAAATACATTTTCAACTGATTCTTGAAAAAGAGTACATAAGACGATTATTTTAGGAAGATAGTAAATAGGAACCCGAGTAAAAACAAAAAAAAAAAAAAAGAAACAAAAATTTTAAAAAATCTTATAAATGTGTAACCCAGAATAGGAATATTCAAAAAGAATCGATAAATAAACATGCAAAAATTCTTGTCGATTCTCTCAACGAAGCGAGAAATTTAGTGCATGTTAATAGAGAGAATATAAGTAAACCGAAGTGGTCAAAGATTTCCAACCTATTGATCAAGTTACGTGCAAACCTAATCTCCATAAAGAAAAAGTATAATCTCAACATATTCGTACCAACCATACTTAATTCACCTTTGAGCATAGACACTTGTAAAAAAGAAACAGAGGAAGAAGGTGAAGAATCTGAAACAAGCGCCATACCGCCATACCAGAATTCAATGGCCAAAAAGAGAATCTTCAGAGATTCATAAGAATTTACGACAGCATTTGGAAGCTTCGAATATTGATGAAGGTCTGTCAGTAGAACATGCCGAAAAATTCAGTACGAAAGAAGCCATTAACATAATGGTGAAAAACTGTGAATATGGTAAGCTAAAGACGATAATAGAGGCTGGAAACTTCAAAACAATGAATGAAGCCATCACGAAGTACATAGAGCAGAGTACTGAAATGACTGGAAATTCCAACTCTATATTGTTTTCCCAAAGAAGCAGCGGTAACTATAATAATAAATATAATTATCGTGGTAGAGGCAATGGTCGTGATTATTACAATAATTATAATAATCACAATAACGGCCAAAATTACCAAAAAAAATAGAAACAATAGCTACAGAGGAAATAACAGAGGTTACAACAGGAACAATAGAGGTAATCGAGGAAATAACCAAAAAAACGGTTATAATAACAATAATGTCCGAGTAGCACAGAACATGTCGGGAAACGGGAAGTCAAAGTACCTTCGTAACTTTCACAAGTGTGGCAACAGGAAAACAGTTAGTACTTTTAATAGATAGAGGTGCGGAAATATCTGTCCTAAAAGAAAATTCCGACACTTTTCAATGCATTCAAACAGATCAAATTGTACACATACAAGGAATAAGTCAAAAAGTAACCAAATCCAAAGGAATTACTTCTATTGACATACAAACTTCAAAATACATAATCCCACACAACTTTCATATTGTAAATTCCCATTTCTCTATTGCATGTGAGGGAATACTAGGAATCGGTTTCATCAGAAAATACAACTGTCAATTAGATTTTAATCCGTCCGAAGACTGGTTAATAATTAGACCAATCAATCTAAAATATCCGATATATGTACCAATATCGTACTGGTAACAATTCAATAGTCTTGCCAGCAAGATCCCAAGTTATCCGAAACATTGAGATAAGTTCACAAGAAGACAGTGTATTGATAACAAATCAAGAAATTCAGAGTGGTATTTACATCGCAAATACCATAACAAACTCCCAAAACGCAGTCATAAGATTGCTAAATACAACAAAAATAGATAAAATCATAAAGCTAGAAAAGTTAAAATATGAACCACTTTCAAGCTATGACGTAATTGAAACAAACCCAGAACAGAGAGATAAAGTACTCACTACACTATCAAAAAATTTTCCGCCACAATTTCACAGCCAACTTACGAAGTTGTGCAAGAAATATAGTGATGTATTCGGACTAGAATCCGAATCAATAACAACGAATAATTTTTATAAACAAAAATTAAGACTGATGGACGATGAACCAATCTACATTAAAAATTATAGAAATCCTCATAGTCAGAAAGACGAAATCCAAAGACAAGTCCAAAAACTGATAAATGACAAAATAGTCGAGCCCTCTGTATCTGCTTACAATAGCCCATTTTTATTGGTTCCGAAAAAATCGTTACCAAATTTCGAAAATAAAAAATGGCGATTAGTAATTGACTATCGTCAAATTCATAAAAAACTATTGTCCCATATTTTTCCACTACCTAGAATTGATGACATCTTGGATCAACTAGGTAGAGCAAAGTATTTTTCATGCCTTGATCTAATGTCAGGTTTTCATCAAATTGAACTTGAAAAAGAGTCACGAGACATTACATCCTTTTCCACATGTAATGGCTCTTATCGCTTCACGCGATTACCATTCGGTTTGAAAATAGCGCCAAACTCGTTCCGGAGAATGATGACTATAGCATTTACTGGCCTTGAACCTTCGCAAGCATATCTTTATATGTTGTTGAGAAATGTAGGCAACATAACCTAAAGTTACATCCTGAAAAATGCTCGTTTTTTATGCACGAAGTCACCTTTTTGGGACATAATTGCACAGATAAAGGAATCTTGCCTGATGATACAAAATATAACGTCATTCAAAATTGTCCAGTCCCTCATGATGCGGACAGGGCTAGAAGATTCATTGCATTTTGCAATTATTACCGAAGATTTATAAAAAATTTCGCTGAGTATTCTCGTCACATAACAAGATTATGTAAGAAAAATGTTAAATTCGAATGGACAAGTGATTGTCAAAACGCGTTCGAATATTTAAAAGCAGCATTAATGAATCCCACTCTGTTACAGTACCCAGATTTTAGCAAAGAATCACAGACGCAAGTAAATATGCATGTGGAGCAGTCCTAACGCAAAATAAAAATGGACTACAGCTTCCAGTAGCATATGCATCTAGATCTTTCACAAAAGGTGAGAGTAATAAGAGTACAACAGAACAAGAGTTAGCGGGAATTCACTGCGCAATTACGCTTTTCAGACCATACATTTATGGTAGACATTTCACTGTCAAAACGGACCACAGAGCATTAACTATCCAAACTAACCAGAATACGACTCGAACTAGAGGAATATAATTTTACAGTAGAGTATCTAAAGGGAAAAGATAATTTCGTAGCTGACGCGCTATCGAGGATAACAATAAAGGACTTGCAAAATATACAAACTAATAACAAAATTCTGTTCGTCACTACCAGAAATCAAAGTAAACAGTCAAATTCCTGCGCAGGAAAAGAAAAAGAAAATAATATAGAAGATTTGCAAAAGCAATCTCTTAATTAAGCCCAACGACGAAGTACGAAAAGTAGTGACCTTGCGAATAATTGGTTCTCTATGCACATTAAAACATGGAAAAAAGAAAAAAGTGCAAAAGCAGTAGCAAAAGCTATATTTGAAGATTTTATTCGTACGGTACGGTCCAATGAAGACGTTCATTACGGACATGGGAACAGAATATATAAATTCAATAATTGAAGATTTATGCAAAAATTTGCAAATTAAAAACAACTTCAACTGCACATCATCACCAGACTGTAGGTACTGTGGAGTGAAGCCACCGAACACGAATTTTTGCGATCATACATTTCAGTTGACAGAACTGACTATGATGTATGGATACGATACTTCGCATATTGTTTCAATACAACACCCTTTATGGCACACGATTATTGTCCATATGAGTTGGTATTCGGTAAAACTTCAAATTTTCCCAAACATTTTAATAGTATAGATAGGATAAACCCACTATATAACATAGAAGATTATGCTACGGAATCAAAATTTAGATTAGAATAGCCAGAATTATGCTAGAACAGCATAAAGCTAAAAATAAGGAGGTATATGACAGAAAAGTAAACAATATCGAATTAGAAATAGGAGATAAAGTTTTATTAAGAAATGATACGGGCCATAAGTTAGTACCTAAGTAATTAGGCCTATATACCATAGAAGAAATAGAAAATTGGGATAACATTCTAATTAAGGATAAAAAGAATAAGAAACATATAGTGCATAACGATAGGTTAAAAATTTTAATCAGCTAACATTTATAAAAAAAAAAAACAAATAAATTCCACATTTATTGACACTATACACATATAAAAAAAAAATAATAATAATACCAAGCAAATTTTTTTACCATATATATCATTAATCAAACAATCAACATCAACCAAACAAACAAACAACAATAAATAAGTTTTTAAATAAAAATTAGAAAATAACTCCATGTAATTACGTTATTTTTCTAAAGAAGGGGATGTAGCATGTTCTGAAATATCACATTAATAATATTACAAACATATTGTGGCACTTTGTTACAATATTTATGTGCGCAACATTCAAGTGCATTGATGCATTGCATGAGTGCATGATGCTGGACATTGCCGAGTCAGCAAATATAACACGCGCGGCCCTCTGGCCCAATATGCAATATGCTACATCATCACTCTCCCGCTGCGACGGCATATATATGTACATACATACTTTTATATAAGCATTTATACATTTATACATTCATATGTTTATACATAAGCATGCCGGTCCTCTGCCGGCGTCACTGGCAGCGTAGCTACGCGGTCTTAGCTATAGTTAACAATTGTTATAGAATTAAGATTCATTCAATAAACCGAACGCCAAAGCGAAAGACCAGGTGTCCCACTCTTCTGGCCTGTCTCGTCAGTCTGTTCAGTGAGGTCTGTCTCGTCTTTGAGGTCTATCTCGTCTGTATCGTCGGTCTCGTCGATGTCGTCGGTCTCGTCGGTCTCGCATGTCTCGTCAGTCTCGTCAGTCTCGTCAGTCTCTTCAGTGATGTCTGTCTCGTCTGTGAGGTCTATCTCGCCTGCTTCGTTGGTCTCGTCTGTCTCGTCCGAATCGTCGGTCTCGTCTGCCTCGTCGGCGTCGCAGGTGCCGTCTGTCAGTCTTGTCTGTAAGGTCGGGCTCGTCGGTTTCGTAGATCTCGTCGGTCACATCAGTCTCGTCAGTCTGGCCTGTCTTGTCTGTCTCGTCGGTCTCGTCGGTCTCGTCTGTCTCGTCGGTCTTCTCTGTCTTGTCGGTCTCGTCTGTCTCGTCTGTCCGGTCTGTCTCGTCTGTCTTTGTCTGTCTCGTCTGTCCTGTTGGTCTGGTCTGTCTCGTCGGTCTCGTCCGACCCGTCTGTCACGTCGTTCTCGACGGTCTCGCCTGTCTCGTCTGTATCGCCCGTTTCGTCTGACTCGTCGGTCTCATCTGTCTCGTCTGTTCGGTTTGTCTCGTTGGTCTCGCCTGTCTCGTCTGTCACGTCGTTCTCGTCAGTCTCGTCTGCGTCGTCTGTCTCGTCTGTCTCATCTGTCTCGTCTGTCTCACCTGTTTCGTCGGCCTCGTCGGTCCAGTCTGTCTCGTCGGTGTCGTCTGTCTTGTAGATCTCGTCTGTCTTGTTGGTCTCGTCGGTCTTGCCAGGCTCGTCGATCTCGCCTGTTTCGTCGGTCTCGACTGTCTCGTCTGTTTCGTCTGTCTCGTCTGTCCCATCTGTATCGTCTGTCTCTTCGGTCTCGTCGCTCTCGTCTATCTCGTCTGACTTGTCAATATCGCCTGTCTCGTCGGTCTCGTCTATCTCGTCTATTACGTCTGTCTCGTCGGTCTCGTCTATCTCGCCTGTCTCATCTATCTCGTCTGTTTCGTCTATCTCGTCTGTTTCGTCTATCTCGTCTGTTTCGTCTATCTCGTCTGTCGCGTATATATCGTCTGTCTTGTCGGTATCGCCTGTCTTGTGAGTCTCGTCGGTCTCGTCGGTCTCGTCTGTCTTGTCTGTCACGTCTGTCTCGTCTGTTTCATCCGTCTTGTCCGCCTCGTCCGTCTCGCCTGTCTCGTCTGTCTTGTCTGCCGCGTATATATCGTCTGTCTTGTCGGTATCGACTGTCTCGAGAGTCTCGCCGGTCTCGTCTGTCTCATCTATCTCGTATGTCTCGTCGGTCTCGTCTATATCGTCTGTCTCGTCTGTCTCGTTTGTCTTGTCTGTCACGTCTGTCTCATCTGTTTCATCCGTCTTGTCTGTCTAGTCTGTCTTGCCTGTCTCGTCTATCTCGTCTGTCTCATCCGTCTTGTCCGTCTCGTCTGTCTTGTCTGCCGCGTATATATCGTCTGTCTTGTCGGTATCGCCTGTCTCGTGAGTCTCGCCGGTCTCGTCTGTCTCATCTATCTTGTCTGTCTTGTTGGTATCGTCTGTCTCGTTTGTCTCGTCGGTCTCGTCAGTCTATTCGATCTAGTCTGTCTCGTCTGTCTGGTCTATCTCGCCTGTCTTGTCTGTCTAGTCTGTCCAGTCTGTCTAGTCTGTCTCGTGTGGCTCGTCTATCTTGTCGGTCTCGTCTGGCTCGTCGGTCACGTCTGTCTCGTCGGTCTCGTCGGTCTCGTCTGTCTCGTCGGTTGATCTCTTCGTCTGTCTCGTCTGTCTCATTGGATTCGTCTATCCCCTCTGTCTAGTCTGTCTCGGCTGTTTAATCCGTCTTGTCTGTCTCGTCTGTCTCATCGGACTCGTCTATCCCCTCTGTCTCGTCCATCTCGTCTGTCGCGTCTGTCTCGTCGGTCTCGTCTGTCTCGTCGGACTCGTCTACCCCCTCTGACCCGTCCGTCTCGTCTGTCGCGTCTGTCTCGTCGGGCTCGTCGATCTCGTCTGTTTCGTCGGTCTCGTCGTTCTCGTCTGCGTCGTCTGTCTCGTCTGTCTCATCTGTCTCGTCTGTCTCGTCTGTTTCATCCATCTCGTCTGTCCCGTCTGTATCGTCTGTCTCGTCGGGCTCGTCGGTCTCGTCAGTCTCGTCGGTCTCATCTGTCTCGTCTGTCTCGTCTGTCTCCTCGCCTATCTCGTCTGTTTCTTCTGTCTCGTCTGTCTCGTCTGTCTCGTCTGTCTCGTCTGTCTCGTCTGTCTCGTCTGTCTCGTCTGTCTCGTCGGTCTCGTCTGTCTCGTCTGTCTCGTCTGTCTCGTCTGTCTCGTCTGTCGCGTCTGTCTCGTCGGTCTCGTCGGTCTCGTCTGTCTCGTCTGTCTCGTCTGTCTCGTCTGTCTCGTCTGTCTTGTCTGTCTCGTCTGTCTCGTCTGTCTCGTCTGTCTCGTCTGTCTCGTCTGTCTCGTCTGTCTCGTCGGTCTCGTCTGTCTCGTCTGTCTCGTCTGTCTCGTCGGTCTCGTCGGTCTCGTCTGTCTCGTCCGTCTCGTCCGTCTCGTCTGTCTCGTCTGTCTCGTCTGTCTCGTCGGTCTCGTCTGTCTCGTCTGTCTCGTCGGTCTCGTCTGTCTCGTCGGTCTCGTCGGTCTCGTCTGTCTCGTCGGTCTCGTCTGTCTCGTCGCTCTCGTCTGTCTCGTCGGTCTCGTCTGATTTCTCATCTGTCTCGTCTGTCTCGTCGGTCTCGTCTGTCTCGCTCCGTCTTGTCTGTCTCGTAGTCGTTGATCTCTTCGTCTATCTCATCGGACTCGTCTATCTCCTCTGTCTCGTCTGTCTCGTCGGTCTCGACTGTCTCGTCGGTCTCGTCTGTCTCGTCGGTCTCGTCATTCTCGTCAGTCTCGTCTGTCTCGTCTGTCTCGTCTGTCTCATCTGTCTCGTCTGTCTCGTCTGTCTCGTCTATATCGTCGGTCTCGTCTGTCTCGTCTGTCTCGTCTGTCTCGTCTGACTCGTCCGTATCGCCTGTCTCGCCTGCCTCGTCTGTCTCGTCTGTCTCGTCTGTCTTGTCTGTCTCGTCTGTCTCGTCTGTCTCGTCTGTCTCGTCTGTCTCGTCGGTCTCGTCGGTCTCGTCTGTCTTATCTGTCTCGACTGTCTCGTCTGTCTCGTCAGTCTCGTCTGTCTCGTCGGTCTCGTCTGTCTCGTCTGTCTCGTCTGTCTCGTCTGTCTCGTCTGTCTCGTCGGTCTACGTCTGTCTCGTCTGTCTCGTCTGTCTCGTCTGTCTTGTCGGTCTTGTCTGTCTTGTCGGTCTCGTCGGTCTCGTCTGTCTCGTCTGTCTCGTCGGTCTCGTCGGTCTAGTCTGTCTCGTCGGTCTCGTCGGTCTCGTCGGTCTCGTCTGTCTTGTTGGTCTCGTCGGTCTCGTCTGTCTCGTCGGTCTCGTCTGTCTCGTCGGTCTCGTCGGTCTCGTCTGTCTCGTCTGTCTCGTCTGTCTCGTCGGTCTCGTCTGTCTCGTCTGTCTCGTCTGTCTCGTCGGTCTCGTCGGTCTCGTCGGTCTCGTCTGTCTCGTCGGTCTCGTCTGTCTCGTCGGTCTCGTCTGTCTCGTCTGTCTCGTCGGTCTACGTCTGTCTCGTCGGTCTCGTCTGTCTCGTCTGTCTCGTCTGTCTCGTCTGTCTCGTCTGTCTCGTCTGTCTCGTCTGTCTCGTCTGTCTCGTCTGTATCGTCTGTCTTGTCGGTATCGTCTGTCTCGTCAGTCTCGTCGGTCTCGTCGGTCTCGTCTGTCTCGTCTGTCTCGTCTGTCTCGTCTGTCTCGTCCGTCTCGTCTGTCTCGTCCGTCTCGTCTGTCTCGTCTGTCTTGTCTGTCTCGTATGTCTCGTCTGTCTCGTCGGTCTCGTCTGTCTCGTCGGTCTCGTCGGTCTCGTCTGTCTCGTCTGTCTCGTCTGTCTCGTCGGTCTCGTCTGTCTCGTCTGTCTCGTCTGTCTCGTCTGTCTCGTCTGTCACGTCTGTCTCGTCTGTCTCGTCGGTCTCGTCTGTCTCGTCTGTCTCGCCTGTCTCGTCTGTCTCGTCTGTCTCGTCTGTCTCGTCTGTCTCGTCGGTCTCGTCTGTCTCGTCGGTCTCGTCGGTCTCGTCTGTCTCGTCGGTCTCGTCTGTCTCGTCGGTCTCGTCTGTCTCGTCTGTCTCGTCTGTCTCGTCTGTCTCGTCTGTCTCGTCTGTCTCGTCGGTCTCGCCTGTCTCGTCTGTCTCGTCTGTCTCGTCGGTCTCGTCTGTCTCGTCGGTCTCGTCTGTCTCGTCTGTCTCGTCGGTCTCGTCTGTCTCGTCGGTCTAGTCTGTCTCGTCGGTCTCGTCTGTCTCGTCGGTCTCGTCAGTCTCGTCGGTCTCGTCTGTCTCGTCGGCCTCGTCTGTCTCGTCGGTCTCGTCTGTCTCGTCGGTCTCGTCTGTCTCGTCTGTCTCGTCTGTCTCGTCTGTCTCGTCTGTCTCGTCTGTCTCGTCTGTCTCGTCTGTCTCGTCGGTCTCGTCTGTCTCGTCTGTCTCGTCGGTCTCGTCTGTCTCGTCGGTCTCGTCTGTCTCGTCTGTCTCGTCTGTCTCGTCTGTCTCGTCGGTCTCGTCTGTCTCGTCTGTCTCGTCTGTCTCGTCTGTCTCGTCTGTCTCGTCTGTCTCGTCTGTCTCGTCTGTCTCGTCTGTCTCGTCGGTCTCGCCTGTCTCGTCTGTCTCGTCGGTCTCGTCTGTCTCGTCGGTCTCGTCTGTCTCGTCTGTCTCGTCGGTCTCGTCTGTCTCGTCGGTCTCGTCTGTCTCGTCGGTCTCGTCTGTCTCGTCTGTCTCGTCGGTCTCGTCTGTCTCGTCGGTCTCGTCTGTCTCGTCTGTCTCGTCTGTCTCGTCTGTCTCGTCTGTCTCGTCGGTCTCGTCTGTCTCGTCGGTCTCGTCGGTCTCGTCTGTCTCGTCGGTCTCGTCGGTCTCGTCTGTCTCGTCTGTCTCGTCTGTCTCGTCTGTCTCGTCGGTCTCGTCGGTCTCGTCTGTCTCGCCGGTCTCGTCTGTCTCGTCGGTCTCGTCTGTCTCGTCTGTCTCGTCGGTCTCGTCTGTCTCGTCGGTCTGCTGTTCGTCGGTCTCTTCTGTCTCGTCTGTCTCGTCTGTCTCGTCGTCTCGTCTGTCTCGTCGGTCTCGTCTGTCTCGTCTGTCTCGTCTGTCTCGTCTGTCTCGTCGGTCTCGTCGTCTCGTCTGTCTCGTCTGTCTCGTCTGTCTCGTCGGTCTCGTCTGTCTCGTCTGTCTCGTCGGTCTCGTCTGTCTCGTCTGTCTCGTCTGTCTCGTCTGTCTCGTCGGTCTCGTCTGTCTCGTCTGTCTCGTCTGTCTCGTCGGTCTCGTCTGTCTCGTCTGTCTCGTCGGTCTCGTCTGTCTCGTCGGTCTCGTCTGTCTCGTCGGTCTCGTCGGTCTCGTCGGTCTCGTCTGTCTCGTCGGTCTCGTCTGTCTCGCTGTCTCGTCGGTCTCGCCTGTCTCGTCGTCTCGTCGTCTCGTCTGTCTCGTCGGTCTCGTCGTCTCGTCGTCGTCTGTCTCGTCGTCTCGTCGTCTCGTCTGTCTCGTCGGTCTCGTCTGTCTCGTCTGTCTCGTCGTCTCGTCTGTCTCGTCGTCTCGTCTGTCTCGTCGTCTCGTCTGTCTCGTCGGTCTCGTCTGTCTCGTCTGTCTCGTCGGTCTCGTCTGTCTCGTCTGTCTCGTCTGTCTCGTCTGTCTCGTCGGTCTCGTCTGTCTCGTCGGTCTCGTCTGTCTCGTCTGTCTCGTCGGTCTCGTTGTCTCGTCTGTTCTCTGTCTCGTCTGTCTCGTCGGTCTCGTCGGTCTCCTGTCTCGTCGGCTCTCTGTCTCGTCGGTCTCGTCTGTCTCGTCTGTCTCGTCGGTCTCGTCTGTCTCGTCGGTCTCGTCTGTCTCGTCGGTCTCGTCGTCTCGTCTGTCTCGTCTGTCTCGTCGGTCTCGTCTGTCTCGTCGGTCTCGTCTGTCTCGTCGGTCTCGTCTGTCTCGTCGGTCTCGTCTGTCTCGTCGGTCTCGTCTGTCTCGTCGGTCTCGTCTGTCTCGTCTGTCTCGTCTGTCTCGTCGGTCTCGTCTGTCTCGTCTGTCTCGTCTGTCTCGTCGGTCTCGTCTGTCTCGTCTGTCTCGTCTGTCTCGTCGGTCTCGTCTGTCTCGTCGTCTCGTCTGTCTCGTCTGTCTCGTCTGCTCGTCGGCTCCTTCTCGCGGTCTCGCTGTTCGTTTCTCTCTGTCTCGTTGTCTCTCGCTCTCGGTCTCGTCTGTCTCGTCGCTCTCTGTTCTGTCTCTCGGTTCGTCTGTCTCGTCGGTCTCTCTGTCTCTGTTCTCGTCTCGTCGTCTCTCTGTCTCGTCTGTCTCGTCTGTCTCGCGTCTCGTCTGTCTCGTCGTCTCGTCTGTCTCGTCGGTCTCGTCTGTCTGTCTGTTCGTCGTCTCGTCGTCTCGTCGCTCTCTGTCTCGTCGTCTCGTCTGCTCGTCTTCTCTCGTCTCGTCTGTCTCTGTCTCTTGTCTCGTCTGCTCGTCGTCTGTTCTTGTCTCGTCGCCGTTCTGTCTCGTCGTCTCGTGCTCTCTTCTCGTGCTCTCTGTCTCGGCTCGTCTGTCTCGTCTGTCTCGTCTGTCTCGTCGTCTCGTCTGTCTCTCGGTCTCTCGTCTCCTGCTCGTCGGTCTCGTCTGTTCGTCGTCTCGTCTGTCTCGTCGTCTCTGTCTCGTCTGTCTCGTGTCCTCGTCTGTCGTCGGTTCTTCTGCTCGTTGTTCTCGGTTCGTGCTGCTCTTTCTCCGTTTTCTTCGTCTGTCCGTCTCGCTCTCTGCTCTCTTTTTTTTCTTGTCGTCTTCGTGTCTTTCTGCTTTGTGTTGTCGTGCTCGTTGTCTTCTCTGTCGTTGTGTCTTCTTTTTGTTCTCGTTCTTTCTTTGTCTCTCGTCTCGTGTTCGGTCTCTCGGCTCGTCTGTCTCGTCGGTCTCGTCCGTCTCGTCTGTCTCGTCGGTCTCGTCTTCTCGTCTTCTCTGTCTCGTCGTCTCTTGTCTCGTCTGTCTCGTGGCTCTCTGTCTCGTTCTGCTCGTTCTCTTCTGCTCTTCTTGTCGTCTGTTCTGTTCTCTCCGTTGTTTTCGTCTCGTTTTTCGTTTTCGTGTCTTTTGTCTCTGCTCGTCGGTCTCTCTGTCTCGTGTCTGTTCTTGTTCCTCGTCTTCGCTGTCTCTGCTCCGTTCGTTCTCTGTCTTCTGTCGTTCTGTGTTCTGTCTCGGTCGTCTTTCTCTGTCTCTCTTCGTGTTCGTCGTCTCTTCTCTGTCTCTGTTCTTCTTTTCTCGTCGGCTCTCTGCTCTCTTCTCGCTCGTTCTTTCCGTTCCGTCTCTCGTTCGTCTGTCTCGTCGTCCTGTCGTCTCTCTGTCTCTCTTCTCTTCTTTCTTCTCGTTCTCTTTCGCTTGGCTCCGGCTCCTTCGCGCTCGCTTCTCGTCGTCTTCTGCTCGTTTCTCTCGCTCGTCTGTTTCGTCTCGCTCTCTTTGTCGGTCTTCTTCTCGTGGTCTTCTCTGCTCCGTCGCTTTCGTTTTTTTGTCTTTTGTTCTTTCTCTCTGTCTCTGGTCTGTCTGTCTCTCTCTCGTTCGCCTGTCTGTCGTCTCTGTCTCTCTGTCTCGTCTGTCTCGTCGGTCTCGTCTGTCTCGTCGTCTCGTCTGTCTCGTCGGTCGTGTCCTTCTCTCTCTGCTCGTCTCTCTGTTCTTCTTCTCTCTTCTCGCGGTCTCGTCGTTCGTCTTCTCGTCTCTCGTCTGTCTCGTCGCTCTCGTTCTCGTCCTGCTCTCGGTCTCGTCTGTTCGTCTGTCTCGTCGGTCTCGTCTGTCTCGTCGGTCTCGTCGTCTCGTCTGTCTCTCTGTCTCTCGTTCGTGTCTCTTGCTCTCTGTCTCGTCGTCGTCTGCTCTTGTCTCGTCGGTCTCGTCTGTCTCGTCGGTTCTCTGTCTCGTCGGTCTCGTCTGTCTCGTCTGTCTCGTCGGTCTCGTCTGTCTCGTCGGTCTCGTCTGTCTCGTCTGTCTCGTCGGTCTCGTCTGTCTCGTCGGTCTCGTCTGTCTCGTCGGTCTCGTCTGTCTCGTCGGTCTCGTCTGTCTCGTCGGTCTCGTCTGTCTCGTCGGTCTCGTCTGTCTCGTCGGTCTCGTCTGTCTCGTCGGTCTCGTCTGTCTCGTCTGTCTCGTCTGTCTCGTCTGTCTCGTCGGTCTCGTCTGTCTCGTCGGTCTCGTCTGTCTCGTCGGTCTCGTCGTCTCGTCTGTCTCGTCGGTCCGTCTGTCTCGTCGGTCTCGTCTGTCTCGTCGGTCTCTCTGTCTCTCGGTTCGTCTGTCTCGTCTGTCTCGTCGGTCTCGTCGGTCTCGTCTGTCTCGTCGTCTCGTCTTTCGTCTCGTTGTCGTGGTCTCGTCTGTCTCGTCGGTCTCGTCTGTCTCGTCGGTCTCGTCTGTCTCGTCGGTCTCGTCGCTCGTCTGTCTCGTCGGTCTCGTCTGTCTCGTCGTCTCTCTGTCTCGTCGTTCTCTGTCTCGTCGGTCGTTGTCTCGTCGTCTCGTCTGTCTCGTCGGCTCGTCTGTCTCGTCGGTCTCGTTGTCTCTGGCTCTTTCTCTCGGTCTCGTCTGTCTCGTCGGCTCGTCGGTCTCGTCTGTCTCGTCGGTCTCGTCTGTCTCGTCGGTCTCGTCGGTCTCGTCGGTCTCGTCTGTCTCGTCGGTCTCGCTGTCTCTCGGCTCGTCTGTCTCGTCGTCGTCGGTCTCGTTGTCTCCTGTCTCGTCTTCTCGGTCTCGTCGGCTCGTCGGTTCTCGTTCTCTTTCGTTCGTCGTCTCTTGTCTCGTCGGTCTCCGGTCTCGTCTGTCTCGTCTTCTCGCTCGTCGTCTCTGTCTCGTCGGTCTCTCGGCTCTCTCTCTCTGTCTCGCGGTTCGTCTTCTCGTGTCGCTGTCTCGTCGTTCGTCTGTTTGGTCTCGTCTGTCTGTGTCTCGTCGTCTCGTTGTCTCGTCTGTCGTCTTCTCTCGGTCTCGTCTGTCTCGCGTCTCTCGCTTTCTTCTCCTCTCTCCTCGTCTCTCGGTCTCTCTGTCTCTCGTTCTCTTTCGCGTCTCGTCTTCTCGTCTGTTCTCGGCTCGTCTGTCTCGTCTGTCTCGTCGTCTCGGTCTCTCTGTCTCGTCTGTCTCGTCGGTCTCGTCGGTCTCGTCTGTCTCGTCGGTCTTGTTCTCGTCTCGTCTGTCTCGTCGTCTCGTCTGTCTCGTCTGTTCGCGTCTTGCTCGTCGGTCTCTCTGTCTCGCGGTCTCGTCTGCTCTCGTCTCTTGTCTCTCGGTTCGTCGTTCTCTGCTCGTCGTCTCTCTGTCTCGTCGGCTCGTCGGTCTCGTCTTCTCGTTGTTCTCGTCTCTCTGTTCGTCGGTCTCGTCGGTCTCGTCTGTCTCGTCGGTTCGTTTCTCGGTTCGTGTCTCGTCGGTTCGTCGGCTCTCTGCTCCGTTCTTTTCTTCTCTCGTCTTTCGTTTCTCGTCGTCGTCTTCGGTCGTTCTCGTCGTCTGTTCGTCGCTCGTCGTCTGTTTCGTTCTTGCTGTGTTCGTTGCTCGTCTGTCTCGTCGGTCTCTTGTCTTCTGTCTCTGTTCTTCTCTCTCTCTCTGTTCGTCGTCTCGCGGTCTCTCTTCTCGTCGTTCTCTGTCTCGGGTCTTCTCGTCTCTTGTCTCCGTCTCGTTGTCTCTCGTCTCTCTGCTCGTCGGTCTCTCTTCTCGTCGGCTCTCGGTCTCGTTGTCTCTTTCTCTGTCTCGTCTGTCTCGGGTCTCTGTCTCTCGTTCGTCTGTCTCTCGGCTCGTCTGTCTCTGGTCTCGTCGCTCTCGCTCGTCGTCTCGTCGCTCTTGTCTCTCGGTCTCGTCTGTCTCGTCGGCGTCGTCTGTCTCGTCTGTCTCTCGGTCTCGTCTGTCTCGTCGTCGTCTTCGTCTGTCTCGTCGGTTCTCGTCTCGTCGGTCTCGTCGTCTCGTCTGCTCTCTGTCTCGTCTCGTCGTCTCTCTGTCTCGTCGTTGTCTTCGCTGTCTCGTCGCTCCGTCTCGTTGTTCGTCGTCTCTCTGTCTCGTCGGTTCGTCTTCTCGTCGGTTCTCTGCTCGTCTGTCTCGTGGTCTCTCGGTTCGTTTTCTCTGTCTCGTCGGTCTTGTCTCGCGTCTCGTGCTCGCTGTCTCGTCGGTCTCGTCTGTCTCGTCGTCTCGTCTGTCTCGTCTGTCTCGTCTGTCTCGTCGGTCTCGTCTGTCTCGCGTCTCTCTGTCTCGTCGGTCTCGTCTGTCTCGTCGGTCTCGTCTGTCTCGTCGGTCTCGTCTGTCTCGTCGGTCTCGTCTGTCTCGTCGGTCTCGTCTGTCTCGTCTGTCTCGTCGGTCTCGTCTGTCTCGTCGGTCTCGTCGGTCTCGTCGGTCTCGTCGGTCTCGTCTGTCTCGTCGGTCTCGCCTGTCTCGTCGGTCTCGCCTGT